>CM060637.1:8972500-9572500 GCA_030578275.1 Meda fulgida | reverse complement strand
GCGGGCCATGTAGACCTGCTTAGCCCTGCGCAAGTTCACTTCACACTCCATCTGTATTCAAACACACACACAACGTTCATAGACCTGTCCTGCTAACATATTGTACTGACACATCCTGGCTCGAGCTTTATTGTGTTTTGATAGCTAAAAAGATGAATGCAAATGTTACCAGTTTTCTCTTGGCCTTCAGCCAGTGTTCCTTGATCTCCTTGCGCTTCTTCTCGTGCTCTTGTTTGCGGAGCAGCAGAGGCTGTGGATGAACAAAGCACATGATGCTTCAAATCTAAATACTTCATGCTCCAGGTTTCAAGATATTAACACCATCAGTGAACAATTAGAAAAAATAACTAAATTAGGGCTAATATATTACATACAGGTGAAACTCGAAAAATTAGAATATCGTGCAAAAGTTAATTTCAGTAATTCAAATTAAAAAGTGAAACTTATATATTTAGTATTTATAACAATATACATATGCATGCATACTTTTCAGAGGGCCGACATTTCTGCATTTAAAATCCTTTTTTATTGATTTCATGTAATATTCTAACTTTCTGAGATTTTGAATTTGGGGATTTCATAGGCTGTAAGCCATAATCACCAAAATTATAACTTTTGCACGATATTCTAATTCTGTGAGTTTCACCTGTATATTAAAGAGGAAGAGGAATAAGTAATAATAAATAGTAATAATAAACATCATGCAGAACATTCAACAAAATTATACATTTAATAACAAAAACATGCAGAACATTCAACAACATTTATTATATATTTAACAACAAAATAACAAAAACCACCCACAAGACGACTTTAAAAAGTATTATGTAGAAAATATTCAACTACTAACATTTAACAATTAAATTCCTATTAACACTTAAAAATACTTATTTCCAACATCTATTTAATTAATACCAATTATTATTGTCAAATTTAACAATTATATCAAATACTTAACAGTTATACATTTTATATATTAATAATAATACTAATACAAATAATAACAGTATTATTATTAACTTATTATATACTATATTTAACAATTATAAACGATAATATATGTTAATAAATAATAATCAATTGTATTATACTACTAATATTATATTTAATTGAATAATAATGTATTAGCATATATTTAACAATTACATAAAATACATGTATGAATAGCCACATTATTATTATAAATATATATTCTGCAGGATACTTTTTAAAGATCTCTTATAAATGAAAATAAAAACAATGATATTATGTAATTATGGAGTTTTAAAGTAAATACATGAATAGATTATTAATTGTATTACTAAATAAGATTAGCAGGAGACCAAGTTATCTTAAACCAAAAATGTAATGATCTTATTTTAACAATATAATATTCTATAATTAGTTAATATATTATATAATAAAATATTTATTAATAATAATAATAATAATAACAGCTATTATTATTGATGAAAGGATGACATGGCTATTTTACCATGATGAAGGTCTGGTTGTGCAGGGTGGAGGCGGCCTGATGCATCCCAGCGCTCTGCTCCAGGTCCTGCTCCAGAGCCAGAGAGTAGATGGAGAAGAAGGGCATGTGTGGCTGATGGACACAAAAAGAGATGCATATATGAGAGAGACGGAGAGACGGAGAAAAAGACACCCCGAGAAGTGCAGGCAATGATCAGATCTCACCTGTGTGATGGTCTGTTTACATGACTGATAGATCCTTTGTAAGCCCTTGGAGAACTCCAGCTCTAGATAAATATGAATTGCAATTTAATATGTAAAATATGAAGTAAAAAGGGAGAAAATAAACAAGTAAAACCTAATTACTACCTAATGTGGATCAACCAATCAGAATCATGTTTAATATAGAAACAACACTATTTGTCATTATAGTGGTCCTATCATTGAAAGCACGCATCCTCCTACCCAGCGCAAGCTTCCTCTCCACATAGCCGATCAGATCCTTCATGTACTTGGAGATGGTTTTAGCGTACGTCAGAGCCGAGTCCACACCACCTTCACTGCGCTGCAGGATAATGTCCACCTCTTCTGCGCTCATCGCTGCAGCACACATGCACAGATACATTTATGAGGGGGAAAAGTAAATATGTAATATTTCAAATAATAATAATAATTAATATTATTCCTTATGTCTATTATAAAAAGATTTTTAGAATAATAATAATAATAATTAATATATATATATATATATATATATATGTCAATATTATATAATATAATTCAATAATAAATGTTCTGCAGCAGACTTTTTAAAGTTCTCTTTTTAAAGTTCTCTTCTAAAGTTCGCAATATTAAAACTAATTATTATTTATTTTTTATAAATATCTCTAAATAAACTAAATATTATACAATTATGAGTTCTTAAATAAATAAACTACATATTTTTAAATATATGTTCTGCAGGAGACCAATAATAAGTGGTTATTATAAACAAAATAAAAAAACACTTCAACAATGTAAGAATATTCTTTAATTGGTTAATATTATATAATAATAATAATAATGAATATTATAATTATAAATGTTCAGCAAGGACACTTTTAAAGTTCTCGAACAACAAATTACTATTAATTTTAAATGTTCTTAAGGAGACTTAGAGTTCTACAAATAAATAAAAAGTCAGTCACATTATACAATGAGTTCTAAAGTAAATAAAATACATATAAATATATACATATTATAAATATATGTACAATCAAAGTAAATCTCAATTTTAAACATTCTTCAGGATAATTTCTAAATATCGCTAAATAAATATTTATCATACATGAGTTCTAGAATAAAAAAGTAAATAAATTATTCTAAAAGTTCTGTGGGAAACTTTGATTAGAATAATTTATTTTCCAAATAAATTGTGAAATCTGTCAAATTTCTACATCAGTGCATTCCTACTTATTTTTCTGTATGTCTGAATTTGGCTAAATGTACCCAGCTCAGATGAATCACTCCGTGTGTGTAAAAGCTCGTGACCCGAGAGGTTCTCCATAGACTGAAGAGAGAAGACACACACACACACACATATATATATGTAAAACACCTTCATACTGTGTTCCATGTGATTCCTATTTCAGGGGACAACTGCGTCACAGAGCGATAGCATGAATCACAGGACTGAACTTTCAGGAAGTCAAAACCTGCTGCCAACATCCGCTCTTTACAGGCAGTGAAACTGAAACACACTTACCCTGCTTTTCTCAGTGGGCATCACGGACAACAACGTGCTACTGTCCACCTCTCCCATCAGCAGTTCAGAGACACTGAGGAAAGAAAGAACATCAATGTAATGTTAGAGGGCAAACTGAGTCAACCTGCAATCTGAGCCAATCCTAATCGAAAATGCCTATAATAACCAGGGAGGATAATCAGATGCGAGTGTTAGTGTTTGGTTCACAACTTCCTCTTTACTTTGTACTTGCCACAAAAACAGCTTCACGCTGCACTGGTGCATGATTTAATGTTTGACCTAATGTAAAACAACTTGACATTTTAAGGTGTCACAATGAATATGACAGCGAAACATCATCAGGAATCAGTTTTTAAACACTAGAAGTGAAAACAGCAATACTACAGGCGTTGATAATGATCAGCTCGAACTCAAAAACAGATCCTTGAGGGTTTTAGGCTGTTAGTGTAAGAGAGTAGAAGCCACAAATCAACTTCCTGTTATTTCTGTAGAGCAATGATCTAACAGAGCATTTTGAGAGAGATCTCATAACGCATGCAAAGAATGCCACATGGCACTACATTCCTGTGTACATTTATTCATTTCGACTGAAAATAAAATAAAATAAAAACTTTCCAAAAGGAACTACATGCTATTTCCCCTAGAATAAATCCGATTACATTTTTTTTAAACAAAGAAACAAGTGTAATTTCCCACTGAGTGAATAAAAAAAAGAAATAAATCCAAAAGGAACAATGTGCCATGTCTCCTGAAAAAAATAAATAAAAAAAAATAGAAAAAGCTAAATAAATAAATACCAAAAGAACATGTTTAATTTCCTCCTGAATTAATTGAAAGCTAAAGTATGCAAGATTATGTCCTCACTTATTTTTGTATTATGTATTTATGTAGTGTATATGACACTCTTGGCATCAAATAAGTTAAAGGAGACATGTTAAAAATCATGGCTGAAATGACTTCGTTCATATCACATCCAAAATATAAAAATCAAGTCGTGCACATTGCATTGTGGGATATACTATCCCAAGCACTTCTCTGGTTGTGTACTGCACATTGGTAAATGTAATAGGCATTCTAATTATTCAGCAAATTAATGCTCAGTATGCATACTGCAAAACATGCATATAAAAGATAACGGCAATTGTGGGGTAAAGTTTGCAACTGCAAGAAACAAAGTAGCAATGATGAGATGATATAAAGTCACATCTACTTAATGCATCTCTTCTTATCAGATTCAGAAACGCATTGATAGTGTGTAATCAGCACCCCATACTCACTTGCTGCTAAAAGCTACAGCAATGGTCTCAATGGCCTTCTCAAAATCTTTCTTGTCCCCTTCATTGCACACTTCATAGTGGTATCCTGATGGGAAAACAAAATATGTTGGTAAATGGTTTAAAAATAACAACAAATGTATTCTGGGCTGTTGATATGACAGTTTTCAACTAAAAACGTATGCATTTTGGCCGTTAATTTACATGACAACGGCGTTTTGGGGGCCTGAAAACGCTAACTTTTGAAAATGGGTTGAAATGTGCAAGGTTTTGAAAATGATACCGTTATTGTCTCAGTGTAAACTACAAAAATGCGTATGTGAAAATGGCGAAATTATGCGCAAGTCTTTTTTTTTTTTCACAATGACATCAACTACTGGCCTGGCATGAATACAGTTGTTTTCGTGGATCCAAGTGAATGGCGATCGTTTTGACAACATTGTCTCTACGCAAATGAAAAATATTTCTGTTTTTTAGTACATCATTTTCGTGTGAACGTACCCTCAGTCTAAGAACCGGATGCACTACTGACAAAGAAAAAAACCAAACCCATTCTTTAAGATCAAATGTCACATTCTTTTTGGCATCTTAGCATATGTGATTGCTCTAACCTTTGACCTGTGAGATGAGTTTTCCTGCAGCGGTGAGCGTCTCCACCGTGTTGAGGAGGGGGTACATGCTGATGACCTGCCGCAGGATGCGCAGAACTTCCCCCAGACACTCATGGGCCAACGGACGCCGGTTCTCCTGTTTGTCTGCAAAATACCATCCACAACATTAGAGCAGCGTGATTCTGGATAAATTGAGAATCACTATTTTTTGTATTTCAAACAGATCAGGATATCCCACAAATCTGAACAGATTAAACAAAGTAACATGTGATTTACTAGATTCTGTAAAAGGTGAATTGCTGGATTCTATTTGAAATGTTTAATTATCTGAATGAAATATATATTTAAACAATTTTTGGTTTGAGTGAATGATTCAATGACTCGCTCACTCAATAGTTCACTTGTTTCATTACTGGATGAATCTGAGTAGTTTATGAATCTCTTGAACGATTAATGACAATAAATGTCAGAGTCACCTGTCGCCACCTATTGGCGTAATGATGCAATTGATACAATCGTTATTTGAACCGCCATGTTACTTTCAAAAAGTGTCTCCATTTTGGTCACTTCAGTAGACTGTTTATATCCAAACTATAAACTTTCCCTAGTTCTGTGATAATAGGTATATTTGGGACAGAACAAAACATAACAAAACTGTATGGTTGAACAGACTGCAAAGTTGTTTCATACCTATATGAAATTGCTCTCTCTTGATCAGCGGCAGCGCGAACACAGATTTGTATGTTCCAGTGTGATTTTGTCAAAGGCTTAATAGACCAGACAATCACTCATTTAGGAATGAGATCACGTGGCTGTTTGAATCAAGATTGCGATCTTTTAAAGATTAATTGTGCAGCTCTACACATCCATTCTTATCAGCTGAAAAAGGGTTACAAACACACAAGCTCTGAAACTTGATTTCAGTCCAAGACATCTTATTTGTGCTAAAATGACGAACAAAGTTAAAATAAATAAACAAATTGAACAAAAAGATCAAAAGAACAAAAGATAAACCAATAGATAAACATTACTAAATAAAATTTAAAATATTTTTGTTTGTCCATTTAACAAAATAAATGGACAAAACTGAAACAATTAACAAATGCAAAGAACAATAAATAAAAATGTAAACTAAAACAAAGCCTAATTTATTTGACTAATTTGTTTGTTAAATCATTTCTCAAAATGGTTTCTTTTACGGGGAGAAATCTGACCAGGACATTTCTTGAACCCAAAAACCCTTTAACCGACACGTCAGCGTCTGTCATGCTGACAGGAAGCATAAGAAATCTGCACTGATCCTAAAACAGTGAAGATGATGCAAGACAGACTGTTTGTTAGCACTGTGTTGCACTGCTTTCTCATCTGCACGTCTGCAAGCCACTTCCTCCAGTCTTATCTCCTAACTGTAACTCCAAGTAGACACCTAGGCCAAAAGTGTTAGTTGAGTTTCTATTCAACCTGACTTATACAGAAGTGGGAAGCATGAACAAAAGGTTTTTTTTTTTTTTTTTTTTTTTTTTTTTTTAAAATCAAAGAAAGTAGGCCACTTGCAATGAATAAAAAAAGCTTCTGGTGAAGCCAGAAACAGAAAGGCTTGGTGGAAAAGGTGCCATGGGTCCACCACTAAAACCCATCCATGCCATAAGCAGAACTTTGGATATTTCTAAAACATGACAAAATGGTTGAAATAAGGCTGTTTTTCTAACTAATCCAAGATAATGGTTGGCATTATAGCTGTATTTTAACTTGCTGTTCTGATTAACCCTTTTAATATTATGGAATGCTTGATATGTGTCAAGGAATTATGTCAATGTGTAAACATTTATGTCTGTGACAAAGAAAATGGATAATAAAGTTAAGCTACACTAAACTAAAAATGTAGTTTGTAATTTATTTTAATCATGTTTTGGCATAGTAAAGGAGTTAACCAGAAAATTAAAAGACACACATACAAACTTCTTCTCTCCTTCCTTGCAAAACAACTTTCAAGAATTGTTGAACAGAATTGATTTTCTTTTTAGGGGATTGCTTCTTGGTTTGGAACATTTTTGTGAAAAGATCAATACAGTTTAAATTACTTAAAGTTTTAATTTATACATTTTTTATCTTCAGATTTATACATCTAACTTTAAAGTTTTTAAAGAAAATATATATAATAAAATGATATATATATATATATATACATACAGGTCCTTCTAAAAAAATTAGCATATTGCGATAAAGTTCATTATTTTCCATAATGTATGATACAAATTAAACTTTCATATATTTTAGATTCATTGCACACCAACTGAAATATTTCAGGTCTTTTATTGTTTTAATACTGATGATTTTGGCATACAGCTCATGAAAACCCAAAATTCCTGTCTCAAAAAATTAGCATATTTCATTCAACCAATAAAATAAGTGTTTTTAATACAAAAAAAAAAGTCAACCTTCAAATAATTATGTTCAGTTATGCACTCAATATTTGGTCGGGAATCCTTTTGCAGAAATGACTGCTTCAATGCGGCGTGGCATGGAGGCAATCAGCCTGTGGCACTGCTGAGGTGTTATGGAGGCCCAGGATGCTTCGATAGCGGCTTTAAGCTCATCCAGAGTGTTGGGTCTTGCGTCTCAACTTTCTCTTCACAATATCCCACAGATTCTCTATGGGGTTCAGGTCAGGAGAGTTGGCAGGCCAATTGAGCACAGTAATACCATGGTCAGTAAACCATTTATCAGTGGTTTTGGCACTGTGAGCAGGCGCCAGGTCGTGCTGAAAAATGAAATCTTTATCTCCATAAAGCTTTTCAGCAGGTGGAAGCATGAAGTGCTCCAAAATCTCCTGATAGCTCGCTGCATTGACCCTGCCCTTGATAAAACACAGTGGACCAACACCAGCAGCTGACATGGCACCCCAGGCCATCACTGACTGTGGGTACTTGACACTGGACTTCAGGCATTTTGGCATTTCCTTCTCCCCAGTCTTCCTCCAGACTCTGGCACCTTGATTTTCCGAATGACATGCAAAATTTGCTTTCATCCGAAAAAAGTACTTTGGACCACTGAGCAACAGTCCAGTGCTGCTTCTCTGTAGCCCAGGTCAGGCGCTTCTGCCGCTGTTTCTGGTTCAAAAGTGGCTTGACCTGGGGAATGCGGCACCTGTAGCCCATTTCCTGCACACGCCTGTGCACGGTGGCTCTGGATGTTTCTACTCCAGACTCAGTCCACTGCTTCCGCAGGTCCCCCAAGGTCTGGAATCGGTCCTTCTCCACAATCTTCCTCAGGGTCCGGTCACCTCTTCCCGTTGTGCAGCGTTTTTTGCCACACTTTTTCCTTCCCACAGACTTCCCACTGAGGTGCCTTGATACAGCACTCTGGGAACAGCCTATTTGTTCAGAAATTTCTTTCTGTGTCTTACCCTCTTGCTTGAGGGTGTCAATGATGGCCTTCTGGACAGCAGTCAGGTCGGCAGTCTTACCCATGATTGCGGTTTTGAGTAATGAAACAGGCTGGGAGTTTTTAAAAGCCTCAGGAATCTTTTGCGGGTGTTTAGAGTTAATTAGTTGATTCAGATGATTAGGTTAATAGCTCGTTTAGAGAACCTTTTCATTATATGCTTTTTTTATTTTGGGTTTTCATGAGCTGTATGCCAAAATCGTCAGTATTAAAACAATAAAACACCTGAAATGTTTCAGTTGGTGTGCAATGAATCTAAAATATATTAAAGATTAATTTGTTTCATTACATTATGGAAAATTATTAACTTTATCACAATATGCTATTTTTTTTAGAAGGACCTATATATATATATATATATGTGTAATACACTAAATATTTCCCAAAAAATATTTAATTATTCAATAGCTTTAATCAAATATGATAAAGTATAATAAACCAAACAATTCATATTAACAATAAATTACCATTTATAAAATGCAAAATGGGTCCCAAAATGTGAACATTTATAGCTGCATTTTGTTTTATTTAAAAGGGTTGACTGAGTCTTTGCCACAATAAAAGGTTCAAAAAAAGCCCTGCAACATGGTATTACCATTACTTTATCATGATACCAACACAGTGCTTTTATAAGGATACTCTTGTTGAAAATTTCCTCTAATTCATCTGTACCGAGTTGTCAGAAAGCGGTTCATAAGCTCCGAGTTGTCAGAAAGCTTCCAATATAATAATTGACTTCAGTATTTATGAGTACGACTACTTTGGTGCTTAAATGACGTTGCTTTACGAGTCCTGAGAGCAGAAGGGGGTGTTTTCTGAGAGTACCATTTCCTGTGCCAATGTGGCACACCACAGGAACTCAACCTCACTGCAGTTACAGAAAGAACAGGGCCTCTTGAGCAAACTCAGCCCCGCCCCTTTCTCTCCTCCACGATCACATGATCCACAGCGGAAGGTGACGTTTGCGGTACGACGTGCAATTCGTCTTGTGGCAGATTAGTATTGAGTGCTGTTGTGCACATCTCAGTTAAAAACAAATAAATACGGGGAAACGTTTAATAAATGTTTAAAAAAACTTTTCCGTCATTAAACCCCAAATAATCCATGTCATATAGATTCCCTCCAACAAAATCATCATTCATCTTACCTTCAAGCACAACATCTTTCAGTTTCTCCACTGCTTTGGCAAACCGCTCCACTATGCGTAGCAGCGACGGGATGTCTTCCACCTCAATAGCAACTGTGGCCTCGGGCGTCTCTGGTGAAGGACTCTGGGAGATGACAGATTTTCCTGCACCCTTACTGAAGACCCAAGACTGGATAGGGAAGCCCGCTGCGCTAGGATTGCGACTCAAAGAAGTTGGCCGCTTTAGGGTGCCCATTGGGGACGGGCAGCCCACCAGCTTATTGTGCTGGGTCAAAGGAGTACTGGGACAGGAAGACGGGACTTCCAGGATGGATGGAGACAGACAAGAGGACGTGTGGGACGAAGAGGTGGCGGCATCGACAACATCTTTCCGAGGCTGCTCTTGAAGAGCAGAGAGCTGGATTATGACCAAAAAAAGAAAGAAAAGGGAAACGGTGTAAGCAAACTGATAAACGTGGCTTGCAAACTTTAACGTAGAAGGTAGGTTTGCTGATGGAGAACAAGATCTGTGACTGACTACAATAGACAGCTGTTAGTAAACAGAACTTCTTTCACAAGAGCGCTTGTGCAACCTCGGCCTACTTCCTGTCACACCCCGATGAGCTGATGCCACACTAACAGGCCTAACTGAGGCCCACAAACACTCCTAAAAGAGTGAACATGATTTGAACACAAGGACAAGTAACAAAAAATGTAATTTCTGTTTCATTTCAAAGGCCACATCTAAAATGAACCAACACCTAAAAATGATGCACTATAAACCAATGTGTCAAAAGACAGTTAGTGTTATCCCAAAATCCAGTTAACAAAAAAGGACATTTCATTTAAACAGATATAGAAGCTTGCTTATATTCTTTCCCCATAAAAACAGCAAGATAAAATTGTTTTTAGAACAAAGATAAAACATTCCATGTTAAGCCAATTATTAAGGTAAAATGTATAATCATTTACAATTTTTGGTTACACCGTTCTGGTTGACTTGTATACTGTAGGCTAAAATACAGTTGCTGCCTTAATTTTAAGTACAATCAACTTGGATGTTTAAGTCATTTAAACTTAAATAACATTAAACTGACTTAAAATCAGTTAATCTTGTATAACTTATAAAAGAAAACAGTTAAGTTAACGCAATGTAAAAACATGTTGTCATAACTTATTACACGACACATGCATATTTTTAACAGTAACATACAAACATTTACAGTAGTTTTCAATAAAAACCCACCTGTTTGAGCCAGACGTTAGGTCTATTTGGCAAGATGTCCAATTTAGTTTTGCTGTTTGATTTTTTCACTCTCTGACTCGTCGCGTAAGGACTGTAGCTTTTGCTACTCGCTCCACGCTTTAACATTTCCAGCTACCGTCCGTTAACCAAATCAACTTTCCACACGGTTATCCATCATCTCATTTTATTGCACCAAATGCTTTGAAAAGTAATTAACTCTAAAGAAAATCCTCAAACCAGAATGAACATGACAAGATGTCTAAAGTAAGGCAAAACCTGAACTTCTTGCACCTTGCTGCGCCATATCACACTGAGGAAGTTTAGTCCGTCCTTTTCTTTGTAGCATAACTGTCTAAAGATACGCTTTAAAGTCTAGATATTTGTGTCTGAAAACAATGATAAAAACACACGTTTCAACAACGTCGAAAACGACACGAAAACATGAGCGCGAGGGTGAAATGTCAATCAAGTTGATTGACAGGAGGAAAAGGCAAGAGATGCTGTGCGACTTACTGATGGAGAGTTGAGAGGCGCTTGGCTGCTTCCTGTTCGGCTCTTCTTTGACATCGAGTGCGTCTTAATCAGTTCCCTTGTCCTTTTAGAGAACATTTTAAGCCTTAGATGTTTAGATCCGCCGCGTATGTCTTTTAGTTTACGATATAACCCCCCTGCCCACCCCCCGGTTCCCCATTTCAAAGCGCTGATGCGAGGTTTACACACTCCGAGCTCGAGCTTCTGTCTCGCTGCTCTAATAGGATCGCACATTGACTGAATCTACTGACACACATCAGAACAGTCTGAGGCGCATCCGCTTTTGAGTTTTTTCACTCTCAGTCCCTTTGACAAGTGAAACTGCGCTGCTATGTACATGTGGCCCGGATAACATGATGCATGCTTGTTGAGACTAACAAACAGCGTTTATGCAGCGATTTTCATCATTTTAACTCGCAAAGATAAGATTTGGCTGCTCCACAGGTTGTCGTTAATGTCTGTCACCTGCGGTGGTTTAATTAAGTAATAAAACACCGCCCACTCACGACAAAACACTTATTGAAACCTTTTTGTTTGACAAAAGATCTCATTTCAACTATACACTTTAATTTCATTTCAATGAAAAACAGTGTTAAAATAATAGTTAAAGAAGTCGCCATGAAATAAAAAAAGTTGTTTGGCTTTTAGTATGTTAGGATATACGCTATGTGCTTCAACGGCTGCGTTATGACACTTACTTATTTTGAGTAATTAATTACTAAATAATTACTTCATGACCGCTAAAAGTAGGCCTAGTGTGAGTAGTTTGAATGTAGCCTACTGTGATTCGGACATAGGCTAGGCTACTTCTTGTGTCACATACTGTTTTTTTGTTGTTGCCTACTTTATAGTAGGGAAGTATGCGATTTAGAAAAATAGCCAATGACAAAATTTGACTTTAGAAGATACAGACATTCAAACCTCAGTCTCTCACTTCCACCACTATAGATTAATGATTTTGATGACATCATGCTGCACTTCAGTTTCTCATCAGTTTTTCTGTCCAATCAAATGCTCTAGAACCTGTCCCCTGTATTTTAAATAAACGCTAAAGCTGCGCCGTTTAAGGTTCTTGCACGTGTCTGAAAAGACAGCATAACAATCTTTGCAATGCAAGGCCAATCTGAATTCAGTGTGCAAATAAATCCACTAAAGCCAGACAATAGCATAAAAACAAGAAATTGTTACTGTTGGTAAGATTCGGAGTCAGTGGACTATTACAATTTTTTTTCTCAATTGTTATATATATCCCTGCAACATTTCAGCCATACATTAATTATGAATAACTAGAATGTTCACCACTGTCTAGTGATGTTTATTTAATCTCTAATGTAATTAAATAGCTGTTTGTCTTTTAAAAATGGTCACATGACATGATATGTATTGAGTTTTTGATTGAGGCTTGTGTGTTTTTGTTTCACGCTTCAGAAAATGTGACATTCTGGTAAGAGAACATTAGCTGTGTCCCAATTCAGAGGCTGCATCCTTTCAAGGCTGATTGCATCACCGCGGCACAACATAGGGCAAAGGCTCCTTCAAATGCGGTCTCCAAATGCGTCCTTCGTTTCCTGTGAAATGAAAATACAACTGATGGATCCTTCACGGCCTTGCCTTCCCCTCCCCAGAATTCATTGCACACTTGTGACGACAGGATTTTTTTTCGAGAAATTGCAGAATTACACTTTTAAACGTAAGTATTGGGTTTCAACTTGCTCAAATATCTGATACAAATAAAAAAAAAAATAATAAAAAACTTTAAAGCGGTTCGAATGTTGACATATCTTACTAAGACGCAATATAGTTAATATTCTTTATTATATACAGAAATGGACCAGGGTGAACACATTGAACCCTGTTTTGTTTTCAGACAGTTTGATATAACCTTCAAAAAAGTCCAGTACAAACAATACTGTCACTCATCAACGGCAGCTGTCACAGTTGCTAGACAACAAGAACAGTCCTCTATAGGCTACGCTAGACCATCCCATTTAACAATGCTCAGTCCAACCTTTGCAGCCTTCGAAAGATGCAGACTTTGAAATTGGGACACAGCCATGGTGAGAGTCATTGTTGATTTTGCACTGCATTGTGGGATTTAAATAAAAAAGGCAACAGTCCAGTGCACTGGAAGGCTTTTGCGATTGAGACAGCACTTAAATTGTGTGACTCCCTGATCAGTGCCCTGACTACTGAACTAGGGAGCTGATTGAGACGCCCTAGGAGGGAACTCATGGTGATTTAGCCTTCTTGTTTGTCTACAAAATTGACTGAACAGATCTATTATAACTCTATAAATATATTTTGTAGGTTGATTTCACCCAAATCTGTATCACTGTGGCACTTTCAAAACATTGCAAAACGAACCACTTTTGATCATCCCAACCAACTTAGAATAGCATCTTAAACAATGTTGTGTGTGTTTGGGAAAGGGTTATCGGTTTCTTTGCTCAGTGGGAGTTGGGGGAATGGGCAACGATTAATCGCATCCAAAATAAAAGTTTGTGTTTACATAATATATGTGTGTAGTGTGTATAATTTTGTATATATAAATACACACGCATGCATGTATATATTTAAGAAAAATGTGTTACTAATATATAAAATATAATATAAATTATTTATAGGGTTACGTCCAAATACGTATCCATTTTATTTATTTATTTGGTGTTACATCTAAGGACGTATTCATTTTTGTTTATTATTATTATGATGATGATTATTTGCTCCTGATCTTCTTTGATTTACTTTATTTCTGAGAGTGTGGACGTGGTTGTGTGCCCTGTGTTTTTGTTTGCTTGCTGTCTCTCTCAGGCCTAATCATCATCTATATACAGTATATACATGCAAATATTTCTTAAATATGTAAATGCATACGTGTGTATTTATACTGGTATATACAAAATAATTGTACACACTACACACACATGTATTATGTAAACACAAACTTTTATTTTGGATGCGATTAATCGTTGCCCATCCCTAAAACCTACTTTAAAAAAAAGTTAGTATTGTTGCTATTCCATTTGATTCAACTAGGGGAAATGTAGCACTTCACCTTTTAATCAGGTTGACTAAGATTAACGGCAGAAAATTGTGGAGAAGACTTAGCAGAAGTAAGAACAATTTCAGTACGATCTCCAACACTATTCATCCTTTGGGCTAAAATGGTTTGTTCCATTTATTTCAAAATACATGAATAAAATAATATAATATAAAGTGAGTTACTGAAACGGGTAAAACATACCCAACTGGTCTATTACAACTGGTAATATTTCTTTTGGAAATAATCCTAAGGAAGACCTCAGCACATCGTTACAACAACAAAACCCACAAAAGGAAGCAATTCCGGTAACAAATCTTGAAAATAAATCCAAGGCTAGTTATCATTAACAAGTCCATAAGAACACTTAATAAAAAAACACACACACAAAAGTTATTTCCAGTTTGGTTGTGTAAATGTACAGGTCCAGAATAAGACATGAGTGGTCCATGTGCCTGTTTGTAATGTTAGTATAATCCGTGGACATTACAGCTCTGTGGCAGGTCCCCATTCAATGTCAGCTTCATCATCATCAATACCAAAATCGTTATCATCTCTGGCAATTTCATCGCTGTCACTGTCACTTCCTCGGATTTGTGTTCTCCGGATTTGCATGGCTTCGTGATGTGCCAATCTAAAAGAAAAGATTTATTAATGCATTTAAAAATGAAAAATAAGTTGATACAGAGTTGTATCTTCCTCAAGCACAAGTTGACAGATCAAATAGAAATACTTACACTACAAATGAAGGGGAAGGTTTCCTTTCTGGTTCTGCCATACGGGCCTAAAACAACAACACACAAAATGATGAATAGCTCCATCGAGTATTTCTAGATACCTAATATTAAACATTATCAAATACCTCAACATGACTTAAAAGGTAGGACATGTTCCTGTATCAACATCTTTTTAAGTCCTACAGTAAGATTTAGGGTAGGCTATGGTCAGGGTAAGGGTAAAGGATTTGTCTTTTGTTGGTCCTACTAAGGAATTTGTTAATCCATAAACAAAAACAACTTGATTCAACCATGCTGTGCCACTCAAACCGTAATTCAGTGGATTTACCAATCAACCACATTTTAGGGTCAGGATTGCCTCTGGGATTAGGTGAATGTGATTTCACCAAGTGCAACATGTTACTGAATCAACATCTTTGTTGATCCTGGAAAAACATTCCAACCAACCAATCAGATTTGGTAACTTTAAAAGTTTACAGTTTATGTCAAGTTTAGGCTTACAACCAGGGTTAGGCTTCTACATCAGTGTTATTCACCTATCATTTTCATCTGATTTTAGGGATAAGTAATGGGTAGAGGTTTATGGGTAGGGATAGGGCTAAATATTCAGAGAGGAATGTTGTTCCAGGATTGTCTTACTTGGCAAAATCTAAATGACGTGCAACTCTTAATTTTATTTAAGGTGGATTCATCAGATTGTACGGTCAGTTACCCCTGGGATCAGTGGGATGAAGAACTTTAAACACAACCTACCTATAAAAGCAGAGAGAAATTATTTTTTGATAGAGTAAGTTTGGCCATTATTGGTCCTGCTAAGGATATAGATCCAATAAAATGTCATACTTGACTAAATCATGCCATGCTACTCAAACTGTGATATTAGTGGATCAGATAGGGTCAAGGACATAATGATGTGCTACTCAAACTTTACTTAAGGTGGATTCATCAACTAATCAGGTTTTACAGTCAGTTACCTCTAGGATCAGTGGTGTGAAGAACATTGTCAACTTATTTCACTGTTTTTAAAAGGTAGGTCATGTTAGGATAAGTTAACTACTAAGGATGCAGATGTCCTATATGACTAAATTATGATGTGCTACTCAAACTGTAATTCAGTGGATCAATCAACCAATCAGATTTTAGGTTCAAGGTTTAGGTTACCTCTAGAATAAGTGGCATGAAGAACATTAGAAACCTATTATTTCCCTCTGCATTTATAGGTAATGTATGGTTAGGCTAAGATTGGTCCTAATTGAATAAATTATGTTGTCAATTGGTCAGTGGCATGGGTTTTAGATATATATGTTACCTGTTTTAGTTTCTCCTCTATGACTGACAGTGGAGGGGTCTCTGATTGGACTTCTTTAGGATCTGGTGCCCTGAAATTGGGCGTGCCGGAAGGTGCCGGTGGTGCAGCCATGTCACCGGTGCTGAAGTCTGAATCTGTGAAGCTGCGCTGCGATGGGACAACGCGTGGAGAACGAGGCTCTGGAACGTTGAGGATAGGAGGTACTTCACCGGGAGGTAATGGGTACTCGGACTCTTCCTCCAGGTATGGCTCTAGGTGGTAGGAAGGTTCAGGACTAGGATTCTGCCCAGTGGCGGGCTCCGAGGAGCGGGCTAGTGCACTGCTCCGGTGTTTGGCAATGCCTTGTGTTTGCTCTTCCAGGTCCTCATTGTCAGTGTAGGCTTCACCATCTGTGAATGCCTCACCGTCAGTGTCCTCGTAGTCACTGGCACCACTAAGGTAGTCAGAGTTGTTTGCGCGGCTCAATGCATCAAGCTCCTCGTCGGCGCCTCCTTCCAACTAGACATAGACCAAGTTCTCATTAACCAATTCAAGTATGACATGTAGGTTCTCCACCAATCCTGCATTCACATCTTGTCAGAATTATCACAATTAAGATTTTTGTTTCAGAGCTTTTGTTTTTTTGTATGATGTCCCAATGGTCAAGTTGGAGCTTTCATAAAGTTTTGAGTTTCCAAAGAGTTCAGCAATGACAAATAAGGTTTTTAAAGTTGGAAACTCATAATTACATTAATTCGACAAGACGTGAGCGTATCATAAAACTCTAGTGCTCTTACCGCTATTTCAGAAACCCAGACGGGTTTAGACTGCTGCTGCCGAATCTTGTCTTTCAAGATGTCATACCACATATTTGTATTAGGCTCAAGATCAATGCGTGCTGTTAAGGAGACAGAAAAAACAGAGATTGCCTTTCAGAGCACATAAAAAGCTTCTGAAAGCGTTTTCAGAAATGATTTAAGCAGAGAATATAAACTTTGAAGATAGCCTTTAAAGGGTTTACCAGAAAATAGATGGCTATAGTGTTTCCTTAGCTTTAAGGCCTGAGCGTAGAGACGACGAGAGCTCTTGTTGGAGCCTGGCATGTATTTTTGCCTCATGGCCTTCACGTCCTTCCGACTATGAGGATCCAAGAAGAGCACCATGGGATGGTACTGGATGTAATTCAATCTTTCTACTGCAGTTGGTGTAATATCCAGCAGGGGATGCTTTTCCTGCAAGTGAAAACAAGATACTTTGATGGCTGAAAACTAGTGGGTGGGTCTTTGGTTGAGGTCATCTTGGCTTATACTGACAGCATTAATTCTATATCATAAGAAAAGGTTACCAGCTCTGCTATCCGCCTAACTGTGTCCAGTTTAATGACACTGGATGAACTATCACTTCCACTCCTGGCAACCATTTCTACAAGCCAATAAAATGGAAACATTCAATATTTGACAGTGAAGAAATTTCAACTGAAAAATTCTCTCAAAACCTAAATCCAATTTTTCATACCTGCAACTTCAAATTCATCAGGCAACTCTCGGGCCAGCTTCTCATTTGCAATGTCGTTCAGAGGACCCAAAATGACTATTGGCCGTTTGAAATTGGCTGAATAGGAGCAAACAAACGCTTGTTACAACCATAGATTCCATTAGGAATAGTCCACTATCATTGTTAAGGTACATGACATTAAAAATCTCACAGTTTAATAAAAAAATAAAATAAAAAAAACACTAACCCTCTCTAAGCAGGACCTTCTCATATGCTGGAAATTTGCCCTGAATCGTTAACTGTAGGAGGTCGTCGCGGGTTCTTCTGGTATTCTTTTTGGCCCCTCTTAAGCCCCGTAGCTTCCAGAATTCGGCTCTGGGGCCAGAGGCTTGGCGCTCTGCCGCACTTATTCTTTGTGTCTGCTCAAAATTGGCCAGAGTTTCAGCCCTAAAATAGAGAGAGAGTCAGTACATGTAACAACTATAATGTAACATACTTAACAAGCAAACAAACTTACCATATACATGTATGGAAGGCTTAAAAGTACCAATTTAACAAACCTGGTCTGGTTAGGAATGGTGCCTTTGTCCAGTTCGTGTAGATCATTGCCCATGCGGACAGCTAGCCAGTTTCCCAGCTTCCCGTGATACATAGTGTCCACCACTCTGAACACCTCACCTCTGGTAAAGCTCAAGCCGAGACTGCTCTCAGCCACATGGTCAAAGTGTGTACGGATGTAGAAAGAGTCACCGAGGCTGGACTTCAAAATCTTCTTGTAGACTAAGAGGGCAAGAGCAGAAATTAATTTGGAAATGGCATTCGTACTCCATTTTACTTCCCTAATTTGACTTTTTTATTTGGAATACTGCAAAGGATTGATCACAAGTGACATCTTAATGTCTGGACATGAAGGCACTCACTGTCCATTTTGTTCTGAGTCCGAATATCGATTCGCTCCCCAGCGTGGATGTTCATGAGGTACATAGCTGCCTCCTCTCTGGTGAAGTGGTTAAAGTCTACACCGTTTACCTACCAAAATAACAGAGACTCTTGAAGAATGGAGAATATAGCTGAAAGGTTTGATCATGTATGTACATGTTCTTTGGTCCTACCTCCAGTATCTGATCACCCTCTGTCATGCCTTGCCTCTGGGCTGGACTGTTGGGCTGGACACCACCAACAAAGATGCCAACATCATTTCCTCCCACCAGCCTCAACCCAACGTTACCCTCCTTCACAAAGCTGACGTGGTTCCGGTCCGAGCTGTACCTGATATGAAAAAAAAAAAAACATAAAACATTTTTTTTTTAATTATTAAAATTAAGTGTAAATAAAAATAAAACATTATAAATAAAATTTAATGCATTTATACATTATGCTTATATTTTGTACTGTCAAATTTATGCTCATTTAAATTAATTATACATATTAAAAACAAAATATAATAAATTAAAAAGTAAATATTTTATATAATAAATACAAATAATTTTAAATAATTGTTATAATTTAAATCATTCATGCTTATTCAAATTATATTTAACCATTAATATTAATAAAAGAATAAAAGGAATGTACATGTTTATTATTTTTTAATGTCTTTAAATTGATTATAAATATAAAACGGTTACAATTTTTTAAATTAAAGTATCTCTATACACCATGGTAATATTCAGTGTAATTTTTATTTATGCTTATTTTAAACGAATTATATAATAAATTATGTAATTATGTAATAAAATAATAATAATAATAAATAATAATAATTGTAATACAATACATTTATATATAGAATATTTAATATAATACGTATAATCAATTAAATATAAATAAAGTATTTATACACCATTGTAGTAATTGTTGTTTTGTCTTTCTGCTTATTTATGCTTTAACGTTGTTATGAAGGAAATGTGAAAATGTAAAAAAAATTAACAAATAAATAAAAAGAAGTACAAAAATATGTTTTTAAAATATAAATTATTTTTTCCCAAATTACACAAGTCTTGTCTTTGATCTGCATTCAAAGAAACTACATTTCTCACCCCAGGTTTGGTGTTGGCACTGCATCTGGTGGAAGTGAATAAAGTGGCTCCTCTACAGGTTTCGCTGAAATAAAACAGTTACATTTTAGTACGAGACAGTCACTCAATAAGTTTGAATGCATTAAGGGTGTGCTTTTTGGACTAATGGTACTCACATTTCAACGTGGTGTGGTCGGGAATGGATATGTTGGAGTGGAGAGTTCCATTAGCATGTGGGAAACTGAAAGAGAGTCGATATTCACTTTCACACAATAAGCGACTGTGACCGCACACAATTTCTTGAGGAATTGTTTGGTTGCTTGCAACCAAAGTGTTTGCTGACCTTCACTATGACATAATCTGTTATCTTAAGTGTGGATTAGATAAATATAGATCATAGGAGGCATTCTGAACCTGTGATCGCTGTTGTGGCTGGGACTGTCAGATCTCCTGAGAGGTGACGGGGCCCTTTCTGATTCAGAGGAGTCTGGAGAATCAACCAAAACAACATTACAAAGGCCAAAGAAAGATGTACATTCATTCATATGGCAACATGAATGGCATCTTTCTCTAACGACCACTCGGACATGTAATAAGTGTATAATACATACATTCGGGTGGTGGTCTGGCAGGAGCGGATCTGAGTGGGGGATCTTGTCGGTTGTTGATGACTGGCACTTGCATTTCAGCCCTGACACGAAACAATAATGAAAATAGTGGTCACCTTTACATGCAAAATAATAATCCAAAACAAATAAAACATCATTAGTATATCTTACCCTTGTCTGATTCTCGAGTTTATGCTGACTGGAGACTGTGATCTCGGAGGAGTTTTGTAACTTGCATCCGACTCGGATTCTGAAGGACCTGTTAAATATGCAAATTAGTTACCATTATTGGTTGCTAATAACTCAAAGGGTGTGAATTTAAAATGCAAAGGGTGTAATTTAAAATTGTAATAGCTAATGACATATTACTTCACAAAAATACTTCATATGACTTCTATGAAAAACTTGTGTAATGTGTAAATAGTTTGTAATGTGTTTGAAAAATGATAGAATTCACAGTAATTTCATTGACTGATATTTAAATTATGTAAACATCAGTATTTAAAAATTTATATATTCATTTTAAAAATATCTTTCATACTTACAAAAAATGTCAAATTATTTTCATGCCATTTTATGAAATGTATGCGTAAATATTAATGTGAAATGTGTATGAACAATTACTGAATTTACACACTAATATTTAAACAATCATGTACACATTTAAATATTTACACATCAATATTTAAACTTAACATTAATTAAAAAAGAACAGAAAAAACTATTTTCACGCCATCAATATATAATATTGATACATTTCAGAAAAATAATGAGCAAATATGAATGTAATTACAGAACTTACAGTAATTTTCACATTAATATTTAGAAAATGTGTAAAAATGTACACTATTTAATTTAAATAATTTATTAAATAATTTTTTTTTTTTTAAATTGAGGTATGAAGAAATTATTTTCATGCCATAAATATTTATTATTTATATATCATATATCATGTGAAATGTGCATGAACAATTACAAAATATACAGTTATTAACACCAATATTTAAATAATCATGTACACATGGATATTTACACATTTCAAATACACATAAATCTAAAAATATTTTTCATACTTAAGATTGAGGGACAAAGTAAAAACTGACAGAAAAAATATTTTCATGTCATCAAATATAATATTATATATTACAGAAAATTCATTTGTAAATATGAATATGCAATTACAAAATTTACAGTAATTTACACATTCATATTTGGAAAATAATGTGTAATAGTGTACACTTCAAATGTTTAATTGAAATTAAGTTATTTTTTTAAGAAAATAAATATTTTTCGTAGTTAAAATATTTATGCCATTAATAATTATTATTTAGATATTATAGAAAAGTAATGTGTAAATAATTGTGTAATTACAGAACTTACAGCAATGTACTATTTTACTACTTTACTATTTAGAAAATAATGTGTAAGATTTAATTTAAATGACGTTCATATTTTATTTAAGTATTAAGAAATAATATTTTCATGGCATAAATTTTTAACATTTAACCTTGAATATTCCCTTCACGATTTGCTCATACCTCTCTGTACAGGCGTTGAGGGTTTCGCCCATTTTGGGGGTTCCATTACAGGGACTGCCGTGACCTCTGGGGTCACCCTGCAAGAGAAAGAGGGCAGATGGGAGGGTGAGAGAAAAAAGGAGGATCAGGGGAAACTAAATGATGCTAGTCCATGAGGAGAGTGGGAACTAATGTGAAATCATTGAGGGAGATATTCACCTCAGGCTTTCTGGGGGTCTCTCTCTCTCATTGAAAGGAGTGGACTATCAGCTGCCATAACTGATTATAGGGTCAATTATATGTCCCAAAAATCAATGGTTCATATGGACAAGCAGAAAGTACTAAACTGAACATATCAAAAAGATCATTAGATCCATATCTATAATACCTCTATCTCCATTACACCACTGGTTGTTGAGAATCAAATAGCATTTAAAATCTTACATAATGTGTGTATAAATGCTGTTTATTGTATTATGTGGATAATTTGATTGTATACTTATGAATTCAGATGTTGGATACAAGATGTTATCTAGGTCTTAGGAGCAATATTTCCTTTTCAAGAGCCACAAATCAACATAGTACAGGAGAAAACTCAGGTTGATTCGGTGTCTTTTATTTTAAAAGATCACACATCACATTTTCAGATATCACAATGAAAGAAAAATACATGAATGCTTACAAGCAACATAATGCAACAACAAAAAAATAACAAAGCAAATAAATGAAAAACAACAGAATAAACTTTTATCTCATCGTGTACAGGCAGGTGACTGGCCCTACTGAAAGAGTCCGGGGCGAGTTGCGTTAAAAGTGGCAGTGAGGCATCCCTCATGTGTACTACCTGTATCTATTGCGGGACTCCTGGCTGGCTGGAGTCCCCTGTCTGCGAGGTCCGGTACTATCGTCCGATTCGGACTCTGATGCAGCTGTATGGAAAAGACATGCTTGTGAATAAGTCTGTTAAAATGGCATACAGAACTGAAAATGAAGTGCCGTAGAGGGTGAAAAATCACCTCTGGGTGGAGGCCTGTAAGGGGAGGCCATGCGGCGGGGGAAATCCTGAGACATGCTAAGAGAGGAAGACTTCATTCCTGGAGGAGGGAGATCGGGAAGCACCCTGGGAGAAGAGAAGAGGCAATTGAGATATTTCTAGATACATTGAAAACCTATGAAGTGAAAAAGGGTGTCACGGTGCACATTCTCGAACCATTAACTTTAAGAACAGGTTTCTCCGTTTACAACCATACTTGAAGGGATAGTTCACCCAAAAATGAAAATTCTGTCATTACTCAATCATCCTCAAGCCCAAATTCAATCTGTTCAACATATAAAGTGATCGAGTCTCTATAGAAAGTTTGGACTAAACCGCTTAATTCATATAGATTCATTTTATGATCTCTTTATGAACTTTTATAGCGTCAAAGTGGTAGTTGTGTAGGCTGTCAATGGAGGGACAGAAAGCTCTCAGATTTCATCAAAAAGATCTTCATTTGTGTTCCGAAGATGAACGATAAGTCTTATGGGTTTGGAAAGACATGAGGGTTAGTAATTAATGACAGAATTTTCATTTTTTGGTGAACTAAACCTTTAAGATAGTCTTTCAGACAATTCAACGACTCGTCCATACAGAAAATGTGCATTAGATGTAACATTGTATTTGCATTTGGTGTTTGATGCTCATGACATGGACTCATACTTGTATCTGGAGTTATTTTCAGGTTTGGGACTCTCACGTCTGGGGGGCGGAGAGGCGCTCCGGTCTGAATCTGACTCAGAAACAGCTGGTAACACAAAAAAACAGTCGTTTAACTATAGAGATTCAAGGTTTGTACTACTTGTAGGTCTACAAGGTACATTTCATTTACTGAATCATTCAGTGAAGTATTTGATTCCAGAGCTGGTTTATAAATAATATGGTAAAATCGCATTTTGAGGCAGACCTCTGCGAGGTCGTGAGGCAGTGGAGGGGTTCCAGTTCTGGGTGACGGGTGAGGCTCGAGGGTTTGGCAGTGTGGAGATCCCTGAGAGAACCCTGAAACAGACAAACATGTGACCAAAATAAGATAAAATAAAGTAACATGTAATAATAAAACAATAAAAACAGCAAAACAGACAGAAAAAACGAAATACAAAAAAAAAAGGCTAGAGACAGAGAAAAACCAAAGAATAAGAAAAACAAACAAACAAAAACAGATAAAGTAATTTTATAAGCCATTTATTAGTTCAGTTTCATCACAATTTCTGAAAAAACAAACAAGGTAGCACTTTATTTTACAGTCCTGTTCCTCATGTACATACTATATACTTATTATAGTAATTACAATAACTGGTTAATAACCATGTACTAACCCTGAACCTACACCTAAACCTAACCCTTGTAGTTACCTTATATTACCCAGTAATTTCTTAGGCAAGTGCACTATAAGTACACAAAAGTGTACGTACTGTAAAATAAAGTACAACTCAAAACAATTGAAAAGCAAGACATTATATAGAACTCTGGTTCTGCAGAGCTGAATATACATGAAGCCATGTTTACTTGTATCTGTCTCTGTTATCGAGAATGTCGTCTCTTGACGGTGGAGGCGAGTTGCTGCGGTCCGATTCAGACTCAGAGGGAACTGCACAAGGCCAAAGCATCAGTCAGCTAATTGCATAAATAACTATGGGTCAAACCCTCTTAGCCATGACAATGCCATATTAAATTCAATTTTACTTGCGTTTCATAAATGAGACCCATTGAGTTTTTGCACTAAGACTCACCTCTGCGAGGGGGCATCGACTGGGCGGGCGGTCTTGTGAGTGTAGAGCGCAAAGGAGGAGATTCGCGTGGTTTCGACACAGGATTGGCACGATTTCTGTGGATCAATGAGCTCTGTTAGAGCAAAGTTCATTTAACTAAAAGAGTCAGAGAATCAGGTCAGAGTTGAGGTGTTCACCTGCGAGAACGTCGTTCTCTTGGACGGGATTTTCGATTTTTGTGGATGTCAGAATCCAGGTCTGAGATTTCTACAAGCAAAAATGTAAAAGTCATTATCAACACTCCAAAAACCAGAGATCAGCTGTAAAAACATCGACTCTCACCCTCCAGCTCGGAGCTACTGTCTTCCCTCTTCTCGTCCGCGCTGTTTTGAGGACTGTCCTCCACTTCAGGAATGCTGACCAGGAACCTTCTGTCGTCCCTCAACACCAGCATGGTCAGTTTACCTCTAGACTTCTCCACCAGGTGCTTGGTCTCCAGCAGGGACAGATTTTCTGTCGTCATGCCGTTAATCTATACAAAAAGTTTAAAATAGGTTACACAACATCTAAGTGCGATGGAACGGTTCCTAAAGAACCTGCTCCTCACCTTTAAAACCAGATCTCCTTCCTGAAGGGTGCCCTCTTTGGCAGCCAGACCGGTGGGAGTCATGTGCTTGATGAAAATCTGGCTCCCCAGCTTCATTCCGTACTCTGCAGAGACAAACATGTTGAAATCTTGGCAAGAACCACAAATGATTCCTCAATGAAAAGCAATGGGATTCTGACCATCTGTGGGTTTTTTCTTGATCAGGGTTGTTCTGATGGGTTTGTTTTGCACATCCTGACTGGGCAGCCTCTTGAAGCCGGACATGATGGGGAGGTCATGACCGTTGCGGTCAGGTGTCACGCTTCGAGTTCGTCGGTTACGGCTGGTGTCAGTGCCACGCTGACCTCTGTTCTGAGGTCCCTCGTCATCTAGTATGTTGGATTGTGAGACAGAACGAGTCGGCCTGTTGCTCGCAGGGATCTGAATTGTGCGTGGCCTCTTCACGGTCTACAAAATGAACAAAACAAGAATTGTTTTCAAACCACAAAAATGTTACCTAGATATTTGTTCTGGCAATGATTGGGTATGTTCTTACTTACAATGTTTGCCAATTTCCCACATTTCCTCAGATGTTGAATAGTGTAGAGTGAGGTGACATTGTCCATGGAAACTCCATTCACCATAGCTATCTGATCTCGTGTACTGTGGACAATAAATCACGTGAGTCTCTATCACAATAAAATCATCTGCCAAATACAGTATGTTTTGAGTATGTTGGTTTTTCTATCTTGTACACAGCCTTGACAGGTCTGACAGGATTACACAGGATGTGTGGGAGGAAGTAGTGTGGGTCTGAATGCAGGAGAAGTGGACAAGTACTCACTGAAGACGGCCCATGGCGGGGCCGCTGGGAAGCACATCAGAGACTACCACTGCTGTGTCCCCGTTTACTGGATTGGGCTTGTCTCGCCCACCTGAGACCGCAAAACCGAATCCGACCTTGGAATCCTGTGAACGAAAGAATGAACAAACTAAAGACTGAACGATTGAGCAGAAAAAGAATGAAAGAACAAACAAAAATGACAGAACAAATAAGTGAAAAAATAATGAAAAATGTAAGAACGAAAGAAAATAGGAAATGAATAAAAAAATAATAAAAACGAAGAACAAAAATAAAAAAAGGAATAACAAAAGAAAGAAAGACAGAAAAAATAAAGAACAGGAGCAAAAGAAAGAGCGAAGGAAAGAAGGAACAAAAGAGCAAAAAAAAGAAAAAGAAAGAAACAAAACAACAGAAAAAGGAGGAATAAATGATTGGAAAATAAATGAAAGAATGAAAACAAAAAGACACAAAAAATTATACAAAAGAAACAAAAAACAAAAGAATGAACACAAAAATACCCACAAAAACACAAATTAACAAATATGAAAAAGAACAACAAAAAAAACAAAAGTGAACAAAAAATAGTGAAAGAACAAACGAAAAAAAGATGAAAAAGAAAAATGAGAACAATCAAATGATAGAAACACAACAAACAAATAGATCAAAAGAACAAACAAAAATAAATAACACGAACAAACATGAAAGAAAAGAAAAAGATAAAATAAATTAATTAAAAACTAAACAAAAAGAGCAAATGAAAAAAGAATGAACAAATAAAATAAAAATGATAAACAAACAAGCAAACAAAAAAATATCTTTAAAGAATAAAGGCAATTTGATTTATATGATGAAATGCACCACATGACCCCAAACTTGACATTCCAAAATTTTGGGTGCGTCCCAGTGACAGGTGAAAAAAAAAAACCTCATGCTCACAAAACTTTTAATCCGCCTCGACTTTCAATTGTTTGGGAAACTGTAAACCTGGTGTCACGTTCTCAGACACACCTGTACACAGCAAGATAAGGTGTGGCTAAGGCGAATTAAACCCTCGATCCGCAACTTACTTTCGATAACGTGACCGTGTGCTGCTCCCATATCGTCATCTCCTCCATGTCTGTTTTCTGAAACGATAAATTAGTGGTTACGTTTATTAGAGCAACATCAAGCAAACAACAAGAAGATATCAGAACGTTTACAAACCACCAAAGGAAAACGGTTGAGACGAAAAGTGCCAGTTTTTGAGGGCCTCGCTCGGCTGTTGTTTGTCAGCTCTAGCTCTAGCTGAACATGCTCGCACCTGCTGAATTCCTGCCATACAGGTACAAGGGGGCGGGGCCAGCGCGTGACAACACTGATACCCGACACTTCCTCACCAACGGCTCACCAATAAACATTCTGAAAACTCGCGTCTCTCTCACATTCGTTGAGAGAAACTAAACATTGACTACTAGTCAAGCCATTATCAGTACAAGAGGGTTTAAGGGGCATACCCGATTCCAAAGTTCATACTTAGCACGGTTGATGCAAGTTAATATGTTTATTGTAAATAAAAAATAAGTGCTGAATCCCTCACATTGAATTATTCTAACTTGTTCACATTTGATTTGAAGCCAAACGTGTCACCTAACAAAGACCTGCTGCAACCATCATCATTCATGACATACTTTGAGAGCAGTTTCTATTGGACTAGAGAATTCCTGGAATGCTTCCCATGTTTTTATTGGCAGCAAAGGTCAGAGAGAGTCTGTTCAAAGCTGATCTACCTTAGCAAAAACGGAACAAATGTATCACGGTTTCCACAAAATAGCTTAGTAATACTTTGAAATTGCCTAGATTTCTGATATGAGATATCATTAAACTATGACTGCTGTTGATGACAACAATGATGGTCAAAAAGGAAGTTGCTCATTCTGATGAAATCAGCGATGCAAATATCAGCACTACCCTTTTCTAGGGAACTCCCTTCATGGAATATGTTAGACTCTACAGTCTGGTGTTCTTACATCTGTTCTAACAGACTGAAAGTGAGTTTGAAATGTAGGTAAATGAGGTCATTATGTCACAGAGATGTCATTTTTGTGTGATTTATTGTGGGTTAGTTCTCCAAAAAATGAAAATTATCCCATAATTTACTCATCCTCATCCTGGCTCTTCCAAGCTTTATAATTGAAGTGAACAGCAGACTATGGTAATTATGGTAAATACCAAAAGCCAACGTGGAAAAAGCAAATGAACACCCCCTCATGTGGTATTTTCCACTGGGCAACTCCTAGAATATTTTGATGCACGAGTTGCTGAGATGAGATAACCTTTGACCTTTTCAAAATGGTGGAGAGCAACGCGAGAGTGTTGAATGGTAAGTATTGTACACAACTAAAAGTTTTTTTGCTACTGTTAGCTAGGGGTGGAACGGTACATTCATATTGAACCGAAACGGAATGGTAATTAGCTCTATAACTCCCTTGTCCTTAAAAAAATCTGTACTATTCATGATCTAGAAAATATACAGCATATTATTTATCATCTTCTTGCTGTAGCAGATGACTTAGGCAATCTAAAATAGTTTTAGCTACATAACAGGTCTGGAATCTGGATCTCCATCTTTTTACCACATTACGACAACAAAAGCACTTGAACGCAACACACTGGTACCAGTTCACAAGTGGAAAATATCATATTTTCCATGCACATGAACGCAGCATGTCATACCTGTATTGAACTTGACGTTACCGGAAGCTAGTGATTATTACAGTTTATAAAGTTGTAATTATGGATATTTTTATTACAAAAATCATTCAGAAGGTCTTTATTAACCCCCTGGAGCTGTATGGATTACTTTTATAATGGATGGATGCGCTTTTTTGGGCGTCAAAAAAACAAAGGTACAATTCACTTCCATTATAAGGCTTGGAAGAGCGATGATATTTTTTATTATAACTCCGATTGTGTTTGGCAGTATAAAAAAAAGGTTGCTGCCTTAAATTTAAGTACAATTGGATGTTTAAGTCATTTCCATGTTAATTGTACTTAAATTTAAAGCAGAAACCTTTTTTTTTAACTGACTTGTTAAAAAAAAGAAGAAAATTGAGTAACTTATTTTGAGTTAAGCGATCTAAAAACATGTGTACATAACTTATTGATCATTTAATTTTTCACAGTGTAGGATGGCGTGAGGGTGAGTAAATTATCTGATCATTTTAATTTTTATGCGATTTAGCCTATGCGTTTTAAAACTAGGGTCACAGGTTAAAATAGCAGCAAGTAAGTAACTAGAAAATTACTGAAATCACAACCATGCCCTTGAGCAAAGTTATCACATAAGTACAATTATACAAATAAGTACACCATTTGCCAATGTATAGTATAAAATATGTTTGTAAGGTTATTTTACTTCACAGCAACAAAAGGAACACACTCAAGTCCAACAGGTGCAAGTCAGTATTTACAGTCCCGTCTCGGTTGTCATTACACGGCTCAGATGACACACATTACGCTGTTTAGTAAACTTAAGACAGCTCATGTTAACCACATTCAACAAATAGCATTAACACCTAGATACTTTATGGACTTACCGTCCCTTTAAATCTCACTTCCATTTTCAAGACAGAAACACCTAGAATGGGAATGTAAACCAAGCAGGGTCTCCAAAATATCTGTTTCAACAATATCTTAATTTTTAAAGATGTACATGACGAGCAGTTGTCCCCATAGGTATTAGCCTACTGAATGGCAATGAGGGAAAAAAACTAAAACGGTGTACATTATAAATCCCCACCTGAGCCCATGGAAAGCTCCGCCCACTAGGTCTTCAAATCCTTTGGTACTTTCTGATATTCATTTTCCTCAAGGAATTAAGGAGGAACAAGGTCTCCATTCACTGAGACGATGCCACCTTATGAAGACTAACGATGGATGGAAGATGTGTTTAACTTTAAATATACAATTCTTTATCCAGGTTTTAAAAATGTCTTTCTCCCTAAAATGCCCTCAATCATTTTAGAATCTGAGAAAATACAACAGTGGCTTTTTTTTTCCCTGAAGGACTATGATTTGCACAGCATTTTGGTTACACTGATAATCATTACCTCAGTCTGTTAATGTTTAAAATGCACACTGCCCCAGATAATGTTTCTGCATATATTGGCCATGAACACGAAGACTAACGCCAAGTATTAAACTTCAGCATGTGGGTCAGTGACATACAGTATAGAATTGCCCATTGCACTATTATTTATAAACTATATAGTATTTATTACTATTGAATTAACTTTTATTTTTATATTTTCAGTTTTCATTTTAGTTTTTGTAATTTTGTCATGTACTACTGTCATTTTATTAGGTTTTATTTAGCTTTGATATATTTTAATTTGTGTAATATTAGTCAAATAAAGTAGCCCAAGCTGGAGATGATATTCCCTAACATATTACTTAAAAGAGTCCCAAGCTTTAGTGAACCAATTGGAAGTGCGTCCTAAAGAATGTTTAACTTTTTTCCAACTTTTAAAAACTATTTGAATAGTTTTAGTATTAGTTAACAATAACAGCACTGTCCACAATAAAGAAAAAACTATACATCCAAATTCTTTGAAATCTACTCTTTATATTCATGTTGGTTTTGGAAAACTTTTATACCATTTTAAACAATTGTCAATTTAAAAACTCTTTAAAAATATAATGTGGTACAACCGGCAAGTACATAACATATGAGGTACAAAGAACATTTCTCTAAACCTTGAATACATGTGTAAACAATCATTATTTAAATAAAAAGAATTGATAAAAACGTTTTTATTTTATAATCATATTAATTCATAAATATCATTACATTTTGAGGTCACAGCACATTATATTTTACAACCTAAACTAACATTTTGCCTTAAAGTAAACATATTAAGATACTTCTTGACCTTGACACACAGTTCACAGGTCCTCTCTATGACATCATTTCCTGTTTTTTTTGTGTGCATGTTAGTCACACCAGATTTTGTCATATGCACCCCCCAAAAAATATTAAACTATTTCATAATACAAAAATATTTTTTTTAAATGTACTTTGATTCAGAAATTATAGACATGCAATATGCATTTAAAGGATTATTTGCGAATGGAATAATATGAATTTTAGAATAAATTATTAGATCCCGACCTAAAAACGAGCACTGACCCAAGTAATTTGCCCTGCAACACTTTCTTCTATGTCTCAGGGTTTTTTCTCTCCATCTAATGGAAGTCAATGGAAACGAAAACTGCTTGCTTCTTCAAGATATCTTCTTTTGTATTACGCAGAAGAAAGAAACATCACACAGGTCTGGAACACCATGAGTGTGAGTAATGTTTAAGGTGTACTATCCCTTTAAGTCATTAAACATACGATTTGCGGGCGAAAAATACCAGACTTGCATTGAAGGTGGGAGCTGAACCATATCTAGAGGCTACAACATCACAAAATAAACATCCCAGATTACCCTAGCAATAGGGTTGCCAACTGTCCCGAATTAGCTGGGACGTCCCGATTATTGGGCCTAATTTATTTGACCCGTATCTGACTGATACAACAGCAACACGACACTTGAGAATGACCGCGACATTTGAGAATGACATCATCAAACCACGCGCATCAGACCATACCAATAAACTATATTTTTTGACGTTTTTTTAAAAAAAAAGTCAGGATTATTCTATGAATAGAAGGCGATTTATCCTAAATAAAAAAAGCTTTTGTAACATTATATGTCTTTGTCACTTTTGATTCATTTTATGCCTCCTTGCTGAATAAAAGTAGGATATTACTTTCTTTAATTTCTTTAAAATGTAGTGTATAATGTTACAAAAGCTTTCCATTTCAAATAAATGTTATTATATTGAACTATGTTTTGTGTGACCTTAAAATTCGTTTTAGAATTAAATTGTAGGCCTACATAAGCAAAACAAATGTGTTTATGTCTGAGAACCTTTTAAACACATACGAACCTGAAATAACATAGGCTACTGTGTGATACAGTACAAATATTTTGAGTGTCCCTTATTTTCCTGTAAAGAACCACGATTGTCCCACATTTTTCTTTTCGGAAGTTGGCAACCCTACCTAGCAACCACATAGCAACGTGCTAAAACCACTCTCACACCTTAGCAACAATAAAAACAAGGTTTAGGGGAATACAGCTGGAATCCCCACATAAAAGAGGAGGACTTCATCTCTGTGGTTACACCAAATATGAATTTAGGAAGTAACAAAATTCCTAGAATCATTTCAGACCCTTAGGCCAACACTCTTGACAGGAAATGTAGGAGGAATGCACAAATTTCAGATGGTGTTGAGTAAAGGTGTGACGGCTCAAACAGTAATGCCTTCACAATAGGAGACCATGGGTTTCTGGTGGTCCAGCCCAGTTCTTCACAACTGTTTACATTTGTTGTTCTGCTTAATAACAAAGAACATTACGAAACAAAGAACATGTCATTTGTTTCTACACATCCAGCTAACAGGGTACAATCTTAAAACTTTGGCTTACAAGGTTATGAACGAACATTCTGCTAACACTAATAGGACGTTCATTCAAAGTTATCTGGTTTTTAATAACATTCCCATAGCATTAGTCTGGCCTAAACCTTAAGACATCAACACACCTCTTAGTTTCAGGGCATAAAAACTCATACATTGAAAAATAAAGGATTGAATAGTCTACAGTTTATGGGAATGTATGGGCCTACAAACCACACAAAAACAGCCCAAAGGTGCTTTTCAAAACTAGTAGCCTATACTTGACTCATAGACTTGAGAATAACATCATTGAAGAGAAATGTGGATATATAGGAACGCTGTTTCTCGAAACCACAGCGAAACTGCAAAGCACGTATTGACTCAAATGAGTGACAGAACCAGTTAAACCAGATGAGGCTGAGTGTGCTGCTGCACTGTTGCAATTGATCTCACGAATCGGCTCTTTCGAACAGAAGAACCGCTTCATTTCAGAAGCACTGGTATTAAAGAGCATAGAAGTACCTCTATACTCTTTGCTGGTATGATGTAAACGTATAACTATTAGACTTAGTTTTCGGCCCATTAATCATATCCTTCGGTAACTTAAAACAAATCTTACTCAGGTGATGTCCCTCACTGGTTCTTGGTTAATTGAGTCGGATAAAGACAGACAGGTTCTCTGTTCTCTTCAGTCAGCTCTTGACTCGAGAATCTTTATTGATTTAGTACGATTTTGCTACGCGTACGAGTCGCTCCGAAAGGTTAATTCAGGTTAATTCAATGTGTTAATTCATAAAAAGATTCCAAGATCCGATTCAAACGAATCGGACAGCACACATTTTCAGGATATAGAGATAATGGTTCAGAATTGAGGACTATCGCTATGTTTATGAATAGACTTAATAACAATTAACAACGGATCCCATATGAATGAGACAAATACTAGACAAAAGTGCATTCACACGATTCACATTTAGCTGTCAACAAGTTTGAATGTCCTTTTCTAAAAACAAAAATTAGTTTCTAAAGAAAACAGCAACAAATTAACATGTTCAAAAGTGTCTGTTAGCAAAATCAATCTGGCAACACATTATACTAAAACCAAATAGCCTATCTATTGGAGCAGAACAGAAACATGTAGCCTATGATCTAAAATACCAGTTATTATAAACTCAGAGTCGTGCATGACACATATCGCCAATTATTCACCGTTTCGACGTAACTTCCAATTAAACAGCTTCCATTTCAGCAAACCGTGAAACATGACTCAGACCAACGCAAACAATCGATAAACACAAAGCAGAGCAGGAAGAAAACGCTCGACTTACGTACGTTATAATGTGTCCCCTTTAAAAACGAACATTAAAATTCTTAATTAATTCCGTTTTGGAGCTCTTACAAGGCCTGGCACCTTCAGTTTTTAAATAAGGTTTCGTTATATTCCCGTGTATCTATAAAGCACCTGATCATGTAGCCTACCTGTAGGCAGGGGGAGGAGCTTAATACATGTGGGCTGGGCAGTTTCGTCATTAAGTAGGCTAATACTGCTAGTACTACACTTACATCACACACTACAGTGGCATATTGGTCTTATTTTCCATTTCCTAATCAAATTGCATGATGAAATTTTAAAATAAGAACTTCGTTCGTTTACCTACAACAATACCAGCTTTACTAGGATTTTTTTATTTAGATTTTTCTTGTTTATGCTTAGCCTATATGCCTATGTCTCTGAGAAAATATTTGTTATAATTTAGTGCATTTTTTCTCCTAGCTATAGCGCCCCCCTTGGGGAACTGACTGAAATGCGTTAACTGCTAGTTATTTAAAGGTGCCATGTGTAAGAATTGAGGTAAAAATATTTAAAAAAAATGAGCTACACGCATCAAAAGAATGAGAAGAAATAAGGGCGATGATGTCATTAAAAAATGACAAGTTATAGTGCTGCAGAGATAGCAACCTGAATTAGCATCCTAAATTACTAGCCACGGCCCGACAGGTGTCATAATACCAGTTTCGGCGATGGGAGGCGGTATGCGGGCAACAAAACCACCAGCCAAACTGCAATACACGAATAACTTGTGGACGTACTTGAACCTGATGTCAATCATGTGGAATGTAGCCTACAGCCCACTGTTACAGTTCAGTTCAGGGAAGAGAGCGGAAGAATGGCTGAAGCCCTTGGCAAGAGACCCTTATCACCACCACAACCACCCGCTGCAGGGAAAAAAACGCACTCGGAAACACAAATAAAATCGGATAAAAAAAGGAACAGAACCAGAGTAAACACTGGCACTGCTTTCCATCGCTTTCCTGAGGTAAATCTGACATATTTGTTCTCCAGCTATGTTATTGACCACTGCACGCCGATTAAAAAAAATGATTGGTCGATATTATGTATGAGGAATATATTTTGGTAAGTTGTAGCATACTGTATCTTTCAACAGTGTTCGTGTTTTTTACTATTAGCTAGTAGAGATGATCGGTTCACGTGCGCTAGGGATCTGTCGTGTAACATTTACAAGCGCCAAAACGGTATTTATTGTTTGAATTGACATAAAATTATAATAAAATTGACTGAATCTGAGAGCTGAGATTTTTTATATAATAACTAACCTGCTCTGTCTAGTCTGTCGGTCTCCGTGTCCTCTTTGCTTTGCTATTTTTCTGTGCGTGACAAAATTGATGTGTGGCGTGAGAGCGTGATGTGAAAAGTGTCAATTGCGTGTCTCACGGTGAATTTGTGAGAGTTGGCAGCTCTGAATGGCGCTAGCTTGGTCAACATCAGTGAATGCTGTCTGTCAAATTAATGTAATTCAAACTCATAATAAAAATGTAATATGAACAAAATGAATATGAACATATTCAATGGTAAAGGTGAAGGGGAGTAGCTTGAAGATGTCATATTTAAAAATCACTTGACATCAACCAACGTTCCTCTGGAGTCAAAACGTCCTCTATTAGGAGTTGGCTCGGCTTCGGCTATGGCTCTAGGGTCGTTGTGAACATAGACATACAAAATACATAGACGCCCTATTGGCCGCTATGGAGCGTTGCTGCGATACGTCAACGTGTCCGCCATTTTGCGGAGGGCAAGACTGCGCTGTGAACAAATGCAAGTAAACGGGTGAGCTGCGGTTTTCCTGGATAAAAACAATAATAACGTTTACATTTATCAGCCGATTTCAGTGGTTTGCACGTGGTGTACGTTACTATTACTAATTATATAATTACCAAATACAACCAGAAAAAAATGTTCAGTCTTGTTTGTGAAAGCTAATTCCCCGAGACCTGTTTTCAATTGTGTGGCGACTTGTACAGCCCCAAGCAGCGCACGAAACGGGCATTTTTCTCAATTCCCATAATGAGAGGTATGGGCAAGTTGCCCTCCTTGATGTGGCGGCGCCGTTGACGTACGCTCCAGCAGCCAATAGGGTGTCTATGTATTTATTATGTCTATGGTTGTGAAGGTATGGGAGCATAGAGACTATGCCGTTTCTCGTTTGTTAGTCTAGAGTAGACCAACTCCCTTTCTGGAGGTATACTGCCCCCATCTGGTATGGAATGTGGAGTATGAATTGATTTTTTGGCGGACATTACACAAGGCACCTTTAAGTAAACGCATTCTTGTGACTTTCCCTTGTAACTAAACACGATTACAAAACAAAGAATAAGGTAAGATTCTTATTTTTTAAAGGTTGAGTATATATTATGTAAAATAGCAGGCTACAATGAAATGCACTATTCCGTGACCACCGAATATTTTTCTTATATTTTCTTTGGGAAGTTTCATTTGAAAATACTTTCTTTGGACTGAGCTGAACTTGGTCAGTGGTGACAAGTGTGAGGGTTGCCTATATAATTTTAATTATGAAATTCTATACACTTACAAATGGTATAATGTGTATGGAATTAACGTGTTTTTTTTTTTTTTTTACATTGGTACCATGGTAAAACCATGATACTGCAATGGTAATACGATGGTATCCTTTGAAATAGGCAACCTAGAATAATCTTAGATCAATTGTTCTCAACTAGTGGACCGGTGACCACTAGGGGGCCCCAGTAAACTTTCAAAGGGGGGAAAAACACTTTTTTTATATTAAAATAAATTACAATTAAAAAGATACAACCACTAAAAGTCTAGATATAATTCAACACGAATGTGAAAAAAAAGATTGAATTCAAAAGATTGAATTGTTACTATATAACAATATAACCATTTTAAATAATTCACCAAAAACACAAACTCAGGAATCTGAACATTTTATTTATTTTTTAACTGTAATATGTTCCTTTCTTTAGGTACATGTAGAAAACAATTTCTTTAAGAAACAGTCAAAAGGCACATTTTGTTTTTACAATATATACAATTGGATCTAAATTATAAATAGGCCTATAGAAAATGACAAAAGCATAACCAATAAGAACACAGGAATAAAACGGTTCAAGATACATACAGTCAGTAGCATGTTTTTTTTTCATAGCAATAAATTACGTAAATGTCATATAGATATAAAAGCAAAGCCAATAAATCAGTATTCAAAACAGTATTGACCATTCCCATGAAGGGCCAAGAGCAAACAAACTTGGCAGCACTGGATCACACACGCAAGACAGAAACTCATTTATGCTGTTTTAGTGCAAATCATACACAGAGCGAGTCATATGGATTTCTAATAAGTAACAAAGGGTTAAATTTGACTTTGTCCCACTTTCATGGCCTCATTGTATAGTTCTTTTGTTGCATAAGATGCTTTATTAGAATGCATAACAGAAATTTAAGTCCTGTGTTCATCTTTCTCAATGGCGGACTACGTGGATCACTTATAAGGTTGAAACTATTAGATGCACTAAATATTATGGAACAATTAATCAAATGCTTGAATTTTATTCAATATAATGGGAATTACACGCTGAGTGTGTAACAACTATTTGCATGAGAGAAACTATGAATAATTTCACACAAAAAATTTCAAGTGCAAATGTGGCTGAAAGAATTTCCCTTCATGAAAATAATAAAATAAGAAATTTGTGCAGAGAATAAGCAGTTAAGGATAAATAAATAATATTTGATCTGTGTCACTGACAGGATTTTACATAAAAGAATCTTTTCTTTACGCAGACATTAGGAAATTTTCTAATTTAAAGATATATATATAAAAATCTTCTTTAATTAATTGTTCATACATTTCATCTTGAGATAGGGAGTGGTTTTAACACCGTAGAGCTATGAAGTTAATATTTCGGTTTCAGTTCAATTTTGCAGTGAAAATATTTAAGATTGTATAATTTGTATAAAGAATGACGATAAACAGAAAAATATTCAACCATCCAGTGCAGCAGTAAAAACAGAGCAAAACTTTAACAAAACTGAATTTTGCTTTGAATTGTTTGTCATTTTGTTTGCCTGCCAGATTGTCTTCTGTCTGCACAATTACAAATATCATAGTATCATTAAAACATAAAATAAAAACAATAATATAAAACATGTCCCTTTAAAATTAAATACAAATAATCAAGTAATTCTTATAGACGTTACAAAGATTTAAAACATACAATTTTCTTTTAATTAATTTACTTATTTAATAAAGGAAATTCAACAAGATAAAAGTTGTATTGCCCTTTCTTGACTGTACCCTGGATGCATTTTACATCGGATCAAACGCAGAAGTCTGACCTTTTTGTTTCCACACTGGATCATATATCTTAAGGTCACAGTGAAAAGATTGTACTATTACAGGGATTAAGTGTGACTAAAGCCCTTTTGGGATCAACCAATCAGTCAGCAAATAGATTGTTACCGTTTTGCGTTAAGACTTAATTGCGAGACGGGGGACAGCAGGACAGACTGTTCTATTTTAGAACAACAGAGAGACAGCTGCACAGGTAAGTGATCTGTAGGTAGTCACGCTCTCCTACTAGCACACTGTTTCAAGCCCTGATAAATAAAGGCAATAAATACATTAAAAACATCTGCACATGAATGGTACAGGAGTACGTGTTTACGTCTACATTCCACTGTATGTTCCAAAGGCACATTTCGACAGTAGCCTGTTCTCTTGCTCCTCAGGAAAAGCATTTTGTCTAACAGAAGTTCATCATGGAAATGTAAAGCTGATGATTGTCCAATGCAAAACAAAGCTTAAGCTCCTTGCCGAAGCAAACTTTGTGGTACGTCTTGCATATGTGAGATTTGTACTTCAGCTGGGCCCACACGGAATCTTTGGCCACAAAAATTATACATGAGAAAAAAAAAAGATACCTGTGGCACAAGTTCCTTAAGTCGGAACATTGGCAGAACAGTTCAGAACAGAAACAGTTCCTTTAGTAACTCTGAAGACAGATGACCCCTTCATAAAAGAACATCTTTGAGGCATTTAAAATATATATTGAAGATTTTTGAGGACTCAAAAAACATCTGAGGTTCTCCAGAGGGTTCATCCAGTGATGAACCAAAAGGGTACCTTAAATATCTTTTTATTCCCACATAAGCAAAATCTTAAGGAACTTAAAGGGATAGTTCACCCAAAAATGAAAATTCTGTCAGTATGTACTCACCCTCATGTTGTTCCAACCCCGTAAGACCTTCGTTCATCTTCGGAACACGAATTAAGATATTTTTTATGAAATCTGAGAGCTGGATCACTCCTCCATACTAGTCCATAGGCTTCTTCAGGAATTAAAACTTGCCGGCCTCGAAAAGTTATTAAAAACATCGTTAACATAGTCCAAGTGACTACAGTGGCTCAATCTTAAGTTTATCAAGCGACGAGAATACTTTTTGTGCGACTTTATTTGAACTATTAATTTCCTTCTGAGTCAGTTAAACTAGTGTAACAGCGTAAGCTTCTGTTGTTGTACGTCACACGCATCACACACATGACCAGCGTCGGCCAATAGTGAGCCTACGTGTGACGTAGCTCTACGCAAACATACTAGTTTAAGTGACTAGAGGCAACTTTTATAGTTGAAATAAAGTCGTTATTTTTGTTTGTTTTTGCGCACAAAAAGTATTCTCGTCGCTTGATAAACTTAAGATTGAGCCACTGTAGTCACTTGGACTATTTTAACAATGTTTTTAATAACTTTTCGAGGCCGGCAAGTTTCAATCCTTGAAGAAACCTATGGACTAGTATGGAGGAGTGATCCAGCTCTCAGATTTAATCAAAAATATCTTAATTCGTGTTCCGAAGATGAACAAAGGTCTTACGGGGTTGGAACAACATGAGGGTGAGTACATACTGACAGAATTTTCATTTTTGGGTGAACTATCCCTTTAAGCAAAATATCCTGTACCATGTGGTACGATATAACTTATACAAACCTTAAGTAATTTTCTGACTTGAGCTTGAACAATTTTTGGTAAATCAATTCTCTTTGAAGTCCCAGGGTATAAAATTCAGGATGTTGAAACTGGGATGACCACCTCGATAACTATCCTGAAGTTCTGGCATGCAGTTTCAAAACAAACTGTGTAGGGATCATATTTGATTCGAGAACAGAGCAAACACCAAACTTCCCCCATCTTGTGAAGCAGAATCTCATGCTTGTGGGTCCGAGGCCAGTGGTGGAGCATGGCGCCGACAGTGGTCAGACTACAGCCCTGAGTGTGTGTGTTTACAGGAGACTACCACAAGAAGCGTCTCACTCGGGTTGTTGGTACTGAATGACGGAGTAGCGTGGTTCTGTTCCACTTTGCAGCATGGTGTTCAAAACTTCCCGTGCATTTATAATGGCTTCAGAGCTGCAGTGGCTGTTCGGTAACGGGAGGATGTGCTGGTCTGTAGGGGGGAGAGAGACTTGCGACAAAGAGGAAGAAGATGAGGACGGTGTGAGCGGCGTTGGAGTGAATTGGGACATTGAAGTAGAGAAGGAACTTGACAAGACCATGGGTACCGACAAAGGTGCATCTGAGGTGGAAGAGGCAGGGTCATTTTGGCTAGGGGTTGTCATAAATGAGTTCAAGGACAGTATCATGTCTAGCAAGTCAGTATCCGGTGCTGTACTGCTTTCCTGCGCGGACTGGCTCTCCTGCTGTGGTTGTTGTTGCTGCTGCTGTTCCTGAATAAATGCTTCAAGGTTAAAGTCATCCACTGAAGGTTCGGGTGGCCGAGTGAGGTTGTCTACACTCAGTCCAGTTTGAGTGCTAACTTGGGAGGAGGGAGAGGTACTGTGAACTGTCAGGTCTAGGATTTCCTCCAATGGGGTTTTTAGGGAAGGAAACGTGGTGAAGGGGATGTTAGGGGTGGGTAAGCTGGCCAGGCTGGGAGCTTGCAAAGACGGGGTGAAGAAATTTGACAAGAACTCTTGACGCTGACGCTGCACCATCAGTCTCTGCTGTTCCTCAGCCTGACGCTGCTCTTGCGCTTGCTGCTCCTTCTCTTGGCGTCGCTGCTTCACCTCGGCATCCATCCTCAGCAACTCCTGACGCACCTTTGACACGCAGGTCTCTGGGATTTTTATACCTAGGTGAAAGAAAGAACAATGATTACAAGATGCCAACTTACTTAGAACTATTGGAATGGTGTCCTAGCAGGTTCAAAACCTACAACCTTTTGATTATCAGTCCAGAGCATCACAATCTGCTAGTTAGGAAATCCTCAGGAAGAGTCAACAGGTTAACTCACCAACTTGTTTGTTGTTGTCTTTGGTCTTGAGGCGAACAATTTGTAGAATGCTGGTGCTGGTGACATCAGCGACCACATCAGACACACGCTTCCACACACGGAGTAGAGCACCGCACAACATGTGGTACTGACGCAACCGAGTGCCCATTAAGCACTCCTGACCCTCTTCTATCTTCTTGCATCTCCCATTCCTGCATAAAACATGCATACACATTAGATTCTCTGAGCTTAGTTTGGCTAGTACCAAGTCAGAAGCTGGGACAGTCTATTTTCTCACCCGTTAGCATGGCTACATTTCCTGAAGGAGAAAGTGAACTGGTTTTCCCAGCTATCCTGTGCCTCCTCTGGTGTGACCTGAAGCAAGGGTAGAAAACATCACTCAGACAGTGTCGTAAACCAATAATGCTCGCTAGATGGCAGCAAAGAGGTTTTTCACAGCAGCTCTACAGGTGTCACGTTCAGGAAGGTCTCATTATTTAGAGAATATTATATGTATGGTGAAGAGGTTGAACACACCTTGTAGTATTTTTGTTGGAGTTTATCAAGGCTTTCCATTTGGGCCTGCTTGCCAATGTTTGGTTTGTAGATGATCATGTTGTGCTCCCGGCCCTGCACAGCTAGCAGCACGCATGGGTAGTTACCTCTTAACTGCAAAAGAGACAGGCACCAACATGTTCAACATCAGACAACTAAGGAAGAACTCTAATTACACATGAACCCTCCTTCACCCTTGAACAGGAAGGTTCTTCCAAGCAACTTTCCTGTGTTACTAAAAGGAAACTACATGCAAATTTGGAAAGAAGAGGTTTTTTGCCTCTATGCCCAAATACTCACTTTATTGGATAAGTAGAAACCTTCATCCGGGTTGCTGAGATTTTGGACCTTCTGGAGAGCCTCCAACCATGGCATACCTCTATCTACACTTATCTGCGCAACAAAACAAACATTTCTGTCAGAGATAATGTTTGTCCAACATGTCCACAATGATTGGACAGGTGTCCAACATGTTCTAGCTATGCTTGGATCCAAAATCTATTAAAAACAGGAAGTTCACACAGTGTGGTTTATTCTCACTCAAGGAAGTATTTAACGGCTGGAAAACCAGCCCCCATTGCGTAAGCCGTCAAAAATAATTGTTGCTCTTGGTGAAAGAGATAGCGTGTGTCACGCATGAAACTCCTGTGCCTTAGGCATGTTTTCTGAGCTCTCAGCCGTTAAAGAGCTGGTTTGTATGAACCTCAACATTAAAGAATCAGTTCAACTTGGTGTGTCTTCAACTTTCATGCACACTTCTTAAAAAGACGGACCTTATACAGGATAACTTGACCATCTTGAGGATTTCCCGCAGTCAGAAACTTCTCCTGTGTCTCCTCATAGATCTGATCATTGCCTGGAGCCAGATCTGAGAGAAAGCAGATACTTGGTTGTCATCTAAGCAGATCAATGCAATTTAAAGTACTACCCAACCAGAAGAAGCGGTGCTTACCCAGTATTCCCATATCATATTTGCCCTCTTTCTTGTCCTTTTCGATCAAGTAGTCGAAATTGTCAGTGAAATACTGGAAGAGGGAGTTCTGTTTGTGTACCTCCAGGCCCAGTATCCGGTTGAGGAACTTGGTGATATTGCAGTCTGAAACGAAGAGGAGTCACATGGTCAGGGCAAATACGTGGATGTGTGCCTGTGATGAAATGTACGATATGACTCTTGTGGAAACCTTACCTTTTTCAGTGTTGATGCCCAACCGTGATTGACTGCAGAGCATGGCGACGTCCACCATACCGTGCTTCATGTCTAAGATAAGGAGGCATTGGTGGCTTTGGTGAGATCATTGTTCTAGCTGATCCACATCTTAAGTGAGCAATGCAAAAATAGAGCCCATTTACCTCTGAAGAACATGGCGTCGCCACCAGGATAGTCCTTTGGAGGGGGTACCTTGCTTTCGATCTGACCAAGGATGGTTTTGGTAATCTTATCTAGAGCTTTGGTGCCATACTTTGAAGAAAAGCCAAAATAGACCACGGGTTAGTACATGACTTATTTGAGTATTTTCTTAACAGTGTCACTATTCTATTTGAAACAGTTATTCACTTTATTTTCAAAGTTGTATTTGCTTAGGTCTCTAGACTCTGTGGCCCTCCTGTCACCATGAGTCAGTGCTCCCTGTGAAAAGCAAATACAAAGATTAGAAATGTCAGCACCAGAGGAGAGATTTGAATGTTTTAACATGTTACACACAGAGTATGTGACCAGTATGGAATGGAAGTGGAACAAAACCTTTTTTTTTTTTTTAAGTTGGAACTAGGGATGTGCCCAAAGCCGATTACTATGTTTGGAAAAGAAAGGACGCATTCTACAGCCCCTATAGACATAGTAATGGCAAAAAATACAAGATGGGTGGAACAAAAATATTTCAATGCTTTTGCGTTCTCTCGAAATTAAATGGTTGGGTAATTATTTTTGTATATAATTTTTCGGGTATCAGGGAGCTGCAATCAATATGTGGGGTATTGAAATCGCTTTTAAATTCACGCTTGCTTGAATTTGCAATCACACGTACTCTGTTTATGGGGAGTAGCAGTCATCTCTCCTTACTATCTTCATGTGATAAGTGAAATCTGATGTACTGTAATGTAACCAACTACTGCAGCAAGCCTAACCATGTCCCTTTTGGGGCTACGTAGAATGCGTTACTCATTTTCAATGACTTTCCGAATTTGAATTTAAGCTTTGGGCACATCCCTTGTTGGAATATCTCTCATTCCAATATCACTCCATTATAACCATAAGACATGAATGGCCCATAATTCACATGTTAAATACAGTGTGTATGAACCATCTGCAGTCAGAAAAGAATAGGAGTTTGCATGTCAGGGACGCACCAGGCTTTCCAGCCTCTTTGCCACAATGGACGCAAATCGTCGCTCGCCTGCCAGTTCAGAGATAAGGAAGACATACTCTGGAGCTGTGACCTGGTTGGAACGATGAGTGCGACCTGAAGAACACAAAGGGTTGTTAGTTAGAGGTTGTGGTACGGTTGCATTCTTTATGTGAAGAGAGTTTTGATGTCAAGGTCAGAGGTTTGTAGACATGAGTTAATGCTACACACCAAACTGCTGGATAGCCCTGTCCGCACTCCAAGGCAGCTCCAGGGTCATGTGAACCCTTCGACGCTGGTTCTTCACCCTTCTGTCAGCCTGAAGTGAGATCCCTGAACTGGCCGCTTCTGATATTATGGCTACCATCTGAAGGGAGTAAGGCGAAACATTTTAATGAATGCACAAATGAAATGAGTCTAAAGGTAGCAGATTTCGTTGTTGAGACTTGCTCTCACCTTCTCTCCATTCATGAAGCGATCTTTCTCTTTGATGTTGATTTGGTCAATGGTGTGGCCCTGCTCAGCGCGGGACTCGTATTGGACAGTGCCGTCAGACCGACGCACCACTCGGCCTTTACGTCCCGTCATCTGGGCGCATACACAAAGCATGTTTAGCGCTTTAACACAACCTTGCTTTTTTGTTTTTGAGGTATAACAATCCTTGGACCACTAGAACAAATAAATAAATTTTAACCTCTGATACTTTTTCTGGACCTCCAAATTTATCGATGAGCTCATCCAGTGTGTTGAGTGGTAGTTCTTTTCCCAGCTCAGCGATCTTGTTGAGAAGCCCTTTTTTCATTTCCTCTAAGCGTGCTAAGGAAGAAATAGAGCAAAAAAAACGATAGCATACACTTACATTAAAGGTGCTGTAAGCGACTTCAGGATCGAAAAAAATCATCAGGATAAATGGAGATAATATAAGTTGCACAATAAAATACCCATTCAACATACCCATTTGATAGCTAGTTTGATCGACAAAGATGACATCATCACTGTTGTCTTGGACCGAGTCAGGTGAGGAGTTGGAGTCACTGTCCAAGGCGTCAGACTCAGTGCTGCTGTCATCGCTGATGCTGATAACTCCAACAACATCAGTGCCGTGTCGGGGTTGCTTTGGCTGTCGGCCCCGTAGCTTACCTGCAGGAGAACGTTCAATCAAACCATGAGGCAGAAAGCAAAGACAGGGCAACGTATGGACAACTTTACTAGTGTGCGACAACTCACGTTTCCTCTTGTTCACCGCTCCTTTTTCTCTCCTCTGCTTCTCTGATGGAAAGTGTTTGTGGACTAGAGACTGAAACACACCCCTGAGAAACCACAAACACATTAGAAAATAGTTTTTGTGAAATTGCCATTAGCTTAAGGAAATGGTTCTTATCAAATAACACTTACACATAGGTTTCAGAATGATACATGGACTGTCAGATGACCACAGTAACACAAATATTGAGAAACCTTTCTATCATTATGAAACTGCAAGAGCACCACTACTCTGGAAAAAAGTAGTCATAAGGTGGCCGTATATTTAAAAAAGGTTTCAATAATGCCCAAATTTCACTTACTCGGCAGCAGACACAAATCTATCCAAACGTCCGTCGTTTTCATCAAGGACTTCTCTGGTTCGAGCCTCACCTGTTGACTGCAGACCAATCACAACACACTAGAGAGAAGACAGAAAGAAAGAGTGTAAAATGTATATTGCAACAAATAATGTTTCATTAGGAAGATTTCAGGCTCTCTAATGTGACTGACCTTTCCTGCTTTTAAGTCCTTTTTGGCCAGTTCCACCAGGCAGCGCACCTTGGCGGCAATGCAGAGGTATTTAAAGAAACGCTGGTGGGATGACCAAAACTGACCCCACAGGGACTTCCTGGAGCTCATGCAGAGCTCGTCAGCGGCCTGCATGAACACAGCCAAAGCTTCCGCCCACTGCAGAGGAGATTGTGTCAGATATGTGTACACAGCATAATGTCCCATTTTACAGACTAGTTCAGGTAATTTTAGATTTGCTGTACTACATTTAAACGTAAGGGTTCACTCAAAAATGACAATTCGGTCATTATTTACTCTCACTCACCCATATCCTGGCCAAGTGAATGGGGACGGAGGGTATCAAGCTCCAATTTTTGAAAAAAATGCACTTTTAAAGTATGTGTCACATATTACAATTTACATATATTACAATTGCACTGTATTCAATGTCTTCTGAAGCCATTCGATAGTTTTGTGTGATGAACAGACTGAAATGTAGCCATTGTTGAAAATCTTGCCCTCTGCTGTAGCTTGGTCATTTCAGTGGAAGATTATCAGTAATTGATACATTTTCAGTTTAATAATGATTTTGTATGGCTTCAGAAGGTTTGGATTATATCTGCTAACTTTAATGATAGCTTTATGGTAAAATGTTGTTGTTTTTGGGCTTAACAGCCCTAGTCCCTATTCACTTTCATTGTATGGAAAAGTATTTAAACTATTTCTATACACATCAACTTTTTCAGTGGAGATTGTTTTGTTGTTTTTCAGTGTTTTCTATCTAATGAATTAAAGAAGATGTTTGAATGTATGAACCCATGCCCATATTCAAATAGTTATTTTCAACATGTACACTACCATTCACAAGTTTGGGTTCTTTTTTAAAGAAATGAATACTTTTATTTAGCAAGGATGCATTAAATTGATAAAAAGTGAGTGTCAAGACAATGTAACAAAAGAATTCTATTTCAAATAAATGCTATTCATTTAAACTTTCAATTCATCAAGGCTTCTCCTTGGAACTCACAAGTTTAGCAGCATTGTTGTACACAAGTTTGAAATCATCATCCAAGCTGATCTCTTCTATGTGGAATGAAACTCCTGAGAAGCTGAGTTGGCGTGCAATGTACATCCCGCTGACCTTCATATCCATTGCAACGATCTCCATGGCCCCCACACCCCTGTAAATGAAGAGTACATTCAGATTTCATATAAAAAAATATTAGTTTTCATATTTGCCAGCAACAAGTTTGTGGTCCTATACAAACCTCTTATCAATGGCGTGGAGGAAGTCGTCAAAGGTTCTGAAGGGGGTTCCCTCTCCCCAGATTCCCAGACGACTCATGTAGATCATGTTCTTTGGCTCTGAGGCACCTGAGAAACACAGAGTCCTTCACTTTAAACCTCTGGCATAATATGGGGTACTGCAAGTGTTCTGCAGTGCAGAGACTCACCTGTGGCACTGGCGTACACCACTCTGGCCAACGGCAATTTGTTCTGCAGATCCAGCACGGCCTTACCCATCTTTGTGGACGTTGCATTTTTGGCTTTGTGGCATTCATCAAATATAATCTATGGGCCGCTTGTGGTCAAGGGCAAAGCAAACTTGCAGAGGAGTGTTTAAAAAAAACAAGAAAAAAAAAAAAACCTGCGGGTGAAAACAGACCCCCACAGAAGTCCACAGATAACTTCCGAAGTTATAAGAAAATAAAACAATTCTACAAAATGTATTTTAAGAGTAAGAAAAAAAAAATGGTTTAACAAAATATTACACTATAAATAAGCATAAAAATAATATATATTTGTTATAAATATATATATATATATTTTAAATAAATAAAATAATTAAATAAAATACAACACTACTGCTGATTTAAAACAATATTACTGTAAAAAGTTATATACAAAGAAAAATTTACAGAATTAAACTGAATGCTATTGATAGAAAGATATTCTAATTCTGGTTAGAAAAAACATTTAGAAAATTATATAATAATATAAAAAATATTGTAAAATATATTAATATGTAATATTATGTATATTTTAATATTATATATATTATGTATATTTTAATATTATATATATATATATATATATATATATATACACATATATATATATATATATATATATATATACATACATACATACATACATACATTTATTTTTACAGATAAAATTGTAATTAATATTTATATTTTAATAAGTTATAATATTTGAGAGTGAAAATGTATAACATTGTTTAATTCTTAAAAATGCTTTTATTTTGCAAGGGGTAAGGGCAACAAAAAGTTATAAAATCCTTGCACACAAAATCTATGTCATGCACATAACTCTATAGAGGGTAAAGGATACAACTCCATCAAATCCCGGCTCACACCAGTCTAGGATCTGCTTTAGACGCGTCCGGTGTTGGCCGCCTGCCTGACTCTCCCCAATCAGCGCTGAGTAGGTCGCAAACAGGACCCCTTCTGAGGTAGCTGTGTCTCCGTACTTTATCTGCACGGAAAACAGTTAAAGTTAGACACATCGAGCAGAGCTATGGGGAAAGTCTGTGAGAATGAGCTAAACTGGAAACAAGATCTCCATCAACAGGGCTGCCATATTGAGCCACGCAGTAATAGTGACCTTATTCAAGGCATGCACTTGTATATTGGGTGCATTGATGTCTTGGAGATCTCTCTCTGCGTCATATTTCAGGTCATTGGAGATGCTGAACCTGGAGGAGAGATGAGAAGGAAGAGGCAACTGATCCAGAGTCTGTGTTTGATGTGGGAGAGTCAATAGTGTGGGTTTTACAAGACTTAATGATGCTGGAGATGGCTTACCATAGTGCTTTCTTTCTTCCCTTTGAGAAGTTTTCTAAAATGATGCCAGCCACTGTGCGGCCTTTGCCCACTCCGGCGCCGTCCCCGATGAGGAACCCGGCCCGCTGGTTGTTCTGCAGAATCACTTCATGTTGCTGTTGTGTTATAAAGAAGACCTTATTAATGGCCTGTTTGTACCAAGTATGATGAGAAAGTAAAAAATATTTGCAGACAAAGAGTCTGAAGCTGATTTTACGATGGCTTTATGATGGAGAAACTTCTGATGGAGAACTTTTAAAACAAAGTATAAAATTAAAAGAATAAAAATAACATTCACCTGATTGTATGAAAACATTCACTAGATTGTGTTTTAATTTAATTCATTCAAAATTATTAACATTTGATGATTATTAAATGCTTTATATTTCACATCAATTATAGTCTCAAGGGGCAGTTCATAGGAAATATTTTTGGTCATAAAGTTTTTTGAATTACAGTTAAGGTTAGGATATTGGGATTTGACCAATTAAAAAATTATTTTGTAAATTGTCTCAAAATAAAAACAATAAATGTAATTAAATAAAGCAAACAAACAAAAATAAATAATGCAGTATCTAAACAATTTAAAACTGTTTGTAAATAGCCTCAAAATAATAAATGAAATTAGACATTAGATATTTTGGATTCTATGTGAGAGTTCAGTCCGTTATATTCTTTCAATTTGTTGTTGTGCATGTTTTAAAGAAAGGCAATGTTGTGCGTGTTGTGGGAAAAGAAAGGCAAAGTTTGTTCAGGGGTACCTGGCAGGCATAGATAATGGCCTCCAGCTGCAAAGCAGAGAGCAGACCATCATTTATGGTGGTCTCTGGGATAGACAGGGTGTAGGTGATATCTGGAGGAGGTACGCTAGATAAAGTACTGGTTTCGACCACTCGGTCTGGGTGGGATTTTCCTATCTTGGCTGAGGCAGCGAAACAGAGAACAAAAACATTATGAATCTTCTAGTATGAAATCAATAGCCAAGAAATGTGTGAAAAAAACAATGCTCACATTTTGAGGGCCTGTAGTCTGCATAGGTGTCAACATGACCCAGCTCTTCAGCCTCCTCAACCTCGACTTCCTCTTCATCTTCCGGCTGTGTTTGGGGTCTCTGTGTAAACACATAATAAGATTAAAACATTGAAGGAAAAACAGAAAGAGAAACAAAGACATAATTCGCTGTTTGACTGAACTGTTGAATTGAACTGTTGAATGAGTGTTACCTGATAACCTCCTATGGGTGGTGTATTAATGATAGCAGTGATGTCATCCAAAGAGTTTAAACCTTGAAACCTGTTAGAATTCACCTGATGAGGAACAAGAGAAACAAAAGAAAAAAAGAAAAAAAAGTTAAAGTCAACAGAAAGATCACATGATTTACTATAAGAGTGGGAACAAATGTTCAGTTTGTGGGTGTGTCGCTCACAGGTGTGGTTTCTGCTACTATGCTAATAATAGTAATTCAACACAAATGCCAAAAAACACTGGTAAACCATCAGTTAAGTTTAACATTAGCATTTGGGTGTGTATTTGCGGTCAGGAATTAGCCTTACCTCTTGGACTGATGCTGGTGTTTTGATGTCCCATATTGTGGGTACATTGGGTGTCACATCAGTCCTGAGGATATCAGTATTGGTGTATACGGATAAGGAGTCGGTCGTTGGGGAGAAGATTGGTAGATCATCTAGACAAGGGAGGTCCTGATAGAAAAGAAAACAAGAACAATTTACCAATCAGTTTAATTGCCAACATGGTCCAAAATAACGCAAAAGATTTCATGGAAACTAAGGGTGCGGTCATATTAGCGAAATTTTGCACGCAAAAAAAGTCATACAGTAAATGCAGAGAGATGTATGAAGCACAACCAACTTGAGCGAAATCGATGAATTTTTTCATTCTGATGTAAAACTCCAAATCACATGGATTCCTATTGGAATGACTGGATTTCTCCAACAAAATCTCGCAGAGAAACGGTAAAGGTGATCACACCTTAGGAATGACTTCATAAAATATCTGTCTTTGAAACACACGTTAATACTAGGTCTGAATGTGGTGGAGATTGCGGAACATTCAAAACAAATTATGGAGTTTAAAATGCACAAATAATCTGGTTTCGCTATAAAGAACGATATGCTTCAGATCAGGGTTAAAGACGGCTGGGAAATGTATTCACAGTAAATATACCTTAAACCACTGAACCCACAATCTAATTAACCCAGTGTAATAAACAGATGAAGTGCAGAGATGGTGTGTCAGGCAACACTACAGCATTATAATCTGGATTTAGTTTAAAGGACAACGCACTCAGCTAATCAGAGGCTTTTGTAGTAAAATTGGTGTTGTAAGCTAGTGGAATATGTGAGGGATCTTAAGGGGCCTGAGACGCTCTCCATACAGCCAAGATTTTCCAAGAACCCTTCACTGTTCGAGGAAAACCAGCGAATGGTAAACAACTAGGAACTGGAGGATGGCCAGGAGCCGTGGTATTCGATCCATTTCATTAATTGACAGTTTCTAAATGTTAAAAGACTGAAGTAGACACCAAAATAAGCTGTTTATAATCTAAAATACGTTCAAATTCAGGATTGACCTGATACATTCTTACAGTATATCACAATGCTTTTTCTTCACAATATTGTATTGATACTTTAGATACCTGTATTCTTTGTGCACTCATGTGCATAAAAATCGCTGCTAGTGTGCATGGAGCATTTCAGAGATGCTGGGAAACATGACTTTGGTGCAATATAGAAGGTGTGCATGTTGTTTGTGATGTTAGTTGTGTCATGGCAGTTTCGTGAGAACATCTGAGCTTGCATGCTCTTTCACAAGTTCTGTCAGAAGCCATGAATTCAGTCATTGTACTTCCTCTATACTTGATTATGGAGATAATAAACAGATTAAAAGCAGTGACCTGAAACTGAGAGTGGAAAACTCGACCATCATGCATCGTTTCTTTTGTATCTATGATCTCATTCATTACTATTTATAAGCAATAACAATCTATTCAAATATTATTTGCCGACGTGTGTTATTCATATCAGACAAACATAGTGGAAGTAATTATAAAGTTTACTCTATTCTTCTCAGAGTTAACCGGCCACTTTCTTACATGTATTGGGGAGAAACTGATGAATTCACGTGCTGTATATCCGACTGACAGTACAACATGGCGGCGCCCGTTTTTTAAACGACCAAAAACACTCACACGTATTTGAGAATCGGTGTGAAAGGGTTAAAGAAAAAATAGAAAATAAACATTTGTGTGTGCTGTAAAGTGGTTAGAAGAAATAAAATCGGAATCGGCCAAAATCGGTATCGGCAGGTCAAACTCAATGAAAAATCGGAATTGGCCAAGAAAATTGTAATCGGTGCATCTCTACTATTTAAAATAAAAATTTCAAAGAACAAAATGTTGCATTTACTGTAAGTGTCAACCAGCTTTTAGTAAGCTTTTCACATCACAATAAGTTGACTGTTTAAGTAACAGTGTTTCAGTCTTCAGGCAGTGGCTAAGTCGTCTTTCCGCATTCAAATGATGTTGCTCACTGATTTCATTGTGATGGCAAGGATGCATGTGGAAGACAGAATGACTTGACAACGGACAAAAACACATTAATGCCCATATATAGAATGGCAACAATCCACCAGGGACCTGATCTAGACCATCTCTACTCTACTTCCACTGAAAACCCAGGAAATATTCAATTCAGTAGTGACGGCACTTCAGAAAGTGCTGCCAGAAACATCAGTGGGAGATTCTGAAACCTGGGGTCACAACCTGCCCATTTAAACTGATCAAACGGCTGGGGTCGTCATTTCCTATCAGAATCATGTTGTAACGTATTTTACGCTTCCTTTGATCTTTTGAGGACACGTTTGCAGAGCACTGCCAAACGGAACAAAGAGATCCCAGAAGTGAACTTTTTTTTCCCCAATGAAAAAAAAAAAAAACTGTTCAGCAATTCTCTAAGCGAATTGACTTTTGATATTGCTTAGCAACTAGCAACAGCAGAATTTGACTTTGTACATTCTCGGGCAACCACAAGGAACAAGGCGAGACTTCCTGGAAGGCCAGGCCACCTCTTCTCTCCACTCCTTTTCTCCACTGCTGAGCCAGCAAACAGGGATTCCCCTGCTTCAGGATGACGGAGTGGCATCGGATTGATGAATGCTGTTAATAGTTCAATTTTACTGAAATGTATTTGCTTAAATCGAACAGCAAAAACTAAAATGCTGAAACTGATATATGAGAAGGAAACCAAGAAATGAGAAACGTCTAACCGTTTAAAATACTTATGACAAAGGTAAATGTAACATTCACACATAATTTGTAGATGAAGGAATTCATTCCACCCACCACTGAGTGGCCTTACATGAACTCAGTGACATCAGCTGAATAAGACCATTTTTTGTTTCTGAGCGAGAGGATGGATGTTTGCCAGACTACATCGAGTCCTTTCATATGATCACGAGGTAAAACAGCATGTACATAAACAGTTCAACCCTTAAGGTTTGAGGGTCACTTTCATTGTCCCAGTGAAATCCATCATTGTTCTGTGGCTTCTTTGATCTTTCATTATACTTATGTAGAGCTGTAACAACTAATCGATAGTTCAAATAATCAACAACAAATTTTTGCATGCTTAAGTTAAGTCTTTGCACATTAAACCTTGATCAGTGTTGCCATGTAGTAAAACATTTCCATGAAGGAAAACACATTTACTGTTATATCCTTATGATGCCATTTGTATTATGCAAAACAGTGCGGTCTAACAGCCAGTGACCAATTAAATGAGGCTTTTGTTGTTAAATACTTCATAGTCAATCAATCATAGGCTACAGTCACACTGTAATTTTTTGGGATTGACAACCACATTAAAGGTATGAAATGTCCCGTTCACACTGCAACTTGCAGTGGCTTCTCGAATACTGTCTGAATGAATGTGCAATGGGGGTCAAGCCTGTATTCTCTTACCAGTAACCATATTAGCTACAGTGACCAAAGTAATATCAAAGACGTTATCACTTTTGACGAGTTCATCAGTGACTGGATCTAAAACCTTCAGATAAGTTACTGAAACCACACATGTAAACTCGCAACAGACGGTAGACATGCATTTGTGCAGCACAGAGCGGCTCTCTTGCACTGTGTGATGTGATGGGAAACTAGCTGTCCAGTCCGGTTCCGTTCACACAGCAAGGGTTTTCTGAAATGTACAGGTGGGTTTGGTTATAGAATGCGGTGTCACTCCTGTAAATATCCAAACTGTGTGAATGTAACCGTTTTAAGGACTCACATACAGGACTGACAACCGTATTCTGTTGCGATGTGTTAAACATTTAATTAAGTCGTTACTTGAAACTAAATGTCATATTCTGGTGTTACTTCATGACTAATGTGTCTTATCATGCTCACTTCTGGACTTACAGGAACACAATGTTGTCTCAAAGGAGGCACTTAAACTGAGGAAAATCCTTGCATTTGTTTTCTATCCCTTGTAAATCCCACCACGGTTTTAGACCACAGGGCAGTCTAACCTGAACCAAGAAAAATCCTGCAACAATTCCAACACTTTCCAGCCTTGTGAACGAAAAATTTCAGTTCAGTTTGGTTTTTGGATGCGGTGCTCTGTAAAACCATGGCTTCTTTGAAGCTTGCTGAATTGTCTGTTTAGGTTGGGGCGAGCTGGGCAAAGATGGTAGAGTTTCCTAAAGCCTTTTTTCCATTCGGCAGGCACCACCATGCATTGTCAGCATAGACATTTAACAACCGAAAGCTGGAAATGATATGAAAACGACAAAAAATAACCTGTCAGCCATTGATTTACAGTCGAAGAGCTTTGAAAATCATTGCCAGGGGGGAAATATAGACAAACCCGGTAGAGATGAGCTGGCAGCGCTCGACTGTGGGGACCACCAGAAATGCATCACTTACTGTAAGCCTGCGCAAATGTTTCCTGTATGAAATATAAGGAAAAAGATGCACCTGCAAGACAAGCTGGTGGCCGCACTCTTGTCTAAGATGAGTAAAGCTTGTGTGTACAAGAGGGAGAAAATACACAGAAACATCTCCTGACACTCCCGTACTGAAATAACCCTCATTATTACGACAATGTGTCAGGTTACACCACAGCACGACACTTACTGAACCTTCCCAAACAAGCACTGACGGGAAAACTGCAGACGAGCCTAAAGCGTCACTGCCAGATTATCACATCAAGCTTCCTGATGCGTTTTATGTCATATTTATTTCATTTAGTTAGGAGGGAGATAAAGATCAAGGAAATAGATAAGAAAAAAAAGAAGGCAAAGGACAGGAGAAAATTAAAGAAAGAAATAAGACAAATGACCGCAAGAAAGAAAGCATGCAAATGGAAAGAAATACCAGGCAAACAGAAAGAAGAAAGGGCAAATGGCCTAAAGAAAGAAAAAAGAACTAACAAATAAAATGGCGAATGAAAGAAGGAGGGAAGAAAGAAAGAAGGAAAGGAAAGAGAGGGAGAGAAAGAAAGAATGAAAGAAAGACAAACCAATAAATGAAAGAGCAGACAAACAACCAAAAGATTGGTCAAACAAATGAAAGAATGAACAAGCAATGGAAACAAACAAGAAAAGTAAGAAAGAACAGATGACCTAAAAAAAGAATGAACAAACAAAAGAACAAATGAACATATGCAATCCTAAAGAAAGCGAAAACAGACTAATTAAAAAAGAACGTTCAAACAAAACAGACAAATGAAAGAACGGACAAGCTAAAGAACAGACAAAACAACTGAATGAAACAAACAAAAACAAAAAATAAGATGCAAGAAAGAAGAGTGTTCAAAAGGGAGATGTGGTTCATGTCATGCAGCGCTGCAGGTCGTCGGGTTTGGGAAGCGAAGGCTCAATGTGCCTTAACAGCATTTTACATCACACTGTTCCTGTAAAACACGAGTGTCGCCCTGCCACAGGCCCAAAATAGAGCTCCAAACCTCTTTGATATCAGACAATTCATGATGACCGGAATAAAGGGAAGTGCCCTCCAGTACAAATTCATGCAACACAGGACATTCTCATCTAAGATTCATTCGACAACTGAGGGATCTGTGTGCACTACAAAAAAAGTGCAAAAATCATGTCAAATTTCAAAATCTTTTGCTGTGGTTCGTCCACTTCCTGAGATTGACGCAATCATTAATGCTTTTTAACAGCAATGAGATTTCAAAACTTTTGCAAAGGCTAATGCAAAAAAAGAAGGGAAAAATAAAGAGCGATAATACAAATTTGAGCCAAATCCAAGAAATCACCTACGTCCACCTCTTACTGGAAACCAGCAGTCGTGCTTGTCATGCGTAGTGTTACTATCATTGTAATTCAGAATGATGCTCTAAATACAAAATTAAATGCAAAGATCAATCTAGAAACTGTCACATATTTGTAAAATATATGAATTATATATAATTTATATAAAAATACATAATATTATAAGGTTAGAAAGTACATACTAAAATTAGTTAAGAAAAAATATGTCTAAAATATATTTGATATATTATTATTATTATGTATTATATATAATATAATAAACTAATATATATATATATATATATATATATATAGGTCTATCTCTCTCTCTCTCTCTCTCTATATATATATATATATATATAAATAAAGATTAGGTTATAACAATTTAATTATTCACTTAAAATTAAGAAAATCTCAAAACAAATCTACAAAAATATAATAATAAAAGGTATTTTATTGAGAAAAATGCATTATATAGATAAATATATTGGCAAGGCTGGAAAACATAAATTGTTATTGTTTGTCATGCTGACAAGATGACTGCAAACAAATGCAGGCAATTAACACCCATCATTAAAAATGACAAAATGATGGCAGTTTTTAGTTAAAAGCCCAGTGACAGATCGTAGATCTTCAGATGTTTACAAAAAAGTGATGAGGAAATAATTTTCTAATCTTTTCAAGGAAATAGTTTGAGGGAAGAAAGTAGAGCACAAGCCAATGTCTTTCCTCAGGCAAAAAAAACCTGACTTTCTCCCCCTGCAACATCATATATTTATGATAAAAGTGATCAAAATGCTAACAAGGATCATACTGAAGATATTTACGTGCTCTACCTTGGGCGGAGGACGTCCCAGCTGTGCGTAAAACTTAGTCCAAAACTGCATGAGTGACATGAGTCCAGTCACTATCATTCACCTCCTGGAAACAACAGATCCTTTCCATGTGCTGGAGAAAGAACCGGCACGCTCACAGCTGCAACATTCCCAAAATCAGATGGGCGGAAAGAATAACAACACTCTTGCCGGCACAACAGGTACGTTTCAAGGCTCTAGAGACCCCTGTGCCCTTCCTAGTAAAAGAGGAGTGACAGGTATGTGCATGGAGGTTTACTCGTATTGATTGTGGTTTAGTTCCTCAATGCTAAAGGTGGTTGAGAGGGGAGGGGAGCTGAGCGAGGGGGAGGGGAGGGGAGGAGCTTTCAGGAAATGATGCTTTTGTTGGTAAGTGACTAGAGTTACTGGCAGTCAGGCCCTCTTTACAGTACATGGTGTAACTCAACCGCATTCGTAGTGTAAACAGTGCAGCGCTACGGTTCTCCAGAGCGCTGTGGCGGCTGCACTGGATCTGTTTAACACTGGCAGATCATTATTTAATGATTATTATGTTTAGTGGCTCCCAGCTGAGCGCATTTATTTCAGGCTGTGCCCTTTTGTGTTATGAATGGAAAACAATCAGGCCGATACGTTTCGCGTCAAAGCGGACCAGTTAACAAAGTCATATTTTTAGGACTGCTTTTAAATGCACCATAGATTCTAAATGAATTCATATCCAATTGCCTGGTTTCCCAAAACGCATCAGACTGGAATAAACACCTGCTTGGGTTTCTTACGGGAAAAAAAAAAAAAATCAGGCCATCTGAACGGACCTAATCAGTTTGGAGTCCCGCGATGGCTCGTAATAGAAATCAATGTCTTGTGGAAAGTAGCCAGTGACTGGTAGCAACGACGACAGAACGGCGCCTTGATGTGGTGTCATTATTGTGAATAGACACGGACGGGCTGGGAGTCAGTATTACAGAGATATCGGTAAACATGACTCACTGATTATTAACTTTCAGTACAGTTAAAATCCTTCCATCGAGGGGGAGGTATGAGAAAGATGTGCCATTATTTGACAGTATGTGTTCAAACTTTACAAAAATTGTGTATATTATAATGTTAGAGCATTATGTATTATTAACTAACAATTTATTGTGGTTAGAATGATGCTTCAAAAGCAAAATTGAACATAAAACTCAAGACACGGTCACATATTTAACAAATAAAAAATATTTTGATACAAAACAAAATTAATAAAAAACATAATTAAACTAACCCTCTGGTGCTGTTCATGTGGTAGTTAAAAATGTCATTTTTTATTTCAATGAAATTAATGTATTTTATAGTATTTAATGTATTTAAAATATTTTAGTTTGATAATGTTTTTTATTTAATAATTTGTATTTGTACATTATATTTATGCTGTAGTTATCCATTTATTCACTTTTTAAGCACAGACCTGAAAACTCTCATAAATCTTGAATGCTTTAGAGCACAGACTTTTGATCTCTTTTCAAGTTCATTGTTGAAGTGAAAAAAAGTTTAAAAACGTGACCGTAAAAAAGTTAAAGAATTGTAAGTTTATTGTTTTGAAAAATGCTCGAATACTATTTAACATTTTTATATGAAATATATATTTTAAAAAACATGTTTTACTCTAAAACTGTAAGAAAATCAAACCCATAAATCTTTAACTAGTTTTTGAGCAGTGAACAAATTTGAGCTTGATGTCTCGAAGAATGAGGTTTCAGTAAGATTTTCGGGTACCAAACGTTTCCACTAGATGAAATTAATTTCCATTAATTTCCATTTTTGACCGCGAGAAGCACAAGTGTGACTATTATTTTCAGGACCATTTAACCTTTTCAAATCATGTTCATGCTTTTTTTTTTTTTTTGGGCAAAAACCTTTACCAAGTTTCTACATAAAAATGTGAAACATTTGAGAAATATATATATATATATATATATATTTCCGTGGCAAGTGGAGACTTTTTTAACTGGGTATGCTGGTTATGTCAAAAATGCACCTGGTGCACGTTGGATGGGCTTATAATAAGCGTGTTCACTCTAGACAGAGTGTTAGCTGCTCAGTTGCTTACTCTCATGACACATGACAACACAGCTAAAAGTTTATAATCTAATATATTTGGCCACTTATTGAAAGTAGCCTACATTTACACGTTTATGCCTTCACAAGCACCCGTAAAAGCTGTTGTGTTGATTCGAGGGTCGTTTGCAAAATATGCTGTATTTTTGTAATTCTTCTAGGTGGCACTAATGTGGCAGAAGCGACATACTTCACCTTTAAACGGTACGGCGCATCAGCCGAGGACACACTAATCTAAATCAGAGACGACAAATAAGAAACACGATGGCAGGTGTCAATTTAAATGTCTGCCAGAAGTGTTTTTTAATTTATTAAGAATTAAAAATGCGTATAATATAATAAATATTAGTAGCTTATTATAAGTAAAATATAAGTAAAAATATCATTAGAATAAATGTACGTATCATACAAATATAATTATTCTTTTAAAAAACAAGTTGAAACAAATAATGCATAAATTTCCCTATGAAGAAAATGAAATACTATGAAAATAGTTTCAGTTATGACCTTTTTCATTTTATTTAGTCTATTTAGTTTTGTATCAAATACAGTGTGATTTTCGTTGATTGTGATCTGGCCGCACCAGCAGCACTATGGGCGAACGATTCGCGGACAGCTTTACCAGCGCATGAAATCCCCCAAACGCCAGCAAACCAATGAGAACGTGAGACAGTGATGACGATACATAACAGACTGTAGGCGCCAAAGCTGTTGTGGATCCACTTACAAAACTATCAGTGAGTGGCACATTTGAAGAAAATTACCGTCGCTTGGCAAATAAATAAGTGACTGAGAGTTACATACGTATTATGTAAATCATGTTATCATGTTAATACTAATTAGTGAATCCAGGAATGGCTTGGGTATGCAAAGCATTCGCAGCTCATATGGACTGCTCCTGATATATATATATATATATATATATATATATATTATTTATATGTTAAAGAAATATATATAAACAAATCATTTTATTCAATTAAATGATAAATTAAAAATATGACACTAAATAAAAGAGATGCAAAAAGAAAGATACCAAACAGATAAATCATCCTTCCTTGAAGATGTATATAGGAAAAAGACTTCCAGTGAAGTCTAAATGGTGTAGGCTAAATTAACGACTGTACGTTTCCTCTAAAATCCACTTGTGGCAATACGGTTTTGGCAACCTCCTCAAACATATAAATTAATCTCTGTTCAAATGCTTTAAGTAGTTCGCAGAAAAAAAGACACTCCCAGAGATGACAACAATGATGATGATCCATGCACTACAAAACGTGCCTGTGACAGGAGTATGCAAATGCAAGTAGGTCTGTGAGCTTTGTGGTCGGCCTGTGGTTTCACATTCTCTTGTGTTGTAGTGTTCAGGTAAGATCTCTTTTCCTTTAGTTTGTAAAACACTGTGACTTCTTACATAACCATCAAAGCTAAAAAACAAGAGGCATGCTTCCACTCAAGAAACAGAGGCACTTTAGCTCATGAAAATGCCTCCTTTCTCCTTAAAAATAATATTTTTAGCCAATAGGCTTTATGCTCAGCTTCACTACTTCCTGAACTTCAGCCAGCCCTTTGTTTCCTGTCTGCCATTATTGGACAAACTGATTAATCCAGGTGTGCCTGGCCTCAGTAACAATAATCAGGATTAATCAGTTTGTCCAATAATGGCAGACAGGAAACAAAGGGCTGGCTGAAGTTCAGGAAGTAGTGAAGCTGTCCATAAAGCCTATTAGAAGTGAAATGCAGAGCTGTGCAAGAAAAAACAACTAACAGAAATAATAATCACTATTTTGCATTTGTAATGCACCTGCCCAAATTTCTTCTTATTTATAAATGCACGTGCATGCATGAGCGTGCCGTGAACAGAATCAGTGCACTTTATAGTATAGCCACAGTCTCTTCATGCACTAAGCTGGGTTCAGTAGAACACACAGCTGCACACTTACCAAGCAAAAAAATTATATTTAAACCACACTGACATTAGGTAGGGGATGTGATCACGCAGCAATCTCACATGAACTCTTTCTTTTCTTCTTCTTCTTTCTGTTGGTCGTCACCTGTCACGTGGCACATCCCCTACCTAATGTCAATGTGGTTTAAATATATATATATATTTTAAAGAAACATGGAAAAGTGTAAATTAATATTGTCCAGATTGTCCAGACTAACATGCAGCCTAAAATCTTTTTAGATTACATCCAATATGTATAAATATCACAATGCTGAAGAAAAACACTACAAAACATGATGCAGCATATATCTAATTTATATAGATATAATATCTAATTTATATAGATATAATATCTAATTTATATAGATATAATATCTAATTTATATATATCACTAATATATATATCCCGACATCACTAATCAAACCTGTGCATCTTAAATAGAGCAACGGGCTGTGGGTGGAGGCTAGAAGATTTGTGGTCTGTCTTTATTTTGATTGTACGGTCGTACATCCTGTAAACAACAACTTGTGTCTAAACAAAAAGAGGAAATCCTGAGAGAGCTTCACATAATAAGAACCTACATTCTGAACCAGCTCACAGCTTTTGAAAGTTTATTTACAGATGGAGTCTGCAGAACTAGATATGCACACACAATATGGGGATATTAGGCTGCACTCTATTATCATGACCTCATGGGATCTATTTTCCTAGTGTCAGTGTGATGGAGAGTCTTCCCTAGCAGCAGTTGGACACCATGACTGTGATCTCTTGAAGGATAGCATGGCACTGACCACAACAGAGGAGGTCTTACTCACCATCCACCTTTCTTCAGTCTGAATCACCCAGACATGTTCAAATGAACTGAACTAGACCGAAACCCTGACGTTAGCCAGAGCAGACAGTAGATTTCATTTGACACGAATAAAAATGTGCTTTTTATTTTTATGACCTAAACTCACAAAATCCTTAAATGCATTTGGATTTATTTTCAAGCTTTTTTTTTTAAACTGTTTGTTACAATGAATCATTAAGACATTGAGAAGCTTGGAGGAGGGACAGTAAGACAAACATTACATTTTTATTTATTTAAATCCATTTCCTCAATATATATATATATATATATATATATATATATATATATTTACATAATTATTTGTTCAAAGAAATTATTAAAATGATTTATATGATTTTCAACTTGATAAAAATATGATAATTAATCATAATAAAATGGTCAAAATTAAGTCATTATCAAATTACAATACTATTTTTATTTATATAATACTTAAATAATATTTGTCAACTTTTATCAACTGAATGTATATATATATATATATTAAAATATTAGTGAACATAATATAATAACTAATAAAAAAGTACAATATATATATTTTTATTGATCAGATATTGTAATCAATATGTGTCAAGTTTAATATAATATTCAATAAATATTCAATTCAATAAAAAAGTCTGAAGTCTGAAAGTCTTTTTCATCCAGTCTGAATTCTTCACTTGAGTGTTTTTCTCTTAAACAGAAGACTATATACCTTAATATAGCTTTATTTTGCTGAACCTGAAACTACTACTTGAGCAATTCTGTTGCAGTGTCAAAGCGCGAGGCGATTACAGCACTGCCCTGCACTGCACAGATTTAATTCCCATTATGTTTCACTTATAGTTGGCAGGACTCAGGTCCAAATGTCATCGGAGCAAGGTGTGACAACAGTGAAATGAATCATGTGTTTTTTAACAGACTTATGATCCTGTTTGGGAGGCACCTTTTGTTTTAAAAATGTTTTGTTTCACAGAAATGAAAGTGGAAGAATGAAGCATGGCAGACGGGGAACAATGGCAGAAAAACCTGTTTTATATTTAGAAAAATATTTACATGAAGAGCTCCTTTATGCTGAAATGGTTACTTGGGGTTAAGGTTTCTCATTCTACACTCTTGCACTTTCAAAACGTGGTTCTTTAGTGGCGATCCCAGCAAAAAAATATTGCAATCATTACAAACCACAGGGATGTTATGCAGCCTGTACAAGTGACGGATGAATTTGTGACAAAGTACAATAGAGTGCAACTGGACGCACTTATAAGTATATTTATTTTGTAAACTTACATGATAATATGGTTAGTTGCATTTTATATTGCATTTCATATATTTTCCATCTGTCCAAAAAACGATACGTTTCAAGGGGTCATGACATGAGAAATCAAATTTGTCTTGATCTTTTGACATATAATAGCTTGTTTCCACCGAACGGTATGGTACAATACAGTACGGTACGCAATTATTTCCGTTTTGATTGTCAGAAGTTGTGAATGGTACCAAAATACCGAACTGTACCATACCACTTTTTTGGGACCCTAGCATAGTAGTCTGGTACTAAAGGGTGGAGCTAGACTTATTTCAGAACGTTGATTGGTTGACAGAGAATCATCACTTGCGTGTGCTACAAGGGGAATGACAACACAAGAGGCGTCATTTTTTTAATATACAGTTGAAACACAATACTGTGAGAATGACGTCGATCACTACTTTCCGGCATACACCACGCCTATCAAGTAAGGCTACTGTTGGCAGTGGAAACGCAAGCCGGATCAGGGTTTACCGTCCCAAATCGCACTGTACTGTACTGTACTGCTCGGGGGAAACGAGACATAAGACTTCCTTGTATCATTAAAACATCCTGCCAGTTTCATTGCTTAAAACCTCCATTATAAGCAAAGCATTTAATGGCTCGTTTTGATATTGCGGAATCTGTGTCATCACATGGGCAAATATTAGGAGTGTGACTAGATCTGGTGCCACGAGGTCTCGCGAGACTAAATGTGACGAGATTTCTCTTTGACTGAAAAGTTGAGGAGCGTGAGGGTGAAATCAGCATAACGTATGCCACCGCTACATTCACATTACGGTGTACACCGCGGCACCACCTCCACTGTTGTTTTGCTGTTTTTATAAAAATAAAAACCATTGTAACCAACAAACTATTGAAAACATCTACTCTGCTCATCCGGCACGAGTTGCACACTGATCGTGTAACGATGGCGGAGGATTCGTTGCACAACGGGTCTGATAAATGTCTTAGGGGCGGTTTACACAGAATGGGTTTTTCCATTCCAATGCGTGACTTTTCCATTGTGTTTCTATGTACACGCTAGACGGATGTGTATAACTTTGCGCTCGCGTCTTACATCTTTTGCAGCGTCTCGCGTTCTAAAAACGTGGCGCTCAAGTTAACAGCATCTCGCGTCTCGAGACCTTGCGTTTTTTCCCCATTCAACTGCCAGCGTCTCGCGTTTTATAAAGCAAAAACGTGTTCTGTGTGAACTGCCCCTTATCTTGTAGGTTGCACGCTCAGCACCTCCACTACGGAGTACGCGCATCAAATCACAAATTTGAAAGTGAAAGTAAAACTTGAGTTCTCTGATGAGCGCAAATTAGGCTGCAAACAATAGCATGTCTCCCAATATCAAACCTATCTCTGGACTGTGTAGTTGTGGCTCTGGTCTATGTGTTGGTCTCTGTTTGCTCTTTGAATACTGAGAGAGTACTTTGATTAAGATTGCACTTGCACCATTGTTTGCACTTAATAAGACTAAGAAAATATTGTGTTAATTTCTTTTTTTTTTATACTGTTTTTATTTCCATGTTCAATTTGTGGAAAAGAGCTCAATTAGGGCCAGTTAGAGTTCAATAATCCAAAGAACTGTATTTCAAAAATAAGCAATATTTAAATATAAATATGATTTAATCATACAGAGCCTCAATCGGAAGTCCTGGACGATCCTAATTCATGTACAGTAAGGTCTGAAAAGACTCATGTGAAATCCTACAGGAGAAAAGCCAGTCAGTTGAGTTTGTGGAAATCCTTTTACAGTGCTTGTATATTGTTGTCTTTCAATGCATTTGATAATTCATACTCAAATTCAAACTGAAATGACATTCATTATGACATTCATTCATTATTCATACAAGATTATTAGTTAAAAGATTTCAAAATGCGACTATTTTTCCAGTCATGAATTTTGTCATTGAGGATTTCTATAAAATATTGTGCACAAATCTCGTCTCGTTCTCGTGAACCCAATCTCGTGTCTCGTCACACCCCTAGCAAATACATTTGCATATGCCTGCCTTTAGAGCAAGAATCGACGAATAGTTACACATCATTGCATCATAGTCCCCGCCCACTGGCGTTCAGTTGCTTAACGGCTGACATTTGCCTACACTGAATGTGAGCCAAAATAGATATGCTTGATGATGGCAATAATCAAAATCATGATTGTTTTACAGAAGCTAGAAAAAGTTATTTAGAAGCAAAACATTTTTTCAAATTTTTTAATGTCTAATCCACTCAAACACAAAAAAGACAACAAAAAATAAAAGATACTACAGATATTTAATTCTCAGATAGCACGTAACAATATCCGCTCATCAATAACGAGTCTTTGTGAGATGACAAACAGAGTCTTCATCCCGTCTAGATGCCATTTCATCAGTTGTGAACGCAACACAAGGAGGATCAAAGCCTTTGAAATACGGCAACATCCCGAACAGCAGGGCCTTACCTGAGAGAGGTCTCCGTTCCGAGAGAGATCCAGGGTGGGGAAGTCGAAGTCGAAGTCGCTGATGCCGTTGGGAAACAAATCCGTGAGCATGTCTGATGGGCTGTTGAAAAGGTGCTGCCTGAGAGAGACAAAATAAATGTAAGAGCAGCATTAGAACATAGTTTCGTGATGGATCAAAAGCAGAGTAAACAAAAAAAGGAAGAAGGAAATTCAGTTTTTTGTGTCATGAAAACAAACAGTCACATCCTAGTGACAGCAACATGACCGAGAACGTCAGAATGGGACAAAAAAAAAAACATTTATACACATAATGAGTAATGACTTGTGCACATTATAAACAAGTCGATATTAATGACTATTAAAATACCTATTTCAATTTTCAATTTGGGTGAACTACGTGTTCACAAATGTGTATATTTGTATAAGCTTTAGATATCAGAGTGTTTAACGCCTCTGAAGGCCTCCCATCATGTGACATTCATTCATTAACTACCTTATGAGTCATGTGCGTCATGTGACATTCCCCTTTCAGTTCTCGGTCTCTCACTTTTTCGGAAATTACCACATTAAATTTCAGGAAGCTTCATTCCGAGGTGTATATTTTTGTCACGTTGCTAATTAGGATGATACATTTGAACTGTTTTGACAGCAAGCTGCCATTGAGTATATGACACACACACACACACACACACACACACACACACACACACACACACACACACACACACACACACACACACACACACACACACACACACACACACACACACACACACACACCTGTATGCAGTGGCATGAGACAACTTCCCACATCTGGGATACAAAATTTCTAAATATACAGAATGGTATGGGATTTTGAACAAATGTAAAAGAGGCATTATGATGCAAAATAAATAATGATTTAACAGGAAAATGTATATATTATTATTATTACAATTGTTGTGCTGATTATAAAATGATTATTTTTTAATGATATTTAATTATAAAAATATAAAATATTAGCCCACATTGTATGGGGTTTAGGGTCAGTTTTTTTTGTCAGTAAAGACTTTTATAATTTTACAAAAGATTTCAAGGCTATATCAAATACATTTTTATAAATCAAAGAATCATGAATAAATACATCACGTTTTCACAAAAATATTAAGCAGCCCAACTGTTGATAAAAATTGACATTGATGATAATAAGCATATTAGAATGATTTTTGAAGGATCATGTGACACTGAGGACTTCAGTAATAATGCTGAAAATCATCTCAGGAATTAATAACATTAAAATATATTCAAATGAACAGTTATTTTAAATAAAAATATTACGATTTTTACTGCATTTTTTTAACAAATAAACTTGGTGAGCAGAAGAGACTTCCTTCAAAAACATAAAAAATGACCGACCCCAAACTTTGAACTTTGAACCAAGAAAATCTGGCAAAAATTTTCCAACTGAAATGGATGACAACTGCTGATACTTTAGTGTAGTTTTGTTATGTATTTTTGAATGAACACACACCAAAATAATGTGTTTGGTGAATCTGAAATCAGTGAAATGGAATACTATGCAGTACCTAATGTGTAGCAGGATTTGATTGCTCATACTGACTTGGCTACATTAACAGATAAAGGTAATAGTTTCAGGTGAAAGTTGTTGCATTTTGATAAAAGATTCTTAGGGTGTTCACACTTGGCATGTTCGGTTTGATTAAAATGAAATCTGGTGCGATTGCGCAGTTACTGTACGTTCACACCGCCGCCGACTTGAGCTGCAAAGAAGCTCTGGCTACCCTGTCAAGGACGCTTGTCAAAAAGTACAGGGACGCTTGTTGATGCTTTGGCCGCTCTGACGTAGCAGCATTCTATGTTCGATCATGAGAGAAGAAAAGTGTCACAACATGAAATGTAAACAGAAGAAACAAGCAATACATTGACACTAGAAGAAACCTTTTATAATGACAGCATTTTTATAACCGTTTTGGTCACATTTGGTCGGGAAAAAAAGAATAATTAGCTATTATTATTGTTATTTGCATCTAGTGCGATTGGTCAAATCGGTGTTACCGTGAGCAAATGAATTGCATTGCTGCTTAAAACGAGTGTTCGTAAATATTTCCAATAAAAGTTGCACTCATCCTCAAATGTGTATCACTGGATCATTACTGATCGTGTTTGGTGCTGCGGAGAAGACGTCGGACTCTGAGATTTTGGGTTCATGACACCCTCCAGGACAAACAACGTCATATCATAAATGATAGGAAACCCAGCAACGGTGATTATTAGCCATCTTCTCCATTTTCTCGGAACTAATGTTTTGGTAGGAACGAAAGTTTACATCGTATGTTTCTCCAGAATCAGCCAGCACGAAGGACGTCTATATTCCGATTGGTTGCTGGCGTTTTGCCGCTGCTTGCTGCTGAACTGTGTCACAGCTCATTACCATAAAGTTGAGCTACTTTCAACTTTCTGATTGACCCTCTGGTCGCTCAAAACGCCCAAAACGCGACGCCGATGGATTTGATGCTCCTTGCAGAGAGAGAAGAGAAGCCAGCTTCCATTGAAAATGAATGACTTCCGGTAACTTTGGAAGATCAAGTCGGCGGCGGTATGAATGAACAGTTAGTGCGGTTCAACTGAATAAGTGTGAACTCTGCCACCCGAACCGCTGAAAAGATGTGTCTCAGTCCGCTTCCAAACGAACTCTGGTGCGGTTTGACTGAAATATGAACGCTACAAGCACCAAGGGCATCTAAATGAACCAAAAACGGGGACATATAAAAAGGACAGAATGTTCAAGCATATCAGGTTTTTTTCTCATCATATTCGCGATTTTGCCCGTCACAGGCATCAGAACCGCGTTCTGTTTGTTTACATATAAATATTATAATTCATTTTAATTACAAAACCAGAGAATTTGCAGTTCAGCGCATTTGTGTTCCTCAAATAAAATGGTCCATATTTAAATATCCTCAGACTCACGTTATATGGAAATATGGAAATCCCCTTCTTCTGATATTGCACCGCAAGCTTGGCACATCGATTCAGGCACATTCCATCAACACAATACAATTCACTCAGCACTAACCTCTGGAACACTGAACCCATCCCATAATGCCCCTTCCCTGTCTTGTGTAATCATATCCCTCTGAGAAAAATCACTTGTCTCTGCAGCAAACGGTGGCGGAAAATGGACTGTAAAATATTTTTCAGGCTAGTAAATGAATGCTAATAAAGTATAGTCTTTTGGTCTGATTATTTTAATGCTTTCAGACAGAGTGTGGTGGTCAAGTAAACAACATTCAACATCCAAGTCTAGACACCTTTATATACTGACTATTCAACAACCACGTACACATGTTAAACAGACTGTAAAACTATCCATCAATGCATGTTATCATTATGCTAAATTAAACATGGCATCAGAAGTATTATTTGAGACTGTAACAGCGAGATTCCTACTTGTCTGGGTATATCACTGATACAATTTTAATTAATATTATTAATATTATCTGGTAGTTTTATTATTAATTAGTAATAATTAATCATAATTAATGTAAATAACAACGTTGTTATTATTATTAATATTAATATTACCATATATAACAGTTTACAAAATTCACGGTTCAGTTCGATACGACACAGTGGTGTCACGGTTTGGTACATTTACGATACAGGAAAAAGAGAGAAATCACAGAGAAATTTCCTTGATTTTAATTTTAATTTATTTATTAAAACTAACATCATAAAGTATATGATATTGTTTTACTTTGAACAATGATGGAGCTATACTTGACCCATCTTCTGGGGTGTCTTCTTAGCAGCATTTACAGTATCTCACAAAAGTGAGTACACCCCTCACATTTTTAGCAAACATTTTTTTATATATTCTCAAGGGACAATACTATAGAAATGAAACTTGGATATATTTGAGAGTAGTCAATGTGCTGCTTGTATAGCAGTATATATTTACTGTCCTCTGAAAATAACTCAACATACAGCCATTATTGTGTAAAAAAAAAAACAGCTCCTAAAAAACACAATGTGATATTGTAGTAGTTATAAACAAATACATAGAAAAAAAACAATTTTGTTTTTATATGGAACTCAGTGTGCTTTTACTAAATTTTTTTTTGTTTTTTCTTCCAGAAAGATTAGATTTTCCACTAAATGCTGTGGGGATAGTTATATATACACACACACAGTTATATATACACACACACGCACACACTATTATACAATACAATATTAAAATATATTAAATTATTACAATGCATCAAATTATTATTAGTATTCATAACAATAACAGAAACAACATAATAATATATTTGCTTCAATTTAAAAATATAATATAATAATAATGTTGTCTGAACTAAAAACACCAAGAGGTTTGAATCATTTGATGGACTGACTCATTAAATTGGGAAAACTGTTATCTGGTGTCTTGCTCTGGAAGAATGTAATATGAAGCATAAACTAATAACGATGAAGTTTGATATTTTCCTATTCTGTCTACAAAAGCCAAAGCACCATTAAAAGGTTCTCACATTGCTAGCGATCAAATTCTGTGAATGCATCAAGTTGTTTTTCCACCAAGGAGTGGGTGGACAGGATGTAGCACTGACGCTAGCATTAACCACAAACTTGTTCTTTAAACCGAGACCCTTATTTTGACGTTTTCAAACACATTGACCTTTGCACACATATATTTCATCGGTCTCTTTTCCCTGTGCCATATTTCTTCAACAAATCGCTGTGTGCTATAAATACAGAGAGAGGACTTCCCAGTCTCTGTAAACAAAACACCCCTCCGTTCACGTGACCTCTGATGGCACTGAAGGCATTGCAACAGTTCCCGAATGATGACACGCCATTAGAGAAGTATGTGTGGCGAATTGCATACATTCTTTGAGCTGTTTTTCAGACATTTCGATAGTAGCAACAACAACAACAACAAAAAATTCAGAATGTTTAAAGATTTTTTCACTGTAAAAATAAGATTTTTATTTTTATTGTTTTTATATCTTCTTTTGTGTTCCCCAGAAAGAATGAAAGAAAGTCAAACAGTTTTGAAAACTAAATGACAACTTGATTTTCATTTTGGGTGAACTATCCCTTTAAAGTTGAGATTTAACTAAGCAATACTTTCTTAAACAAAAGGCAGAGTCTTTTGAGCAACTGGGCAACAAAGCAGATTTCTAGGATAAGTCATTATGGAGTGCCAAGGGCTTCACCACGTCGAATAAAGTTACAGACCAAGCCAGGTGATAAAGTTCCTATCATGTGTCATGTCAAGTTCAGGGATGTTTTCGCTTGCGTCATATCGGGTCATGTAGATGTGAATGGACACGTTGTGACATTCTGTATCAAGCTTACGAATACAATACAGTTCTTTATCGTCAAATAAGTCAGAAAACCACTGCGTCAACTTGCAAAAGGTCTTCCCCCATAATACAATGGCAACACGCTTTTCTTAAAGTCAACACCAAAGGTCATTAGCAACTCACTTTACTTTTATAATCAGATGCATGTCAGAGTGAAACAAAATACAAATGTAGCTTGGGATGATATGTGAGGGATTGATTGGATAGTAAAAAAAAATTGTCATAAAACACCCAAAGTCATTTTATTCGATGGAAAATTGCGAAGACAAAAATGTTTTTTTCTCTGGAATAATGTTCACAATAACACTAGGAGCATGTGTTAAGAAAGTCAAGTTTTGGTTTCATGTTCCCTTTTAGGTTTCCTCCAGGTTTGGAAAACACTTCAAGTCAAACATCCTTATCAGGTATCATGATTAGACAGAAGTCTGGGTACTTACTGGTTTTCAGATTGCACAGGACAGGGCAAGCTGTAGGTCTGATGGGGGAAGCTCCAAGGGTTGTTAGCAAACACGTGGCTCTGAAATAGAGGAAGTGAAAGGTTTAGAGGCGAAGGTTTAGGTATTAGGTAGGAATGCACTAGTATTAGTTCTGGCCTTTACGATAAGCTAAAAAAAAGTAGTTAAAACTATGATTTTATGGCTGATAACAAATAATTGGCTGATATGAAAATGTTATACTAAAATACGAAAATGATGGCACATGCATTTTTAGATGTAAATACTAAAGATATTTTTAAAGGAAATTTACTAGAAAAACTACACATAGAACTAACAATCACCAAGTGAAAACTAAACTAAACTAAGAAGGAACACACTGAAAATAAAAAAAGAAACTAAAACTAAAACCTTTAAAACTATTGAGAAGAGCCAAATGTAATTCTGTTAAAATCCTAAATGTGAGTACACAGGAAACCCCCTTCATTTGCACAAATAATATTTACACTTGTGATGACATCAATGTACTCCAACACTGGCCAAATATTTATCTTACAGTTCCTTTTTCCACTTTAAAACCATATTTGTCTTCCATTTTTAATGAGTATTGTGATAATACGGGATTCATGATAACAGTATTCGAATGGAGCGGCAAGAAAAAGCATCACTTTATCAGAAATTTTGTCTAACAACTGTTAAAATGAGTCTGTGACCACAAAGACGTCATTCTGAGTGTCAACCACATACACCAAATTCTTGAGGTTTTGCCAGATATCAGAATGAATGACCTGAGTTTTTGAAAAAGGAAACTAGATATAAACATTATGATTATGAGTATTTGCTAGGTACAGTAGCTTGGCATTTTGTCTTGCCACAAAAAATGTGCTGATCCTATACCAAGAGGGTGGTGTAGTGTTGTGGTTAACGATCTAGGCTGGTAACCAAAAGGTTGCAGGTTTGAACCTAGGTCATATTTTTGATTGGTGCGACCACTGTCACACACTAAGACATGATGATAAATGAAAGAGAGCTAATCTGAATTACCATAGTGGGTGGCAGGACGAACCCCCTGGCATCCAGCTGAGGTCCATCCGAATGTGAGAAGCTGTGCCCGTCCATAGCAGGCGGAATTGAGAGTGATGGCATCAGACTGCAGTCTCGTACATGACGGCTGAAGGCCACACTGTATAAACCTGAGTGATCCGGTCAATGTCTTCACACCTTGACCTGAGCACACAAACAAAGGAGACACGGCACGTCCATAATGGTGGAAAATCAATTGGGAGAGCATAATGAATCAGTTATACTGTCAGTAGGGATGTTAATTTTCACAAATTCCCATGATCGATCATCATTTAAATTAACGATCAATTAATCGATTAATCGTTAGCTTTAATACTGCGATATGCGTCTAGTGCAGTGGCTATGGCCAACAGCATGACAGGGTCTGCAAATGCTGCTCAAAACGCTATGTTTCTCACCAAATCAATGAGAATGGTTTTAAATATAAATAAAAGGCTAGTAGGATTGTAAAATATTTCGATGTGATTGATAATTAAATTAATTATTTAATAATCAAATATAACTGCTAATACAACGTGTCACCAACGCGCCACATATGCGCTTAGAATGTGAGACTGTTGTGGACGCGTAACTTTGCTAGCAAGTTATTTATCTAAAAGAAACGCATCCTATATGAGATTAATCAGATATATTCAAAATAAACATAATATTACAAATTTTATCTGCACAAAATGACGCAAATTCATGCACAAGTGAACTTGAACTAAGTTACGTGCCATTCATTCAGAACTACTCATGTTGTGGATGCACTCTTCCTGGAGCAACGCGACACGGCAACTAAACCCAAATAATTCACAATGTTTTATTACAATATTGTTCTCTTTAATGTTATGTAATATTACAGTCCCAATAGTCATTATTAGTCGTGCAATGCTGTTTGAGCTGCGCACACTGAAGCTGACGCTTTACTAGAGTTCATTCTTAACCAAATGCATCCAATATGAGATAAACCAGATATAGATAGGCATACACAAAATAAACAGTATTACAACTTACATTTGCACAAAACAAAAGGCTGTGAATGCACACACAAACTTGTAGTCATGATGAAGGTGTAAAATGGTCCCAAACATAACCCCGGCGCTCGCTTGACATGCGCATGAAGACCTGCTTAATCGATGATCGATAAGTTGTATCGGTTAAATGTATTATCGTCAATTAATCGATCGTCGATTAATCGTTGACATCCCTAACTGTCAGTGTAAAAATTATGTGAAAAATACCCTCAAGCAGGAAGAAAGACTCAAATGACACAAACAGTCATCTGGAACAACACACACAATTGTTATTAATAGGTGAAATACACCTTAAAATAATTCATTCCTGCTCTCCAAACACTGTGAATAGATCTATTATCATCAACTAAATGAGCATAAAGGTTCACACGAAAACCTTTGTGAAGGCTTTCATTGATGAAGGCTTTCATTGACTATGTGACCTGAGACTTGTGTGGCTGCTCTTACGTACAAAAGCATAATATTTGAATAGGATTCATTGTGAGATGCAAATTTGAGACATGGAGCAGTTCAAATTAAGAGAACAAACATTTTGGTATCACATGAAGGGACAACAACTGTTGTTCCTTAAACAAGGAAAAACAAATTAAGGAAGCCTGAAGCACAAACCTACTTGTGATTCTCGTTAGGAAGGAAGTAGATAATATGCCAGTGAACAGTTATTTGCATGCTATGGCTGATAACCGAGATAAATTAATAATATTAAAATTCTATACCATTTTTTCTAAATAATTTAAAAACTAAAACACTACCTGTGAATTTAAGGCATCACAACATATACAGTAAAGAAAAAGGATATTAATTCATTACTATTAATACATATTTAACAGTGTTTTTAACAGTAAATTATTACTGTTTTAAATATTATGATTAGCTATGTCAGCTGAAAAGAAAAGTTGCAATAATTCTAAGATTATGATATAATTTGTTTTTCTCTACAATAACGTACACTGAAAAATGATGCACAATAAGACTAGGGACATCTATTAAGGAAGTAAACAAGATTATTTTGATTTCATGTTGTCATAAAAACACTCCATAAACTCAGAGGTTGCATCCATATTTTTCCCCCTGTCAAATCCTTGGGCAGTCAATGCATCCCAGTAAGAGGAGGTGTCCATCTATCTAACCCCCTGCCACAAAGGACAATCAATACTGATTACTATTGAGTTGATGTCCTCTTCCAGTAAAACACCATTATCTTTACTGGAAGTCAAGGGGAAAAAAAAGATGAGAAAGCACCAAGGATAGATATTTTTATAGGAACGAAACGTACACTGGTTTTATTTGATATAACATTCCAGAAACTAATAAGAAACACATAAAATGTCTATTGAAGGAAACAAACTGGGAAGTTGTATTGAAGGAGAAGGAAACCTAAACTCCAATTGAAACCCGACATTATGTATTGATGAATGCTATGGGGCCACTATTTTCAAAAAACGATCATTTGTAATTTGTTTCAAGTGTATAAAATAAAGCGTCAAAGAAAGAAATGAGAAGTTAGTATTAAAAGTAAATTAGTGAAAAGGTAATCTTAAAGAACGTTTTTAAAAATAGGATTTAAAGAAAAATACATTATTGGAGAAGAATTGCTGCATTGCGACTGATCATGTTCGCAAACCTGACGTGGCATTCTAAACACTTTGCATTTCAATAAAAGGATTCATTATTCAGGAGGAAACACTAAAAAAAGGATGAAAATCAGCACTGGTGGTGACAAGGAGGGGGAATTCCTTCAAACAAGAAAGAAAATCTTTTGGTTTGGCTTTTAAAACCAACCGAGCTAAGAGAACTAAGGTTTCAGATCTGGACATAAAGTGCCGTCTGATAATCACAATGCAGATGGTGTGAATTGCGAAAGCTAAGAAGATTATTCCGTGACCTCAGCGCTTGAGACTGTTGCCACAGCAGGCAAGACCTGATGGATGCCTCACGCGGGTCCACTAATCTACTCTGATCTATCGCAATGGGATCTCGTCTATCAGGGAATGGGAAGAAAAGGAAACATGCATAATGTAATGGTAAAAAAAGTCCTCAGGCTTGTGGCATGACATGGATCCCCATCAGGGGTTTCCCATGTTTCCCTCAAGAGTTAATTAAGGCACCGCTCACATTCTGATGTGCCACGGTGAGCGAGAGCACGTGGAAGTCATCCAGGAACGTGTGACTCCGGTAATCCGCTCTGTCGCTCATCCTTGTGAGCTTTCACATTTTTATCAGGGTTCCCGATGTTCTTGGATCAATGAACCTCTTATGTTCTGATGAGTGAAATTATCTAGAAGGGAGGAACTCATTCTGTAACAGTTTATGCATATAATCAAGTAAGGAGAGATTGTGATTGAACACTGATTTAGAGAAGGTCAGCAAAAATGGCAAAGTTTTCATCTTCTGTTTGCTTTATGTGATCCGGTGCAAAAACCGAGTTGTATCGCTGTGTCCTCGTTTGCTCTCTGTCTATCTCAGTCCTTCATCTCTGGGTAAAGGTCTTCAGGCAACTACGCTAGGAAGACCCAAACGAGTGTGTTATCTGGCCACAGAGACCGACTTAAACGGGTCTCGTATGACAGCCTCGGAAAGCCGAGCTTGCGAGGGCAGACGATCCCGTGAGATAGAGGAAAATCATGCTGACACTTGTTTGGAAACAGTCGAAGCTAATGCAATTAGAGAAACAAACTAAGCATGCTAAGTGCGTCCAAACGTGTTTGCAAAGGCAAAGCCAGACACATTGATTAAGAGATTAAATATTCAAGAGGGGAAAAAGTTACTCTGTGTGTGTAGTGCCGTCACACGCAAAACATAGCACTGACATACACTACCATTCAACTTTTTTAAGTTTGGGGCAAACTTTTAAATTAATATTGATTCAGGAAGGATGCATTCATTTGTTTAAAAGTCACAGTGGCTATACATTACAGATTGTTACAGAGTTCTAAACAGCTGGAGGCAAATGGCAACCATGGCAGACATAATACTCAAAATGACTCATTCAAAAGAAAACTACACTACTTAGGGTGTATTTCTAGAAGTCTACCAAGCCTATATCTTTGAATAATCATGATTACAGGCAATATTGTCTAGCTGGGTGGGACATTTAGTTTTATCAAGCATCAGCAGGATGAATTTAATGAAGTCATTGTGAGTCATACCGGGCTTTCATTTCATTGAAGTAGAGAGCCATCTCAGAGGTTTACCAATGTCATTCTGAACCTACGATCAATGGAGGCTATTCAAAGCTAAACCACGTTAAAAGGGATATGCGTAGCTGGCGGCTTTATGAAATCTTTTTCCAAAAGACTCAGTGATTCATTTTGTTCAGCATAGGCAACATTAAGCTAAATAATATATGATTGAAAATAAGAAGAAATGTGGGGTTGTAAATGAGAGCAAATTGGAGCCACGGTCTAGTAGTAAATCTTCCAATATTAGTGAAGCTAAAACTAAAAAAGGTCCCTCTAATGTTTGGTTTAAAAGTTCTCAGGATGTTAAATGTTTTTGGAAAGTTTAGATGTTTATGGCATCATGCGCCATTAAAAATGGCTGTTTTTATGATTCGAATACAATATAAACATGAAAACAATCAAGATTCCTTGGGGAAGGTTTCTTTGAAGGATATCTACATTAAAAAAGACTTAGAAATATAAAATAAAACTGGACGGTTGCATAACCTGGGGAACATTTCCATAACCAAAAAACCCCAACATTCTTAAAATATGAAAAGATAGCTGCAGAATAGAATGGTGCGGCACAGTTTAAAAGAGCTTCTAACTTGAAAAAAATTGAACCAGCCATCAAAACTAAATGTAGTTTACAATATTAAATATTAGCTATATTTATTAGTGACAAAAACGACCCGTCATGAAAACCAAGACAAGGCAATACATATTCAGAAGCTAATCAACAACAATGAGATCTTAGCACCTATAATGGATCTATTCTAACAAATGGCATGTTCATCTGAATAAGCATTTGGATATGCTTAAAATAAACCTATGGGGGGGCACAAACGTATGCTGCCTTTTCTTTCTCTTACTGGTCTATCCGCTGTCTTACTGGAACTTCAGTTGCCGCCCTCTTCCAGCACAACTCTGACCCAGTTGCAGACGGTGACGCCTTTTCAATTCCCACCAAACCCGAGCAACTCCGGTCAACCGAGGGCCTTCATTTCTGCCCGGGGTCATGAAACCAACACTGAACCGCACTTCTGCTGATCCCATTAAATGACAGAGCGAAGGCTGCGCCCAGCAAAACAAGCCACACGCACGTTCCTGGGGTGCCGTCAAAACCAAGAACAGCCTTAATTTGCATCCGAAGGAAAAAAAGCATTACATAATATTACATAAACTGTAAAAAGATACCTAAGGAAACATAATAAAGATGTTTAATTCAGACAGCTACAAATACCACTGACTTCATCCTCCATTTGTTCAAGAAGAAAACGCAATTGCATTGGTTAAGTCAAGTGTCAATGATTTTTGCAGGAAAACAAGGGTTTCTTCACAGAGAAACTGATTGAGCGGCTTGTTATGGGAAAACTGGGGGTGGACAAACCACCACAAGATTTTGAAGCTAATCTTTCTGACCACAGAACAATTCTCAACCTTTCTTAATAAAAACAACATCAACAATATTAGCTAGCTACATTTAAATGTCATGGGCACTTTTTGTTTCAATCAGAATGAAATAATTCTGACTGATGAATCTTACATGTCCTAATTAAATGGATTACAAAAGGTTTAAACCACCCCTTACAACATTAATTCTGATTGACGTGGTTACATACGTGACTTATTCCGACTGTGCTACTATTCCGATTACAAATGGATTATTAGGATCCGTGTAAACGCAGCTTCTTTTTTTCTCTTGAAATGTCTTAACATTCGCATTTGGACAGGTTTCCCATGACAAATGCTTCTGAAGGCCAGGACAGACTTCGCAGGACCCCGATGGATCGGTAATCAGCAGATGTTACGATTGAAGACCATGAAGACGTCACATCTAGTTCTGACGTGGTGTATGTGCTCTCTTCACTATCAGAGTGAAACATTCCTTGAATGCACATTCGATACTCACAATCAGCGCTCAGTAGAGGAACGGTCACCAGCGCTTCAATTGCATTCTACAGCAGGGGTTTTGAAACAAACCAGGATGCAGCAGGGTTATTTATCGTTATTTAAGACTAAAATGATTAAAAACATTTCTTTTAATTGAAATAAAATAACATATAGCCGCCCTGGAGCCGCTAGGAAGATGGATGGGTTTAGTTTAATATTTCTATATATATATATATATATATATATATATATATATATACTTACTTAAGCTGGACTGTGACACTATTTTCGTCTGGAAACAAACTTTTTTTGGATTATTTTCCTGTTATCTCTGTAAAGCTGCTTTGAAACAATCTGTATTGTAAAAAGCCACTATATAAATAAATGTGACTTAATGTGACTTAAATGCGGGCATTGGTCCCGCTCATTCCGGGGTCAGCTTCATTGGAATTATCCACACACACACATTGGATTTGGCACAAGTTTTACACCGGATGCCCTTCCTGACGCAGCCCAGCACTCTCACACACTCCTACAGCCCATTTGGCATATCCAATCCACCTAACCTGCATGTCTTTGGACTGTGAGGAAACCGGAGCACCCGGAGGAAACCCACACTGACATGGGGAGAACATGCCCAAACAGTCAAGCTACAGGCTATAATATTAATATTACTAACACATTACTACAGCAGCAATATTTGAATAATAAAAAGCATTAATGAGATTCAATAGTGGCCGAACAAATGAAAACACTCGTCCAAGATAGCGAAACGGAAGCAGGAAGGGTTCATGTCCCAGACTACTATCTTGAGTTAAGTCACTGCTAGAGAGCTTTGTACCCTGCCTGTACTACACAACAGAGCTTTGTGCACCGAACCATGAACTGGCTCTTTCAATTACATGGACAATTTTGAGCCAAAACTAACAAAGGAACAGATAATAAATGCTGGTATCATGAACTAAAGTGCATTAAACTGTCACATTTTGATGGATAATATGTTATTTCTGGTTGGAAAAATTATGTGTAATTATTTCATTAATAAACATTTATTTTTTGCCTTCATTTTTACATTTACATTCATTGTTTACATTTAGATGCCACAGTCAGGAAGAGAGCAACTTTTTTTAATAAAATGAAAAATTTGATTTATTGGGTAATAATTCATTAGTTATGCTGGATGACCTGCATTTTCCGTTTTTTGATAAATAAAATAATATTAATAAATTTTAGTTTCATGTGATAATCATCCAAACTTGCAGAAATAATTTAGGTTAAAAAAAATAATAAAAATCACCAAGCGAAAAAAACCCCCCAGAAATAACTAAAGTGAAAAATCTCAACAAATAGTTCCATAAGTAAATTAAATGTAATTTTTAGTTTTTTTTAGAGTTTAGTTGGCAACATATTTTTAATTTAATACATTTTAATTTTACCAAAATATTTTTTGCTTACATTTTTTACAACTTTACAAAAAGTTTAAACATATACATAAGGCACTGAAATGACAAAAAAAGTATACTTAAATTCCTTATTTGTCACTGATCCAGTTGTTTAAACGACATGAAAATGTCATAATACAAAAAATCTAAATGATCCAAAGAGGATTCATTTTCAGTTTCCAGATAGATCTTATTTTTACATAAGATATTCTGTCTTTCCAAAACAAAACATGGCCATAAATGCTTTTGTTTTTCCTTCCTGTAACCGTCTAGACCAAGTGATGTCAGCTTGCGTCATTTGTTGGAGAACAAGAGACTTCTAATTGAGCTTCTCTACACTCTGCTGGCAAAGAAAGAAGAGGAAGGTTTGCGTGACTTCAGTTACACAATCCACCGTGTAAACCATTGTCATATCTGACCAACAAGGCCAATGTCAGTAGATTAAATAAAGGCATAACTATCATAACTCACTTCTACAAAAGGTTTTACTAAGACCGGATGCACCCTGGTCCACCAAAACCAAAACTTTTCCATTGAAGGATTAATTTGCATTAGAGCAATTCTGTGGAAATATGATACATTCCCAGTAATGAGTGGCTAATAATCAGAGAAGTAAAAGAGTTACAGTCAATTATATTGGACAGTTATGAAACACTACAATATACCAATGATTTATTAGTGGCCTGGGAAAAATCACTGGGATACCAAACTAAACAACAGGTTGATATATTTACAGTATAATATAAGTTCAGACTAGCCCAGCTCTAACCTGAGGGGTTTACAACTCTTGGTTTCAATATCACTCATCCCTTACTAATAAACCTATTTCATCCATTAACTTAGAACTATCACATTTATTATGTAGTGCATTAGAGACCCATTCAACATACTGACAACATTCCACTTTAAGCAAAGACAGAGAAGTACTGACGTGAAAACAGAAAGTTCCTAATCCTCTAACGTAACAGAAACTTGACACTTAAGAGTCGAAATTATCAGTCAACATAAAAACAAAGTTATTTCACTCGTTCAAAACCTGTATATTAGAGGTAACGTTATTTACCTTTTTTTTTTACACTAACGTTACGCAACAACTAAAACTCACAAAACTTTTCTCGATCCAGTGACTCTTTATAACAGCACTTCCGACATTAAAACTAACCAACTATTCGAACTAATACCATTATTATACCACAAATACACAAAATAGCACAACACAGAAAAATAATAGTCATTAAACTTTAAATAATTTGAAGTTTTCGTAACTGACAATCTGACTGCGCTACTTACACACACTGCGCGTGCGCCGGACAATTTAGTCACCGGCACACAAGCAACTCTGTAACTCTGACAGGAACATGACTTAAGACTTGCTTACTTGAATAAAAGCAGCTATTGAATATATTTCAGGTCTATCCCAGGTCTTTTCCCTCGTTGGACGCCTTGAGAGTGGTGAAAAAGAGAATAGCCCTGGTTTTGATGATGGGTTGTTTCCTTAGCTCGTCACACTTGAAGCCATGTTGAACTGAAAGCCGATACTTCCGCGGCTGCTGATCTTTCTGACACGTCTAACTGGACGCAAGTGAACCCAACTAGTGCTTGGAACGCGACGCGTCTGCCTCGAACGTCAACGCCCAATCCGATGGCCAATCAAAGACGACGTGCTCGTTGCCCCGTAAAATGATTTTTGGATTACGAAGCGAGCATTCTACTGTAGCGTTTGCGTCGCGTCTTTCGCTGGCAGAGGTATTATTAACAAATGACGTAAAAAAAATAACAAAATAGCTGTGTTTTGTAGTTACATTATCTCGAAGAAACATTCTATATAATTGCATGGTGTTAAAAAAATGTTTGAGAGTGTGTTTTACTTTGTTAGGTCTCATCCTTTTACAGTAGTCTGTATGGGCTCATATCTTCGTTTGTTGCGCGCCCTGGTGGATACATAGCTAAATTATATTTTTTGTCTCACTTTTTTTTTTGGTATCGTATCATGATCATATCATATCCACTTTATGACAGACTGAGCAGGGTAAAAAAAAATCATAAAATGAACAAACTACAAAAAACAAACAAAAAAAAGTATACAGGCGAAGAATATTACAAATATATAACGATACGACACTGTCTCCAAAATGTGGATTACGCTAGGGTCAAGATTCTATTCTATTTCATTCTATTCTTAAAATAAAAAGTGTTAGACCCGTGGTGATTTGATGTTTCAAGCAGATATTTTAAAGCAATAGGCTAGTTGTATTATCAGTCTCGGAAAATATTTTCTTATTTAGCACCATGTAGACCATTTAGGACGAAATCAAAAAAGGCTCATTTGTTTGGCTTGATTGTTCTCCAACAATAATGCAGCACTGTGTAAACTGTCATAAGCATTTTGGACAAATTGTCCTTGAAAAAAACAGCAGTTTATTTTAGCCTATCACACGGAGGACCAGGAAATAAAAAGATCAAGGATCTTACTCTTATTAATGCTGCTAGTAATTGGATTCAAGTACGAGCAAAAATTAGCTGGCTGCAGTTCACGTAACGGCCACCTGTGTCGCCAATAACAAGGGTTTCTGCCTTTTAAGTAGGCTAGTTTTCTATTTGGCTGTGTTGTGAACTTTTGCTGCGCGTTTCTGTATTTGGTTATGTTGTGAGTATTTGGAGGACACATGTGTTGTGAAACTGATATATTTTCTTAATTTGCGGGTGTTTTTCTATTTGCATGTATTTTCTTCAGTTGCAGCAGGTTGAGCTCTCTCGGTCCACGTATATTATTTATTTTCTATCTACATGCGGAGCTGCAGGCATACCACCAGAGTTTAAAAAATATCTAGGAAAATTCAGGTAAATTGGGACACTGTCATTGAAATGACTGGTATAAATGTCCCAATTATCCTGAATTAACTCTATTTACTTACTAATTTCTCATAACGTAATTTTTTCATAGACAAAGAGAGCACTGTTCTGTGCATAGTGCTGAATAAGTGTAACTGAAGATACTGTGTGTGTTGCCAGTTGTATTTACACAAGAAGTTAACTGAAAAGGAAGTATTGTTTGGTATGTATTCAGAAAAAGTAATGCTTAGATTTTCTGAAATCAGAATGCGGATGGTTATTGTAATGATTTCAATACATAAACTCTTTAGTTGTGTGTAATTTCACTTGTAGCCTACTCAGTTGTGATGCTTAGATTGGACCATTTTACTGACTTGGACTTTCAAACTTGTTCAGCAAAATTAGCTAATGTTTTGTTCAAATGAAAATTTAATTTATTTCAGGACATAATCATACAAAATCTTTGATCTTATTCTTAATTAGGAAATCATTACAATGCATTCAAAGGTAAATTAAAAGAAACATTAATGTTGAGACTTTCTTTAATTTTTACACGACAGACAGACACAAATCATTCATGAACGTTTGCTACTGGTCTAGAAGGAAGCTTGAAGACAAACGTTAAATTTAAGTTTCAAGGATGTGAAAAAAAACTGAAAAACTTTGGAAAGAATTTGTGGTGTGAGTGGCTGAATTTTGAGTTCCTCTTCCTTGTTTTAGTTAAAATAAAAATCACTTTCACATTCCACCGTTTGAGTCTAGCTATAAATAAGAGTTTGTTTGGTGAGTCTCAAATCTTTGTTGTCTTTTCTGTTCATTAAGTATGGCTCTAGTGCACAGCAGTGTTCTCCTTCAGGCGTTGTCTAGCTTCACAGGTGTTGTCGTGAAGGCTTACACCGACTTGGAAAAGCCAAAGGATGATGAACTCACAAGGTTCCTACTCCAAGCCTCAACGCCACTGGAAATTCTCAACACAGGTTCATGCAAGGAACTATTTGTGAATATGGACAAATTCTTTGATCCAAAGTTTGATTTTGATTGTACAAATGTAAAAGATGACACCGCTTTTATGCGTGGAAACAAGCCATACATCCGCCCTTTGGGGTGGAAACGCATTGCTTTGAAAGTCCTGGATAAGTATCCCGATGGAAATGCCTGGTAGGGCACGGATGGATGGAGGAGTGAGTCTGTGGGGTGAGTGGCCTGTGTCCTTTCATGGAACTGACATGTTTAGAGCTAAAGCCATCATTGAATCCAATTACAAAGCAGGCAAAAGAGAGCGGTACAGAAGAGGGATTTATTCCACCAACGATATCAACGAGGCTGCGAAATACAGCAAGATATTTACATGTAAAGAAACCGGGAAGAGATACAAAGTTTTGTTGCAGAACAGAATCAATCCGATAAAGATGAAAGAATGCATAAGACAGCGGGACAGCAGGGCTGACTATTGGCTGATTGAGATTCCTCACGGCACTAATCGCGAAGATGAAAAAGCGATTGTAGAGAACACGATTCGGCCTTATGGAATTCTGCTGAAAGAGGTGTGAGAGAGGGATTCTGACAATCATCTCATCAACCTTGAGGGGTTACATGTAAACATTTACTGCTCGTGGGGTCATGGTTATTTCACTTAATTAGGATTTATGCTTCATAAATTATGTGAGGCATTCGTTTTCTTGTATGTTTTTATAATTTGTGTCAGGAACTGAAATTCAAGGTAAGGACTTAACATTTAATAAAATTATAATCTGTTAAAATGTTGCTGCTTAAACACAAATATGGGAAGTGATGCATAGGCCTACTATAGTTGATATTTCTTGATTTTTCCCTCTAGATAAATAAAAGTCTGTCTAGAATATACATTAATGAACAATACTAACCCTTGTTTCACAGACCCAGTCTCAGACTAAAATGCATGGTGGGCTGTTTTAACTGAAAACAACTTGCGCTGACATATTTTAAAATATGTAAGTGCCATTGTTTTGTCTCAAGATGTACACCATAGCCTAATGTTTTTTTTCTCTAAGGCAAGTCAATAAAAGCCACTTAAATGTCATTAAAAGATGTCTGAGATAAACATTTTAAAACTTAACATTTATGTATGGCTTGAATTACTTGCAATGAATGTGATGTTCGTTGTCGTAAGTTTTAGCGCAGGTTATTTTCCCTTATCAAAAGTGCAGGGGGTCAAGACCCCTGTGTCCCCCGCGTCAACGGCGCGCCTGGCAACATGAGCAGATCGAAATTTAATTCCACAATCGACACTTTTCAGTTCACTTTTCATAAAAAATAACTAATCGTGTTACTTGATTACTTTTATGGAAAGTAATGCGTTGTGTTACTTTTGCATAATTTTTTCTCACCTGTGCTTGCTTTTTTTTGTAACAAAAAAGTTATATTTTTAGGTAAATGTAAAGGCCCTTTCACACCAAAATTGAAATGAATAAGCCTCAGGCTGAAGGAAATGCAAATTCACAACTATACAGTTGAAGGTGCAGCTCAAACAAATAGTTGTGATGCCATTCTGGATTTCTGAAGAATTATACACAGGAGAAGAAAGTTCGTTGAAAAAAGGAAACACAAATTACATTTTAGGATATTTAATTGCTTTTCATGTATTTAAAATGTTTTATGAAGAACAAATCAATGCATGAAACAGTAACAATAATAGGTGACATAAACATATTAACTTAATTAATGAGTTAAATAAAATTACAACAAACACGTGTGACAACTTCCCCCAGCCTGACATTTGTAAAAACACCCTTGTCCTGAGACAGTTCAATGATTCAGTTAAAATCAAAATCATTCAAAATTGGACTCATAAAAAGTAGGCCTATTCAAATTTGAGGGTGTTTTGAGCTTGGACTTTTGACTTAAAACCTCATAATTACTGCAATAACACATCTTTGTGGAAGCCTAATAATGTCTAGCCTCCTAATTTAATTTTTTCTGCAAAAGAAAAAAAAGTCTCATACAGTATGTGCAGAGATACCAGATACTCCAAATTTAATACGTTTTTTTGGCATCTCTTTAGTTACAGTGCACCCTGCTGGATATATGGTGTATCGAAGGAGTGGTTCTGACTTATCTCCACAGTTTTGTTTTGTAATATAAAGGTCATTTCAGTAGATTACAGTATAGTATATTGCAGTACTGAATTGCATACACTGACCAACTTCATATTGTTTATGCCAAATTCTGACTCTACCATCTGTATGTTGCAAGATTCGACCTGTTGTGTGTTCAGAGATGCTCTTCTGCAGACCGCGGTTGTAACAAGTGGTTTTTTGAGTTACTGTCTATATCAGCTTGAACACTGGCAATTCTCTTCTGACCTCTGACATTAACAGGCCATTTTCACACACAGAACTGCCGCTAATTTTCTCTATTTCGGACCGTTCTCTGTAATCGTGTGAAAATCCCAGTAAATCAGCCGTTTCTGAAATACTCAGACCAGTCCATCTAGCACCAACAATCACGCCACATTCAAAGTCACTTAAATCACCTTTCTTCCCCATTCTGATGCTCAGTTTAAACTTCAACAGATTGTCTTGACCATGTCTATCTGCCTAAATGCATTGAGTTGCTGCCGTGCCATGTGATGTTAACAAGTTAACAGTGGCCGGTTAGTACAAGGCTATATTTTACTATGTCAACTCAACAAATTCTTTTTTTAAGAATAATTATAGGTCCCAAAAATCAAAAAATGCTTTTATCTGTCAAATAATTTTAGAATTCACAAGTACATTCTTTAGCTTAACAACAAAAGCCTCTTTGGCTGCCACAGCTTTGGCAGAGCTTTCCTTTTTTGGCACACAAGCTTTTGACAAATTAGACCAAAAGTAAACACGATTATGTAAATGTATAACAGAATCAAATTACTTTTCCAAAAGCGCCTTTGTTTGGCTCGATTATTCCCACACAGGGCCATTGTAAATTGGGTTTCGCAAAATTTCTGGAGAGGGTGTCCTTGGTAAGTAGATTTATTTTTATAGTTTATTTTAGACACAAGAGACCTGCAAAATATTTAATGACTTGCAAAGTCCCCATAGATTTGTGTAGTGTAGATTCTGATGTAACAGACATGGAATTGAATGCTAATATTTTTTAACTTGTCTGACTCTAACAACTTGTCGACCCTCAGCTGTGGAGCCTTGGACTGAATTACTGATTATAACTGAATAACTGATTTCAAAGCAGACGTCATGGCACAGGAGATATACGTTTTTCTGTTTTCCCTGACGGCTCTTGGTGTCCTTTACACTATGAACAATGTTCCAGCATTTCAAGAGTGAGTACTGTAATATGCAAGGTTAACAGAATCATATGTAATATATATTTATCAGAGGCTGCGTTTGAAAAGCACATAGTGCGAATAATTTTAATAACAACTTTGTTTTTTAATGATTAAATGCATTTTACCAAATGCCAGTCTGTACATCTTATTTAGTTATTTTACTATGGAGAATGGAGATCATAGATTATACTATAAGAATAATTTGTAGACTGGTGACATCATTTATTTAGCATGCTCATTGAAGATTATTACTCAAATGTGTCTTTTTTCTTTTTTTCTTCCACTTGAGGGCAGTGAAAGGATATGTAACTTATTTGTTCTAGCTTGTATCTCAAGCTACTGACTTTATATTACAGTAGCTTTATTATAATAATAATCATTTTTATTGTATAAATTATATCACAACATTACACCCATTTAAATGATCTAGGAGTTTCAAAGCAGTACAGACCAAATAAATGATACACCACGCTTGGCAAACGAAGACATTTGTGTGCACTTCTCTCTCCAGGCTGGTCTTAACACATCACAAAAAGAAGCTTATTTAAATTTTAAACTAAAGTATGACCACCTAAGATTGGAATTTAATTCGCAACGTTTTCATTAGGAGTTTCTGCTATTCCTATTGGCTACTGAAGGTTACCAAATGCTGATTCCGATATGCTGAATCATTCTTTTGAGTCAGCTGAACTGATTCGCAGTTGAACTGTTTAGGCAAATCAAATTATCCAATGATCAAAAACAACTGTAAAGGTCATGGAAATTCACTGGTATTTCACTGTATGTCATTTCTATACCTTTCATTTACAATGATAAACAACAACCACAGTCTCTGTTAGACGCTGTATTGACTCTCATATGTGGACAATAAGACGTGTTCTATATGTTTGAATAGCTCCTCGCACAGTAAAGTGTCTCAGTAAAAAAATTAAAGAATGCAAAGGTGGTGTCCTTTAAGATATAATTCTGGATTAAATATTTAATACTTTTTTATTAATACTACAATGATAATATATAGTAAAAATACTAGAAATATTCTAGATTCTAACAATAAAATTAAAGGGATTTTGGCTTTAACCAGGAGTCACGCACGCTCGCACGTCACGCGTCCCTTTTCTCACGCAATGGAAAAAAAACATCGCGGAACAAAGAGGACACGGACAACGCTGAAAGAGAAGGTTACTTTCTATATGATACAAAGTCTCACATTTTGTAAGTATTATGACCTAATTCTTCAAACAATAAAAATACCGTTTTTCGCGTTCGTAATGTGGCGTGACAGTTCACTGTAGCGCAGGCAGCTAAATGCGAGAGCGCGTGAATCGATCATCTCTACTACTAGTTACAGTACAAAATAGCCTAAACATGAATTAACATCAGAGGGTATGTTGAAAGAACCAGTACAACTTACTGAAATGTAGCATATCTTGTGTAATCACTCAATCAATGTTGATAAAACAACTTGTAAACAATGTGTCAGGGAACTTTACCTCAGAAAACATTATCATAACTGTCATGACAATTCTCAGAGAGATTGGCATGGCAATGGAAATGGCAATGTTATTGTATTTTGGTCTTGGTGGAATAGATCTGCTATACGCTGCTGCTACTGAGACTTGCTACTGCCAATACATTAACAGACATTGCTGTGAGCATGTAAGATGTTGCTGCTGCACATGTAACATAGATGAATTAACCCCTTATCTGATTTATACAGGTGGAGCTGGGGAAGGTGGAGGGTTTCTGAAAGCGTGCTGCAAACGTTGAGCCGCAGTTCATTGACCGCTGATGCAATAGCGACCAATAAGCTGTGTTATGTAAATAATGACGTGATGCTACCAAATTAGTTAAAGATATAGTACACACAAAAATGTAAATTCTGTCATCATTTACTCACCCTCAAGTTGTTCCAAACCTGTATGAGTTTCTTTCGTCTGCTGACCAGAAAATATGATATTTAGATGAATATGGGTAACCAAACATTTGTGGGGTACGGTGGGCACCACTGACCTTCATAGTATGGAGAATAATAATAATATGGAAGTCAACTGTAACTGTTTGGTTACAAATATTAATTATTTAGCAGAACAAATACATTTATACAGGTTTGGAACAAATTAAGGGTGACACTAATGGTGTAAATGGTGTAAACACCAAAGTAAATGCTGAACTATCCCCCCATGAAATAGGTAATATTATAATACCTTTAATAGGTAATATTATAATTAACTTAATACAATTATGTACCAATTGACAGGGTGTGTCCCTGCGTACAACATTAGATTTTTTTTTTCCTTGAGAAAAATTAACATGTAATATATGAATGCATATCCAAATGGATAGATTAATTGAATCGCAAGCTCATGCATCGAATTGTGATTTTTGTGTCAATTTCCCACTCTAAGCTGAACTCACAAGTTGGCAGCCCTGGCTTTACCGATGTTCTCTCTCTCGCCTTGCTTCTTTTTGATCCCGTAGCTTTTTGTCTCTTAATTTTCATTTTTATTTGACTATTTACAGAGACTGTCAGTCACAGAAAGTTAAAATTTCATGTTAACTCGTGTTCGTAATGTTTTGTATTTGCAGGCCAGTGGTTATTCTGGAAATCGGGGTGGCTGTTCTTGTGGTGGTGTTCTTCATGGTCTACCTGGCTACTCGCTACAATCCTCCTAAAGATCCTTTGTTCTATGGTATGAGCTCTGATTTGATCTGTTGACTCCTGAAATATGTAAAATATACTTTATATAAAATATACATATTTTATTCTGACCCTCAAAACAATAAACAAATGATGTCCTTCCTGTTTCTGTTGTAGCAAGGTCTCATACATCCGAATAAATTACTTGTTTTGTTACTACATTGAATGCGAAAGCAATTTAAACTCACCGTAGTAAATTTAGCCACGAATAACGTTTTTTTTCTTCAAAAAGAGACACCTGAGGTAAATATCACACTTTAAAAAATAAGTTATTACCCGTCCACTTAACTATTTGTCAAACTAAGAATGAAAATATTATTTAATTGTGAAAAATATAATATATTTTACGATACATAAAATACGTTCATAGTTTAATTTGTAAAAAAAAATAAAAAAATAAACACAAACTATTTTGTGCATTGCCAATCTCCCCCTCACGGACACAATAGAAAAATGTCAGATTTTGCAATGTAATGCATAAAAGATAGCAACGTTATCATGGATTAGTGACTGAGAGGTGACAATGTCTTCTGGCACATGTTATTCCACCCCTGTCGTGATGAAAGAGAAGATAATTCCACTATCGCAGCTGTAATGCAAGTAAACTAAACCAAGACCCCTATGGATTTAAAGGGCTTGGGGAGAAAAAGGAAAGCGAGAAAGACGGAGAGCCTCAATATCAGACTGTGAATCTGTGCTCGGCAGACGGCAATGTTACACTTCTCTTTGAGCAGTCATATCTACGAAGCTGTCAGTCGGATACTCGTGAACGCTAGAAGAATGGCAGTGGACAATATCTAGTCTGGAAATCCAACCATGAAATTGGATACAAGAAAAGTATTTGTGTTACAATAACACACCTGTCTTTACTTTTACACCCTTGGTTTCCTCACAATAAAGCAACAAATTCCATATTTCTGAGAGCTTCGCCCGGAAAAGAAGATTTTTAAAGGAATAGGTAACTTAAACATGAAAATGCTCTGTTATTTAACCACATATTGTGCTTTGTGTCATTTCTTCTCTCTCTTATTTTATGAAAAAGAGCAACATGAACATTCCACTAAGCTTCTATTGTGTTCCACGGTAAATAAAAGTCATTCCTGCTAACGGAACATTCTCTGAACTGTCTGGCAAGGTTCTTGCAAACAAATGATCTACCAGTAACATTAATAAAATCTTTGTTCAAAGTGATCTTTTATACTGTTCTCAAAACAAAAACATTATTTATACATCGGTCATGGAACATATTTTGTTGGTATTTTGCCGCGGTAATTTGATGCCACACAACGATAACGTTTTCATAACTTAATGGGGACGTAAGCAAACAATTCATAAGGCTCCCTCACATCAAGAACGATAACTGTAGTGATAACTTTATTAGCGTTGTTTAACTTTATTAGGATTGTGCTTTAGAATATATTTTTGTTTGCTGAGATACGGATTTGGAACAACATGAGGTTGAAGTAAATGATGATAGAATTTTCATGTCTAGATGAAATATTCCTTTAAATCCAGTGTCTGAAATTTCAGTGGTGACATTTACAGTCATTATTTTTGCCTCCATGCTTGGGATTTTCTTTCTTCATGTCCCTTGCCACTCATTATTTGTCACCCAGATGCTTAGGAAATGCCACATGGGGTACTCTCTGTCTCCGCAAAGTGCCCTTTTGGCACAGCTGCTCTTTAAACCTCTGAAAAAAAAAAAAAATGACTCCAAAAATAAATTTCTTGTTCACACCTTGACTAGTAGATATCATTATCCTCTTCCACCTTGCCAAAAATCAATAGTCAGTAAGAGTGAAATGTTTTTAATAAAGAGAGCGAGAATAAAGGTAGGCTAGTTAACTCTTCATAGAGCAGTTAAGCGTTGCAACATCTTATTAGTGAGTTTTTCCCATGGTTTTCCCCCCCAAGGCACATCACAGAAGGCTTAGTGTTAATGACAACCTTTCAATTCAGCGATTCGACAGTGCCAATGAAGCCGAGCTCATAATCCCACTGGGGGAAATGCATTTTTTCTTGTAAAGCCTGCCATTCAAATGTAACAAAAGTGATTTAAAATGATCTTCGTTATAGCTAAGAGCAGTTTGTTAGTTTCTTAGAAAGAAAAGGTTCTATTATTACTTTTAAAATAACTAAGCAGGTAATCAGGGAACGCTGAATGTCACGATTGACCAATCAGAATAGAGTATTCCAGAGAGCCGTAGTATTGACGACTTAAATGTTGCAAGCAACCAAAAACCATTACATTTTTATATTTAACAAAAGAACAGACAAGTGCTTGTGTATACATAATTACTTTTTTGTTCAGTTTTTGCAGAGTTTTCCTTCACGTGTGTCATTGACCTCACGAGCGCTCTAGAATACGATGGCTTCGCCTCAGGATACATGGAGTTCTACCAGAAAACGGTCAGTATTGTGAGGAGAAAGTAGCCAGGTTAAAACCAGACCCATCTCAGTTGTAACTGAGTTAGGGTCTGGGGAAGGTTCATTGACAGCTCATTTCCAAAGGGGCGTCACCAACGGACGTCGCTCAAATGCCCCTGGGCGCAATTGGATAGACCTAAAACCAATCAGATCGATCATCATCTTGAAAGCCCACCTCAATGTTTCTGATTGGTGCCTCGATTTGGAAAGATTGAAATGAGCTTGAATGGGCTCTTCGCCAGACTAACTTGCAGAGCAAATCTAAATTTGCCGGAAGTTCGTCTGGGTTTTCCCAGGCTAAGGAGAAAGCCAAGTTGATATCGATTACCCAGTCTTAAACCTACCTGTCTGACAATGGTTTTGCTGGTTCTCCAGGGGGAGCCGTATCTCGGTACACCCTATGCTATCATGATGTGCTATTGGGATGGTGTAGTGCACTTCATCATCTACCTGATACTGGTACACCGCATGTCAAACAGGTTTGAAATTTAATTCTTTCGAAATAAGGTGGTGACACTATCTGGCAAGAACAAACATGACATGAAAGTACATGCAGTGATGTTTAAAAGGAGGTTGATATGTAATCAATATTGGTACTCGAGGCTAGTGCTTTTTCGTGAATATGTTGAAGGGGTTGCAATGCAAGCACTCCACTTCGTGTCGTGCCTAACAACGCCCTTCAGCCGTGACTTATTCGCGATACAGCACTAGCCTCGAGTACCTTATTGCTTTTATAAAACGGTTACCACAAAATACAAATATTAAACCCAAATATATGTAATAGTGCAACTATCATGAAGTAAAATCACTAAAAGCCTTCCTTCCGCTGGAAAAAATAGTCCCTGATTATAAACAGAAGCAGAAGTTACATTATTTCGCCATTAGATGGCGTAAGTCAGTCAGTAGAAAAGAGTTTTATATTGAAAGGACAAACTTGTTGTGAACACAGAGAAGCATGACACAACTGACAAATGACTAGCGTTTCAGGGCACAAAAAGCCCTTAACTGTTAAAAGGACAATACATCGCAGCGGACATTCAAACTGATTTAAAAAAAAAAAAATAGGATTGACCTGAAGGAAAATGCAGTTACACTCGCTTACTTGATCTCTCACAATACTACTCTATAAGCTTCAATGAACATATCAAAGAGAACAAACATATATTTACGTTGCTAAGAGCGGTTGCTAACGGTGTTGTGTAGTGATACATAGAACCGTTGGGTGACGTGGTCATAGCCATGTTTTATCGTCAATAAAACACAGCTATTGACCAATCAGAATCAAGGACCGGATCTAACCGTTTCATAAACCTAAATGAATGTGTCCTGTTGTCCCAGGCAACAATATCGGACTTTGGGGCTTTTTTGGGCTGGATCACTGTGCGGCAACATGATTGTGTTTGTACCTGGAATCTTAGTTGGTGAGTCAAAATAAATAAAAAATGAAATATTCCTGCTAAGCATTATATAAGACGCCTCTCAAGTACATTTTATATGCAGGTAAATATGGCTCAGAGATCCGTCCTGCCTTCTGGCTCAACATGCCTTTTCTGTTGGTGCCCATATGGGGAGCAGTGTCCCTGTTCTCCAGGCCTAGGGATATGCCTCTTGTGGGTGCATCGAAGGTAAAGAACCAGACACCGCTGACCTTGGTCAATAGTTAATATTTTCCTCACAGAATCCGTAACATTTGAACAATGTTGCTTGTATCTCTCAGGCTGAACGTGAGCAGAAAAAAGCCTTAATTTGGCGCCCCCTGGACCTGCTGTTTGTGGTTTATCTAGTTGCTGCCATGGGATTCACTGTCTTTAGAGGACTGGTAAGTTGGTGGTAATTATATGTTCTATAATTCAGTCAAAATCTGTTGGGACAAAGAAACTCCTATCTTTATCCATACAGGCAGTTCTTGATTGCCCATTGGAAATCCTCAACAGATATGTCACAGAATATGAACCTTACCTGAAGGATCCCGTGGGCTTCCCCAAAGTTATGGTGAGCACATATTCACATATTCGGAAAGAAATCACATTCAGGAAGATCTGCTTATGGCAACCCTCAAGCATCCTCGGCTTCGTAATACCCTAAGCTTTATAGCATCAAGCTCCTCCAAATGAATGTACGGTACCTTCTAGAAAGGTATTACTCATCATTAGCACTCAATAAGGTGGGTGGCTTATTGTCACCTTAGGTAGTCCAAGAATATTCCTCCTGTCTCAACCAACCACATAGGTATTGTGGATATGTTTTTGTTTAGATTGGGGTTTTAGCTCGGTCAATAGGTTATCAAAAGTCCTTGTTCTAGCTGGAGCCGGGGCAGAATGGTGGCGCATCGATCAGGCAGGAGATGTGCTGTGAGAACTTGATAAGCTAATCCCACCCATGAGTCCTGACTGAGCCCCTCCATCAACTCAAACAAGGAGACGTGTCGGAGAGAGTGTGACATGCGTGGTAATGTGTTTGATAAGGAACGAAGGCACACCAACACGCTTGCTTGTTCAGGGGACAGAGACCTGCTTCAATCGCATAATACCTGTGCTCTCAGGGATGGAGGAGTGTTGGTGAGAATATTTATATATATATTGGGCATGGTAAATTCCTCTCACTGTTATTTCCACTCAAATTGATCCAACTTATCAATTTGATTTAACCCTCTGGTACTCTTTGCGTGGCGGTCAAAAATGACAGATTTCTCTTTTTTTTTTCAATGAAATGAATAGGAATACTAATATATTTTAGTTTTTATGCTTTTTTTATTTAATATTTTGTATTTTTAGGGGATTTTATGCTACTAAATTATATTTATGCTGTAGTTTTAATCCATTTATCTCTTTTTTTAAAGACAACATTTGGCAAATTATTGCTGAAGTGAACATTTATTTTTTAAAGTTACAGAATTTTACGTTTATTGTTATGAAAAATACACAATTTAAAAAAATGTTTCTATGAAATATATATTTTCAAAAACACGTTTTACTATAAAACTGCAACCTAAACAAGTTATGTTCCAAATTTGAGCTTGATATCTCAAAAGAATGAGCTTTCAATAAGATTTTGTTCGGGTATTAAAAATGTCCACTAGTTCATCTCCCAATCATTTCTAATGCGGTCATTTTTGACCATGAGGAGCAACAAGTGTGAGTTTTTTTCAGGACCATTTAACCTTTTCAAATCATGTCCATGATTTTTTGGTATGTTAATATTGTCCCAAAATCTTTACCAAGGTCCGATAAAGTCATCTAATTATTTTTTTTATAAAAACAAAACAGAGCAACAGAGGGTTAAAATTAAATTTTTATTTTATTAATTATTATTCACGTTGCCTAAATAACTTCTTACTTTATATTTAAGTTATAGATAAATAATTTATTTTAATTACATTATATTTATTTTATTAGCTTATTATAAATTAATATTTAAAATATAAATATAGAAACTTAATATAATCAAGCCATTTGTCTGTTTATATACAGATAATAAAGTGCTTATTTTATGTTTATATATTTTTTTTAATCCAACTTAAATCCATTAAAAAGTTTATTCATAACTTAATACAAATGTTTAAAATTAGCACATTTTATTTATATATTTGTTATACATTTATTTATTTATTTATTTTAATAAGCATGTTTGAGAATTTTTTTTTTTGGTCTAAGTCCCTATTTAAAATCAAGCAATGAAAATAAAGTCTCTAAAGGTATATCTAGATTCCATGACTTTCACAGCTTGTTGTAACTCCATTGAAGGTCACCACGTGCTATGCAACACAAACAGGCTTTGTTTAGGGTCTAATCTTGGGTAATGCTTCCATGTTTGTGTTTTTAAGCCTCAATAAGTATAAATGGCGGTGTGAACTCAATGCAGTCGGGCTGATCTGTATTCTGCGGGAGTGCATTGCTGCGGCAGCGCTTGTGCCCTTGGGAATTGAGCTGGACCGCATTAATTTGCCATCAAAGCACTGGCGTCTAGAGGCAAGGGATGTAGTGTTGACACTCAGACTGAAATAATACTTGTTGCATGATGTCTTTTCTGCTCCAGATGTTGCTGCTTCTATTCCATGCGCTCCCGATGCTAGGTTCATTTGCATATGGGCTGTGCACACCTGGCTGCACTTGGATGCTCGATTGGACGGTATATTTAGCAGGTGCCATTTTACAGGTAAGACTTGGAAAACGTATCCAATATTGGGCAAAATCTGTAAGGAGAAAGCAAGAAAACATCTGCAAGAAATTGTAGTTTATCTAACATCTGAGGTATACTTCCTCCATAGTTTCTGGCTGAATCTAGAGATTTTCATCTACTGTATGCTGATGTTATAGAAAGAGACCATCAAACAGAACCACGATCAAAGGCCTGGTCTGAACAAGCTCATCCAGCACCCCTTTAACTCCCAGTATGAGGTCTGAGCAGTCAGCATTCCTAATCAAAGACCTTCAGTAGAACAGGACTCATGCCACATCTCCAGCTCTACATACTAATGAACGCATCAGAGCTGAGAGGATGTCATTGCCGTCTATTCATCTACTTACCCATAGGCAGAAGCTTCTAAAAATACATGCCACGGTCCTGGATGAGTTCCCATCGTTAAACTTTACAAAAGTGCAATATAAAACTAGATTCTAGCATTTTAAAAGTGGTGTTTGGCTATCCAGGATATTGCAACCACAATGCTAGGATGTGCTGGATGTGTGTTGCTATACAGTTGCTAAGGTGTTCACAAAAAACTTCTTAAAAAGTTTCTTAAAATAAATTCTAAGTTTTTAACAATGTTCCTAGTTAATTTTTTCATAAAAATAATTCTTTTTCTTAGGATTTTTTTTTTTTTAAGAAATGCTTTTTGGGAATACTTTTAATAAAATAGCAGTTTAGAAAAATGTCATTCTTAAGATTGCATTGTGAATCCGACCCTTGGGGTGTGTTTCCCAAAACCATCAATAGTCAACTATTGTCACTAATTTCCTCATTACCAGCATAGCTAAATGATTCAGCATTTCCTGAAACCATAGTTCCATTGAAAATTCGCAAACAGCTTTGCAAATTTACGTGGTTGGAACTACAGCTCTTGACCTGTATATATATACACACACACTCATTCGGTTCACCTTGCTAGTATAGGGTTGGACCACTTTTGCCTTAAGAACTTAATTGTTCATGGCATAGATTCAACAAGGTACTGGAAACATTCCTCAGAGATTTTGGTCCATATTGGCATGATAGCATACTACAGTTGCTGCAAATTTGTCTCCTGCACATCCATGAAGCAAATCTCCCTTTCCACTACATCCAAAAAATGCCTTATTGTATGCCTTAAGATGTGGTGACTGTGGAGGCCATTTGAGTGTTATCCTATTAATGTAGCCATCAGAAGATGATATCCTACTGGATGTAGCCATCAGAAATGATACACTGACTGTGGTCATAAAGGGATAGAGAATGTCAGTAACAATACTCAAAGTGTGCCAAGAAAATATCATTACACCACCAGCAGCAGCCTGAATCGTTGATAAAAGACGGGATGGACTCATGCTTTCATGTTGTTTACACCAAATTTTGACCCTACCATCGGAATGTTGCAGCAGAAATTGAGACTCATCAGACCAGGCAACCTTTTCCAATCTTCTATTGTCCAATTATGGTGACTTGTTATCTCAGTTTCTGTTCTTATCTGTCAGGAGTGACACTAGTGTGGTCTTCTGCGACCTGTTGAGTGTTCAGAGATGCTCTTCTGCTAACCTCGGTAGTAACGGGTGGTAATTTGAGTTACTTTTGTTTTTCTGTCAGCTTGAACCAGTCTGGCCATTCTCCTCTGACCTTTGACATCAACAAGGCATTTTCACACACAGAACTGCCGTTCACTGGATATTTTCTCTATTTCGGGCCATTCTCTGTTAACCCTAGAGATGGTTATGTTGACCATGTCTACATGCCTAAATGCACTGAGTTGCTGCCATGTGATTGGCTGATTAGATATTTGTTAACGAGTTGAACAGGTTTACTTAATAAAGTGGCCAGTGAGTGTGTATATGGAGTACATTTCATTTTGTATATTTTAGCGTGCACATGTGCATAAATGTGTAAAGAATGTGAGATCCGCAATGAATCGAACATCAAATAAAGCAAAATGAAGGAAAACTATGGTACTATGTAACTATGTTACTATGGTTTTGGGAAACAGTTGTGAGTAGTTTGCACCACTGGGTCAAAGAGGCCAAGTTTACAAGCTCAGGTCCAGCCTTCAATTTAAAGGATTTTTTCACCTATTTTCTCATCTACCTACCGGGTGAGAATTGTCTTATCCCTAACCCACAAAAAATAACATCTTGTGCTTCTGTTCACCGCAGTGCCAATGGTCTCATATCGGAGCGTCTCTGCACCCACGCACTGCAGAAATGTACAGGATTCCCAGCACGGCCCTGGTGCCAGTCCTCCTCCTCAACCTGCTGTATGCAGTCGGCCCTCTTCTGCTCGCCCTGCGCTGCAAACGCGAGCCGGCCTACTTCCTGTCCATCGCACCTGTGGGACAATCTAACAATGAGAAGAAGTCAAGTTAGACCCACTGAGAAAACATCAACTTTAAAGGGATAGTTCACACAAATATTGAAGCTCTGTCATCATTTACTTACATAGGTGAACTATTCCTTTAAAAAACGTACATGTCAAAACAGATTATTCTCTTCTCTGTTATACAAATCTGATGCGTTTCTTTATCAGTTCTATCTTTCTGTTCCACTTCCACACAAATATCATAACTTCTTTCTTAAAAAATTGGCTGGTCTCGGTAATCAACAATTATCCTACAAATCATCCTTCATCTGGATCCGTTGTATGTACATGATTACGTCAGCAGGGTTGAGTTCTACAACTACTAACCTTAAAAGCAACCCTAGCTCAGCAGCTTTTTCATGCTGATAAGGAGCAATGCACAACATTTCTGCTTGCACACACAAACAGCACTGTGTGTGAGATCCAATCAGTTCCAGTGGAATTAGAACAGAAGTCTGTCAAGCTACACAAGAGAGACTAACCTAGCCAATCATTTCAATGTTGACATAGTGGAGGTCTTAATGTAATATATAACATACAATAGGATATATTGGGGAGACTCCAGTGAATATTTCTAATGATTGGGTAATTTTTGAAAGTCAATTTCTGTATAGACATACATTAAACTTGTGGCTATAAAAATGAAAACACTTTTTACTTTTGCCTAGGAAAACAAGATACAGCAAGTCATATTGTCACACTGGAACCTGCCACAGTAAACATTTACTGTCAAATATATAACATACAAAAATATCAAACTGTTGTTTTGGCCAAAAAAATATTGTAATTAATAAATATAAAACACCTTAAACAGGTGACAACTCAAAATAACGCTCCCCCTCCCCCTAAGTACCTGTCATTACTTCAATTGTACAGTAACTTCATTACTACAATTATAATCACCCATTATAATGGCGTTTAAATAAAGAAGTCGAGCTATCAGTGGCTTCACTAACATGTTACACATAATACTTTAAACAATTAAAGTATTCAAGTTGTTCAAAAAAATTAAATGAACACACATATAAAGTGCATTACTTCAGTTGGACACTGCAGGCGGATACTGAGTGCTAAAATGAACATTAGCCTTTAACTTTACGAACAGAGACAAAAAAAAAAACATTGGAGAATGCGGGCATCGATCCCGCTACCTCTCGCATGCTAAGCGAGCGCTCTACCATCTGAGCTAATTCCCCTTCCGGTTCAACTCGTCAACCCAGGAATTATTTACCATCAACCTGTTTTTATCTAAAACGAAAAGTAGTAATTCTATTTATTCATTATAGTCAAGAATAAGATACATTATTTTAACAAATCTTCACAATAACGTTACACTATGCCCCATTTACCAGATATCCAAACTCAAAAGATACTCAAGGCGAGATCACATATTGCATGGAAAGTGCATCCGAAGTGTTTAAAAGATATTTTATGTTGTCGTGGGATGTGAGGTTAAATATTCACGACAAAATTACTATATTGACTTGTCGAATAAAGCTCCAAGAACCGAGTATAAATAAACTAGGTCCGCAACGTACGCAACAGAGAAAGCTATACAAACACAACTTTATAGTACAGCGTGAGATAAAAAGAGGTAGCCTACTCCTTATCATCACACTATCACACATCACACTTCAGCACTAAGGTAAGCGTTTCTTCATGCTTACTGTAAATGAGAGTCTTCCACTGCTGATACCGTCAGCAGTGCGTGATGAGACGCGACATACATCTGCACATTCTGCAGTGATACCAGTCAGGATCGGGACAGCTGCACTGCGCGCCTCAGTCAACTGGAGCAATAATAACTTTACCCCATCTCAACATAAAACGCGTCTACTCATGATGATGGTGAGTTCAGATAGCATGTGTGGGTTTTACTTCTGTCACCTTGATAATGCGCAGTGCATTGCGGTAGGGGATGCTCAAAGATGCTGTAAGAGGAGTTGAGGATGATGATGATGTACGATTCCTCTGTGTCGTATAAAATTTGTTTGGGCTGGTATCAGTGTTGCAGCAGCAGCAGCAGTAGTAGTAGTGTATATGTATGGTTTGGATTCATGTTACTTAAATGAATACGTAATAAAGGCCCCCATTTGTAAACAAACACTGCTTGGCTTTGTAAAGATCAGAACAAAAATTAGATATCAGACTTTTTTGCAGTCCACGTGTACATTTACAAACCCTATCAGATATTGACTACACTGTTTGAACATGCAGATTGTGTTAAGTGAAAATGTCAGTGTAAACAATCTTAAAGATTTGAAAATCAAATTTGTGCACAATATGAATAAAGCCTAGTTGTTCCCTGTCTGTGTTTTTTCCCCCTTTGAAAATAGATCTTGTGCCTGGAAACCATTACTTGCATATTGTTGTTCCTTTCACCCTTTGTGACCCCCTACCCAGCCGACATAGAGAAAGGAAGGAGGAGAGTTGTTCATGTAATGGGTAAGTACATTGTGATCTGACACCAAAGTGGCACAGAAGAGAATGCAGGTAATGCAAACATGTGAATGCAATGTTATCAGAACAATGTTATGATACCTAACGACAACCGCCTACTTGCATTCTGCTACCACCGTGTTAAACATGCAACCAACAAATAAATACCATTATTATGTAAGCGCTTTGATATGTAGAGCAATTCAATTTTGACCTAGAGACCACTCCACCCATAAGAGTCATCTTATGTGTATAATCTCACTTCTCACATTTAGTAGCTGACCACCACCAGATTTATTAAAAGAAAATCTCTAACAAAGCCAGTTGTAGTGGCTACGAGGCTCGATAGGGTAAAGACAAGCAATATGCAACATCCAATACTCTTTGCATATTTATATTATAGGGATGACGCACCTAATGCAAGTAAACATACTGCATAATCAGTTTCAGGTCCACTAGGTCTCTTTCTTTATTTGGTATTCATTTTTATATAAGCAGGAAAAACAGTCTTTAATTGTTGCACTAGCTGTCCTCTCACAGCATGGCCTCATCATTTACTTGGCAGCTGCAAATTACTTTCAAAAGGTCTGTGGTTACGGTGACATTGCTTTGAGTTTAGAACCCTTTTCTTCAGATGAAATACTGGGTCTTTAGCTGTCTCTGGCTGAATTAATGATTGGACATGTTTGGCAACCCTGCTTTCATGAGGAGAAGGTGTTTTGGTAACAAACATTTCAGATTGCCAGGTATCCAGCTGACATCAGATGTCAAGGCTGATTAAGGCCCTTTAGGTCTGTCTGGAAGATCTTGGATAGCTATCAGAAAAGGTGATGTTTGATAGCTATGGTTCACACTTTTAAGGCTTGGAGGAGCACTCGTCACCTTCAAATCCAACTATGCTTCAAGTGCCTTTGAACAGCCTTCAGTCAAAAGCAAGGGATTCTGTGGGAAATAAAAGAAAATGTCTAGGATTAAAGCATTTTCAGTGTCTTTTTCGATACCATAGTTATTCAAATGTCTTCGTTGGGTCAGATGTTCCTGTTGCTCAACAGGTAAAGGCAAGGTACTCAGCAGGTGGGCTGCATCTGCATTACAACTGACACTCCTAAAAGATAATAATGCACAATGCAGATTTTTGGCTGATTTGACAAGACAGTTGAGTTCTCGGAATCGAAAGGGACACACCACAAAAATACTGACAGATGTGGTTATATATGAAAAGAAAATGACCCTATTTGCACATGAACGGCATTACAGTCCCAAGTTTCACAATCAGGTGCATTTTCCCCCAAACCTTTGACAAAGTCTGGAAACCTTTCTGAAAAATTCAGATGAAATCAGATAAATTGGGCCACTTTCTGACATTGAATGACTGTCAAACCGTGGCCCAATTTACCTGAATTCACCTGTAATATATATTTACAAATATGATTGCAGAATCTAGTTTGGTTTGAATGTGGCTTTCCTGGTTTCTGAAGTTGCTGCTAGAAACTCTAAAGTCAAGGGTTTGATTCCCAGAAACACACAGATACCTGGAATGCATGCAGTGCAATGCGTGTAGTGATTCCTTTACTTCTCTCTCTTGTTCCTTAGAGGATGATTCTGGGGCAGTTATTGTACAAACTGCTCCAGGTAAGGTGGTCACCCATCGCGGTGGGACTATCACCCTTCCCTGCCGTTACCACCATGAACCAGAGAACGTCGACCCTTACCGTATTCGCATCAAATGGACGAAGATTTCTGATTCTTTCCAGTTTGAAGACGTGTTTGTTTCACTGGGGCGACAACAGAAGGTATTTGGGTCTTACCGTGGTCGTGTGTCTCTGGAGAGGGCAGGACCAGGAGACGCTTCAGTTATAATTCACAACATCACCTTGCAAGACTATGGCCGCTATGAGTGTGAGGTCACCAATGACATGGAGGATGACACAGGATTTGTCAATCTAGACCTTGAAGGTCAGGGAGTTGGCCAGGTGTTTTTATTGTAGCAACTAAGATTAAATTAAGTGTCATATTTCTATGAACTTCTTTTTAAAGGTGTGGTGTTCCCATACTATCCGCCATCCGGACGCTACAAGCTGAACTACCACCAGGCTGAGGATGTGTGCCGACAGCAAGATGCTATTCTGGCCTCCCATGCACAACTACACAAGGCTTGGCTTGAGGGCTTGGACTGGTGTAATGCCGGCTGGTTAGAAGATGGCTCGGTCCAGTACCCCATCTCCCATCCTCGGGACCAATGTGGCCGTAAGGACAGCCCTCCCGGTGTCCGCAACTACGGCTACAGGCACAAAGATGACGAACTCTTTGATGCTTTTTGCTTTACCTCGAACCTCAACGGTGAGTGTTTGCCTTCTCAGCAATCTCTTCCAGCCTAAGGTTGTTGGACCAGGTTTCTGTTGAGAAGGTCAACAGATTATTGCCTTCTGTTTGATACATGTCCAACAAATGGTGCCAGTGATATAAATGAAGGAGCCTTAACTGAACAATGCATCAGTTCCTGGATCAAAATCAAATCAAATTTCAGGGAAACTATGATTAAGTACAGCTTCTGGGGTGCAAAGTCACTTTGTGACCATGTGGGAATAATAGGCGTTTGCACAGTTGAAAGTTGAATTGATTTTGTCTTCAGGAAGAAAAGTGAATTTTTTGGCCCAGGTTCAGACCATTTGTTACTAAGTGCTGTATTATCCAGTGGATACACAAGACTTGCCTAGTTCTTCAAACCCACTTGCAGTCAAGTCATTGAGAGCCAAAGGCTTTTCTTTTCATCCCCAAGTGGGCTATTAGAGAGGACAGTTTGTCCAGAAATCTTTATAGATAGGGCAATTTTCAATAATACCCCTACACTGACCAGCTGCTTGAAATTTACTGAATGGCCCAGTGGGAAATATGAGACGATGTGCTGTCCTAACAGTCAGCAGTCACATAAACAAACAGAAAATCAATGAATGACTCCTGAAAAACAGGTGGCATTCTGAAATCTTTCTTTCTTTCTTCCTTTCTTTCTTTCTTTCTTTCTTTCTTTCTTTCTTTCTTTCTTTCTTTCTTTCTTTCTTTCTTTCTTTCTTTCTTTCTTTCTTTCTTTCTTTCTTTCTTTCTTTCTTTCTTTCCCTCCTTTTCTTACCCATCCAGGCCTGAGCAAAAAGGCATTTTTATTTCATCATGGTAAAGGCAGATGTAAATTCATCTTAAGTAAAATGTCTTCTTTTAGTAAGGTTTTTATGAGCATTTTTGTCAGAGCTTTTGCAGCATTCAACCAGCATTTTCTTCAAAGTCATTTATGGTGAGCTACTTAAAACTTCTCACAGCTTCTGTTGTCTTTCATAAAATTGTGTTTCTGTTGCAGGACGTGTTTACTTTCTTAAACGTTTTAAGAAGGTAAACTACCTTGAAGCGGTAAAGGCATGTCAACGTGATGACGCAGTGATAGCCAAAGTCGGACAACTGTATGCCGCTTGGAAGATTCAGCTCTTGGACCGTTGTGAGGCAGGATGGGTGGAAGATGGCAGCATTCGTTACCCCATAGTCAATCCTCGGACCCGCTGCGGTGGGCCAGAACCTGGTGTCCGAAATCTGGGTTTCCCTGATAAGAAGTTCCGCCTCTACGGAGCCTACTGCTTCCGCAGGAACCCTGATGTCCAGTCAACACAGGCTCAGAGAGAAACCACATCCAAACCAGCTAACAGCACCAGAAGTATCTGAAAGTAAAAAAACACTAGTTCCTAGCATCATGGCTTCCATGTTTGACAGACAAGGCTTTTTTTGCACACCTGCTAGGCTACTAGGCAACTAGGCTAGCGCTAAACTCGGGGCATATTCAAGCTTATATAATTTTACTCACTTGAAATGAGGTGTCAATCATCTCTAAATTGTGAAAGTTAGCAACTTTTTTCCTCAGAGACATCACTAGGGAAAAATATGGCACAATGTATGAGCCTAAATGTTTCACAGTATACCTTGCATGCAGAGAAAACAGAACTTAGCCTTGAGGTTTTCAATTTGTTTTATTTTCTGCTGTTTCCCAGGAAAGTCAAAAGCAGCTTTAATGAGCACTAAGAAAGCAGGAGAGCTAATTTAGCCTTATAATGAGTGTAGCACATTAGGAACTGTATTTCTCGCTATTGCGAGTTTATATCTCACAATTCTGACTATTTATTGCAATTCGCGAGTTTATATCTCGCAATTCTGACGTTCTCTCAATTGCGAGTTTATATCTGTGAGCAAACTGTGAGAAAAAAGTCAGAATTGTGTAATGAAAAATTATTCTTTGCTGGAAACAAGCTTCCACACGATAACCCTTACTGACCTGATGATGAGAAAGTGATAATGGACAAAACTCACATCAGATGCTAGCATGAACTGTCTAGCTTGGCTGGGCTTAGCTTGCTTATTAAAATGAACTTTCACAGTTGTTGCCACCTAAGCAAGTATCAGAACTGATTAGCTTTGCCAATTACTATGCACATACTACTCATTTTTGATACATTTTGAATGACCTTGCAAGCAATAATAGAATTAAGCATGACATTTTAAGACATTTGTTATACCGATAAAGCTTAAATATTGTGAACGACAGACTTATATAAGCTGCTTTACTACCTCTTAGTGGTTGACAATTGCACTGTTTGTTCAGTATTGCACAATATTGTCAATGATGAAGCATTTGAGATTAAAGTTATTTATCTGTTTGCGTTGCCTCTCAATTCTATAAATACTGTGGATACTGGGCACAGAATTGCTTGTGAACAACAAAAGCTTGACCTTTGACACAAAAAGGAAAGAAAAACCTGATGTCGCTGGTAACCATGACGATGGCTGAATATGGCTCTAGCAAAATGGCTATTTTGGTTTGTCTTGGGCACAAGCACCCGGTGATGCCGCTCTTTGTTTCTACAGTCTGCAAAAACACTTGAGAAAATGTTTGTTGCTTTGCCAGAATAACATAATTGACCCTTACATTTCCATAGTAACACCTATAATGAGGCCTCATGAATAAAAAAAAAAACTACAGTAATTTTTTGCTGAAATTAGGCTGTTTACTCTGATAGCATCCATTATATGCTTAGCATTTCTGGTTGCATTTGGCATCCTGTAGCATGTTTGAATGTATGAGTTTAAACATTTTAAACAATCCAGAAACAGTTCATTCTTACTGTAAAAAATATATCTCACATTTTTTTCTTTTGTCAAATCAACTTAGATAACTAATGTGGTTCAGATAACATAATATATTGAGTTTCTGTTGATTAGACCAATCTCCATTTAATAACTCACATTTTTTTGTTTCAATGAACTCATATTTTTAAGGGCAACCAGATTATTTTCTTATTTTTAAGTTAAACCAACAATATTTTCTTTTACAGTGCACTAATGTGTAAGGAGCTGTACTATTTCTTAGAAACACACACAAAAAAATGTGACATTTTAGTAAATTTATTTCTAAAAAGCTGTTAGAAAATTGTCATTATCATCTCATATGTTGTGTTACTCTCTTAACAGGAACATGTATAAAAAGACAATTTAATGTATGTCTATTCAAATAGTTGCATGACTGTCATTGGATCCTTTTAATCTTCCCTCAACATGAAGAAGTCAAAATTAATTGACCATTAACAACTGAGCACGTCCTCTTGGGCAAACAGAACTGAATCAGAATCTCGTTTCTTATCTGCTGAAAGGATGAAACAAAGTGAAAATTGAACACTCGAACATCATGTCTGGCTGAAGTGTTTGTAACACTGATTAGCTCATTTCGGCGGGTAATGAGTCAGTGCATACAAAGGCTCTGCTTTGTTGAATAAGCCTCCAGCAGTGAACAGTAAGCGTTCACTGTTTGTTTAGACGCTTTAGTATGCTGCTTTCCCTCACCGGTTTGTGTTGAGAGAACTCGAACTGAAGTGGAAAAGAACGGGCAGAAGGTTAATGCAACAGATTAGAGCATTTATTCACAGTGTGCTCTTGAATATGATCTTAAACATGACCCAAGGAGGAAAGGAAGTTACATGATTTTTAAAAACTGGAAAGTATGTACAAAATATAGTGTACGCTAAAATTGAAGCTACCAGTTTTTAACTTAAATGTTACAACATAATAATTTACAAGTAATGAATTTAGATGTGATATCAAAATGGAATTTATTAGGTTATAGGTTTTTCCATATGCATACGACACTTCACAATGTAAACCCAAATGCTTAAAATAACTAATTGGATTGAGTGGGGTAAACTTAAATTAAAAAAAAATTTAATCACAAAGTGTTGCCAATTAGCAAGTTAGCATTTACTGAATTTAAGATTTCAGTAAATGCCTAGTCTCCACTAAGATTTTTTTAATTGAGATTACATGATAATTTTAAGTTAAATGTTTGAATTAGCTTACTCAAATATTTCAAGTCAAGAGTAATGAAAGTATTTAAAAAGTATAAGTACAAAATAAAAATCTACCAGTTCTTCTTACTTACACTTTGAATTTCTTAACTTGAAAATTTTGATGTAACTGATTACCTTAAAAAAATGTTGTCAACTTATTTGGGTTTACAGTGCAAAGTCCTTGAACAACATTCATATCAACTAAACAGATTTTAGGTTTAGGCTTGTTTGTTTTAGAGCGAAAACTAGCCTTAACATTGTTTAAATGCATCTGGTTTTAAGGGGAAGTTAATGGTTAATCCATAACTAACAAAAGATCCAAGAACATGTTATTTTGATAAATCACCATCTTGTCTTGCATATGTTCCCATCACCAGCATTAATAAGAGTGCAAATTGGAACGCAACTGGACTGTATCAATCCGGGATGATTCAGGAGTTGGACGCAACAGCCAGAGCAATAAAACCATTAACCTGTTTTATAAAACTCTTGAGAGGTGGCCCTACCAAGCCATGAAGGTTGAGCACGGAGGACGCGGTGCTTCCCAATTGGAGTGAGACCAGGAGTAAGAGGACTCTGATAGACTATCCCCTAAGTCACCAATGTGTGAAAATCCTGTTATACTGAAGATGCGCTGAGCTGCTTAATGAAGGAAGGTTTCTGGATCGTCAACCGTAGACCCACAACAAATGTACACTGGGCATGTGCATCTAGCCCTAGCGGCCCAAAAGGACTCGAGTAGAAGGAAGTTTTTTTATTTAGTTTGCGACTCATTTTTTTTGGCCTGCTTTGCATCCTGCAGTACTTTAAAAAGCTATTAGCAGCTAAGGACTCAGCAACCATCTGCACAAACATCATTATCCTGTTAAATGCGGCTCTTGCAAAGACTTAGCAGACCTTCTGTGTTCATCAGTTTACCTACTGAAATGATAAATGGACTTAAGAATAGGAATTAACCTTAGCACTGACTCACAATGCTAATGTGGCAACTGTATAAACGCATTTCCAAAATGAGAAGCACGCCGGGGGAGTGCGAAGATAGTTGACTGTCGCAATTTTTCAAAATGCTGTTGGTTTACGACTATAGGAACACATTCAGAAAGTAAATCCGTGAGAATCTAGCAATTCACATGCTATTAGCACAGTTAGCTTCAGTCAGCGAAAAGTTATTGGATGAGATGCTATTTATTGAGAAAAAAAAGGCTTACACTTCTTCAAATTCATATCCCTCCCAGAGTAGTAACTGGTTCAAAAGATAGCAGCACAGTAAATCAGGAATGTGTTTTTGCAGTTGGAAAAATGCCTAGGTCATCTTAAGAGAAACACTAACTAGATTCCACAGCTTGACGTCTAATGAGGACAGCTTGCCCTTGGAACACTGGGAGAGTCTAGCACATGCAGATCAGTCGGGCAGAGAGATCTGCTACAGCTGCCAAATTAAACTAGATTGGAATTTATTCAAACCAGAGTTGCTTATGGAGTCTCAACAGTTAAATGTCGATTTTTTTTTTAAAGGGACAGTTCACCCAAAAATGAATATTCTGTCATCTACTCCCCGTCATGTCATTGTTTTTTCAACATGGCTTTCAGTGAGATCAGTCTGTTTTTTCTTGGCAAACAAAAGGTGACAAATTCTTAGTGTATAACGACTTGCGTCATAAATTACTCATGCCATTCCAAACCCATTTGTTAATCCTTGAAACACAAATTAAGATTTTTTTTGTGAAACCTGAAAGATACAATCAATGGCACTAGCTTGAGGCGTGAAAATAAACATCATCGGTTCTTGTGCACCAAGCAACCACATGTGAGCTTGTTTTCAATATTTGATGTGCTCTATGTGTGTGATCATTATTTATATGTGAATAAATGTTTTTCATAGGAAATGTTTGTGTTTCTTCAGCAGACTTGCATTAATCTGCTGGATTAATATGGATTTCTTTTACACTCTTTATTAAATTTGTGGAATGGACAGAAATTAGGTTTCATTAAAATATATCTTCATTTGTGGTTTGAAGATGAACAAAGGTCTTATGGGTTATGGGTCTCATTATTTGAGGGTGAGTAAAGGATGGCAGAATTTTCATTTTTGTATGAATTATCCCTTTAAATTTCATGCTGTTCCTCACAAAATTATGGTATGACTCCAGATGACTTGCAATATGATGCATTAGTCATATGTACCAAATGTTTGTTTTTGGAGTTAGGAACTACTTTTAAAGAAAAAAATAACAGCATTTGGGTTTGAAACAAAATTAAGGTAATTACATGATGGCAATTTTAATTTTTTGGTGAACCAACCCTTATAATTTCTTCTTGTTCCTCAAACAAAACTATCGTATGGACCACATTTTTGTGTTTTTGGAACTATGAACTGTCCTTTTATGGAAAAAAGAAGAAGAAAGTGAGTAAGTACTTACAGAATTTACCTTTTTGGTTGAACTGTGCATTTAAGAGCTGTATTTATGAAAATATTTGACCTCTTTGAGGTGAAACTTGATCTCAACAGGGTGCTTTTTCATTATGCACAATTTATTTTTTAAATTGTATATGTCTGGATGAATAGAACTCTTTGGTATTGCAGGTTTAACACCTTGTTTTCTTGCGTTTCTGTGCACTTCTGAGTCTTGATCTCGCCTGATTATTAAACGTGAGAATCATAGCTCCGTACAGGAGCAGATACAGGAATATTTACAATGTCTCGAGCCTCAGCTTGAATGGAACGTCAAAGACCTTGAATCTGACATGAAGAGATAAAGCAGAGGTAGTCAGAGATGTATGAATTATTCACCACACACTTCTTGAGAGCCAACGGCTTGATAAGAGGAACTTGCGTCCAGTGATGGAGAGAAAAAAAAAAAAACATTTGTAGTGGCAAAATAAGATATAGCGATGCTAAAAAAAAAATCCTGGCCAAACCAAACAACTTACATTTTTTTATGAATGTGCATAAAATGATCTGTAACTTTGCATTTTTTTTCAGAGGCCCTTGAGTTTTAATGATTATATATAAAAGTTTGTTAAAAGAAATCTTAGCATCATTTACTAACCTCATGTCGTTCCAAACCTGTATGGCTTTCTTGGTCACTATATGCTTACATTGTATGGAAAAGAGCAGCGTGAGCATTCTTCAAAACATCTCCCTTTGTGTTCTATGAGGGGAAAGAAATTCATACAGGTTTGGAATGACATTTTTGGGGTGAACTATGAATGAGTAATTTATTTGCAACAAAAACAACAGCAAAAGATATAAGCAATTAAATAATATTACCGATCCCATCCAATATTTTTAATTGAACACATGTTTGGTAAAGAATATGATACAATGACAGAACTAGAATTCATTAGAACATCAATAAATATTGAATAACACACATGGACAGCATTCACACAGCCTAACTCGCTCATCCTGCTGAAGAAAATGTTTTAAGAAGCAACAGTAACTCAATGTAGAAGACGGTGTTTAATGTTTGATGCAGCAGCAGTGTTTTCTGCCTTGGGTTGGAGAACAGATGGAGAATTAGCCTGTGTTACTAATGTCCAGGGACTCAAACACATCCAGTTTTCATTTTAAAAAAGTGAAAAATAAATAAATACATACATACATAAAAATGAAGGAAAACATCAAGAATTGAAAACAACGTCTGTACGTCACAGAGCTGAGGAGTGGTGCCAAAAGGTTGTTTTACTACTGCTGAAGGAATGAATTTACTGCTTTTAACAGTAGGGAATGCTGGGTTATTAATAACGAATAATAAATATACAGAAAAAACAGCTTTAACTGTAATTATACATGAAAAATTCATAGGCTTGGTTCTTTAGAGGAAAAGTAAACAGTAAAATAAAAAAACTCACAAAAAGGTATAAATGCGACTTGAGGATCTCATAATAAGTTTGAAAACCTCAGTCCAACTGGATATAATGTAAAGCTAAAGACCCAGCCATATCGAGATAAAATGTGGCATTTACCTTAGCAAAACTCAGTAGAATGATGAATGCTATTTAACACATTGCTATCATTGTTGCCAGGTTGTTTTGGGTGGTTATTTTCTAGTTCAAGTCGAAAGCGCGCACCTTTAAGTCTCTATGATATTATGGCTTGGGTCCCTCCTTCAATGTGAGTTCACGTGATTTTTTTCCAAAAGTCTGATCACTTAGAAAAGTAATAGCACACCTCTCCTCAATATGTCTCATTGTCTGAGGTGTAATTCATATACATAGGGGCATGGAAACCTAAAAAAAAGCTTTACAGTATCTCAATCTGTATCATAGAGTCTTCTTTAAGGTCCTCTCAGACAGCGCTAACATCCCAAAGTTGGGTTTAATGATATGATAGCCGGCCCGGATGGAATTTACAGATAGGATTATGTGCCAATAGAGTTTTTTATGAGGTAAAGGGCAGACTATGCAAGCATGGTTTAGGTGAACAGGGAATGGTGGAGGTTCGGGTTAAGTATACTAAGCAGCTGCGATTTCCAGAACAATCCGCACTGCCACCGGCAGATGAACTGGCTTCTTTGTCATGGTAATTCCCTTTCTGACACCATCCAATCAAAGACATTTCCAGCAGACGAAGATAACGCACTAAAAATTCAGATGTGCTACTCTTGCTGTGAAAGTCTAGAAGTGGATGATGGATGTGGCGTGTTCCCTGCAGTCCTGATTAAACAGAGGACATCATGCTCCTGTCTCACCTCCACAGCTTCCTCTTTACCTCCAACAATCATGTAAATACGAAAAGGACAAGGTTAAACTCTCGTCACAACGTGCACATTGTATTAAAACGGAGTGAATGGAAAAACACCAGTCGGCTGCAGTGGGTGATAGCAAACAAAGTGTTGGCGGCTATTGTGAGATGCGCAAGAGTATTTAGCATTTTTTGCTTGTGAGGAACTCGACAAATCTGGCTGAATGAGTCATGCAAAGAAGCCTAAATAAGACTATGTTCCACAAATGTAACTACAAAGAGGAGGTGCAGCTCGCATAACAACCTCTGGGATAGCAATTGCTCTGTGGCAATTAGTCAGAAAACTTGCCACAAGAAAATCCCTCTTACGGTTCTCCAGAATGCCTGCCAAAAGACAGCTGTGAACATTCTTTGTTTAGAGGTTCATTTTTTATAATCAAGGCTCGCAATTAAGTTGCCACATTGTTAGCCATCTGCCTTCCTTCGCTAGCCTGAGCTGAGGGCTGTAAAGAGCTATTAGTGTGATATAGAGGTACATTAGCAGCTAATATGGATTATTAGGATACTGGGTATCAGAACGAGACTCCAATTTTGACAGACAAATTGCACAACACTGGTACACCTCCTGTTCAATGCAAATCATGCACAGGCATTCGAATGAATCACAAACAACCTGTTCAGAATATGTCCAGGTCTTTTTTCACCCCAAAATCAAAAGAAAAAAAAGTACAGTCAACTTGATTGGTTTAAGTCATTTCAACTTAAATTGCATTAAACTGACTTAAAAAATTAGTTAAATCTTGTATAACTTGTTAAAATAAGTTAAGAAATGTTCAACTTTTGTATGAGTTAAAGCAATGTTAAAACATTTATTGTTATAACCTATTGATAATATATATTTTTTTATTAGGGATGAGAATTTGTTTTTGCATTGTGACATTTTCAGGAAAATTAAGCACATTTTTCCTCTCAAATTCCCATTAATGCAAAATAAAAATAATACAAAACGAATAAATAAAAAAAATCATAAAATAACAATTATAACAATATTTTTGGTACACTGTAAAAAAAAGCACAATCAACTTGGATGTTTAAGTCATTTCAACTTAAATGACATTAAACTGACTCAAAAAATGTGTTAAAAGTTGAAAATTGCTTAAATTATTTTGATGAGTTATAACAATGTAAAAACACATGTTGTCATAACTTATACATTTTTACAGTGTTGTATTTGTACTAAAATATAAAAAAAAATTTGAACAATTTCATTAAATTGGGGTGAAATGTGACCTAGTGTCACGATTTGGTTTGTTCATGTCTTGTTCCGTGTCTGTCATGTGATTCCCTGTTTGTCATGTGATCCTGCCATGTGTCTTGTCATTGGATAATCGTCTGTTCATTGTTCACAGGTGTCCCTTGTCTTGTCATTAGTCTTGTGTATTTAAGCCCTCATGTTTGCCATGTGTCTTTGTCAAGTATTGTTTCCTGTAACCTCTGTTAAGTAAGTCTTTCCACGGTTTTGTTTCATGCCACGTCATGCTTTTCTTTATGTTTTGATCTTGCTGTATGTTATGTTTTTTGAATAAATACTGCACTTGGGTTCTCACAACTTGCCTGCAGAGGATCCTTTACACCTAGATAGAAATTTACCCATTAATACACGTTCTTCCGCTTTTGGCTAAACTTCAAAATGTTCAAAAACACCTTTTTTTCTTGAAGTCAATTGCTTCTTTATCAAAAAAAGGGGCAATAACCTCAACATTAATTAAGCTTGCTTGGAAAAAAAGATTAATTGTTCAGATATTCAGACAGACTATTGGCTTTTCACAGTCTCTGAATTTTAAACTATTTCATTAAAAAAGGTGGATAAAGGTAGAGAAGGATAGATGAGGGAGCACTGACGTTGAAAAGAAGTTGGCGGAGAAGTGGGCTACGTTTGCAATCTCATGGGGAAATTGAGAGAGGAACAGCGAGAGATAAGCACAAACCTCGGCATTAGAAAAAAATGCTCTGTAAAATAAAGACTCTGACCTTTTTTAAGGTAAAGAGGATAGTTGAGAGGGCAGAGAAAAAGGCGCAAGTCCTCATTTTTGAGTCAGCTGTCGCAGTACTATTCGAAAAACAGGACACGCACCTGGTAGGACAGAAAAAAAAAGTGTGCGTTTCAAACCCACAGGGAGCCGAGACCACATCTTTCGCTCTGAGGAGAACAGAAGGCCAAATGCTGCATCTCAACTGGCTATCTTCTGCGTGAGCCTTTCCTTTTTAACCACTTGATCTTCAGTGCTGGAGGTATCCCTGTCTCTGAAATGTACCCATGAGCACTTTTAACATCTAACCTGTATGTGATATAGCACCATCTGGATTCTTTGTTTTCGTTCTCGTCCCACCCATGGGAATCCATCCTTATTTTATATCTTCCCCAACTGTGCTACATTGAGAAGCTAATTACGGGCGTTCGACCCTCGAGGCTGTTAAAAGTACCTTGTCACTGGCTCAGTTTGATGTGGCGTAGATGTATCCGAGTGCAATTAAGAAGAGTCGAACCTCTCTTTCTGTCTTTCTAATTCTCGCTCCTTTTCTCACCGACAGGCTCTGACAGGACAATTTCTCCTCTGTGGAGGAAAAAGTAGGAGATCATGACACAGACTATCAATTACAGATGGAGGGACCACTAGTAGGGGGATTTTACAGTGGCATATTTTATCTAATTCTTGTCAAGTCAATACCTGTGAAAGATAGGAAATCTTCAGTTAAGGGTTGAAATTCATCTGCTTTAAGGGCTGTTTAAAGACTTAGCGTAATTTTTCAACCCCAAAAATGAGAAGTCTGTCATCATTTATTCACCTTCATGTCTTTCTAAACCCGTTTTACCTTTTTTTGTCTGTGAAGCACAAAAGAATTTTGTAGAGAGTCCAAGATGCTCTTTTCCACTGTAAAAAAAGATGTTGCCTTAAATGTTTAAGTACAGTCAACTTAGATGTTTAAGTCATTTAAACTTAAATCACATTAAACTGCCTTAAAAAAAGAGTTGAATCTTGTATAACTTATACATTTTTTTTGAAAATTGCTTTATGTTTTGATGAGTTAAAGTAGTTTAGTATGAGTTTTAATGTAAAAACATATGTTGTCATAACTTATTGATCATATAATTTTTACAATGTAAAAATGAATGTAGTCAGCTCCTAGAATGATGAAAAGTACAGTAAAATGATCATTAAAGTGGTTTATATGTTATTCTTATCAAGGTATTCAATAAGTTTGCGTGAGGAAAACCCCAAATTTAAATTTTCCACAGAGAACTCCACAGATATGGGTCTGAAATCTTGTTTGTCATCAAGCTGCCAGATTTTACATCAAACATCACAAAGCTACCATTGAGTGTAGATTAACAACAACGGCTTTTGATTATAAAAAAACATTGTTTCTCGCACAAATATTCACTCATCCCTTCACGCTTCAACAGAGCAAATAAAGTTTAACGGGTTTAGAACAACATGAGGGGGATTTTTACTTTTGTGTGAATTGCACAGTTTACGCTCTGAAAATCAGGACGAGCACCACTCCTCACAACCCAAAACACATCAATACTCAGAAATACTGTATAAATTAAGTCAATGTCTTACAAATAGCAAACCAACGGCAAAACGGTCAAAAAATACTGCATGAGCAAACGGATACCAAGCATTTCCTGGCTGTTTTGATTTGATCCTGCGTTTTGAAAAGAAATACAATATTTACATGTAGTACCAACTCTCCTGCTCAATTAATGCTTATGTAAAAATACATAAACAGTTACCTAGAGTGTTTTCTACATTGAAGGTACGAAAGAACTTTCCTCATGGTTGATTCACTAAAATGAGATGGAACATTAACAGATAAAGAGACGGAAAAAGTAAAATTGTTATAGTCCTTGTGAGGTCCAGCAGTAACCCCTCTGATCATAATGGGGGTAAACTGACCCAGGCGAAAAGGGGGGAAAGGGTGAAAGGCCGTCGAATATCAAAGAGGCGAAAGGCTGGGTGAAAGGAGGGGATTATTTGGTTAGAAATGGCCGTGACCCTCATGTTGACCTCGATGACCTCCTGACCCGTGCCTCTTGTGCTTTCTGCGCTCATGGTGGGACTTGTGGTGGTGGCGTCTGTAGCGGTGAGATCTCCGTGCTGAGAATACAAGAAAAGTATGAAGTATGAATGAATTTGGCGATTCGGTTCTTTATATTGACTTTTAGCTAATGAAATCTGGACACTCACACTTTGTACAGATGATTTTGGGTCGGTCCCATTTGCCGTTGGCACGACACTTGGTAGTGGGGATGTGGCGCTGGAGGAAACCGTCACCGCACTGGTAACGCACCACAGAGTGTATGTCGTAGAGCGAACGCTTCCGACCAATCAGGAAAGCGTTGTCCACGGTGGGTGGAGCTCCACATAGGACTGCAAAAAAGACAATAATGTAAGATTACGAAAATATAAATTCATCTTGAATCAACATCAAATGAATCAATATACTTTCATAATATATGTTCTTGGAAATGTTTACAATTATGTCAGATATTTCATTATTTTCATGGTACGTAATAAACGGTAGCTATATTATTTCGTTCAAATAAAATAAAAATAAAACATTAAAAGCTAAAAAGTGAACTTAGGCAACAGTATGAGAATGAATATTTATTTGATTAATTTCCTAAAGATTACATTTAACAGTATTACTAATTTAGTGTTTTTAAAGCTTAACTTTTGATGATCATTAGATGGAGGCAAAGCTAAAAAAGAAAAAAAGAAATACATAAAAAATTAAATAAACAATTTTATTATAAAATGAGAAAAATTAAAACACATTAAACATGAATTATAAATAAATAATTTTAAACTAACAATTATTTATAACTAAATGATAAATAATTATAGATAATACAAAATAATTGTAATATAAAAATATAAATTATAATAAAAGATTATTTGTGCTGGAGGTATCATTACAACACAACATTACAATGTACAGTATGAAAATTAATTTTATTTTGCGATTTGCTAAAGATTACATTTAACAGTGTTATTAAATTAGTGTTTTTAAAGCAATAACTTTTAATGCTCGTTAGATGGAGGTAAATCTAAAAATAAAAATAGATATGTCAAAAAATTATAAGAACACTTTTATTATAAAATTAGAATAAAAACAAATTAAACATATTAGTTATAAATAAATAATATATAAAAATAATATAAAGTGATGCTTCCTTAGTTCCTGGTGTCATTGTGAATGTTTCATTGTGAATCTTATTGCAAATAATTAAAAAATATAATAACAAATGTGCTACTACTACTATTATTACTACTACTAATAATAAAATGTTTCCCCCCAGCTCCCTGTCACATAGATCCCACTTTTAAAGATAAAATCAATTCCTGATGGATAAAATCAAGTCCCACCTAACATTTTTTATTGAATACTCAGTTTAACTGCCACTTTCCAGAGGTAAAATGGATTTCAAATGCTGTTTAAGATCTATATCTTGACAAATCAGAAGTGGAATATGAAAAAAAAAATTGACATTTGACTAATTAAACTGGTTTACAGAGCTTCACTGCAGTTCCTTTTACTTTCATTAGGTGGAGCCCTCGGAGTTGAACCTCAGTGTATTGCTTGACTGAAGATGGAAGCTGCTGCAAGTCGGCCTGTTATTTTGTTGCAGTGGGCTAGTAAACACCACAGGGAACCAATCAGGGCGCATGCAACAGTTAGCTTGTGGTTTACAGCTCCTCATATTCACACTCCTAATAGCAAAGCTATAATCCAAGGCTTGCCACTATAATCACCTCAGCATGTTCATTTGTAGGGAAACATCATAAAGCTGACCTGTGATTTGAGTGTTTAATGTCTTCACTCCGGCAGACTTTATGGCCTTGGCACTTTTCATTTTAGTTTTTTCCTTTCACGTAAGATTTTCTTTATCACATGCTCCAGAGAAAGTCATGGCATTAACCTCCATGAATCAAATCAATTCTGGCAAGGAACTGCAGGTTATCTGTAGCACAGTACGGGCAGGAATCGCTAGCTAATCAGTGACGCTATGAGCTGGAATTGATCTGGGAAGTCAGTGGCTGGTTGTGAGCTTGATGAGTTTTGTTGTATGCCTTTTCAGGTCGGGGGTGGGTGGGGGGGCTTCTTTGTCTGGAGAGAAAGCAATGCGACCTTCTAGCTTGAGGACAGCAGGCAAATGTCACACTTAAAAAACTCAATCCTCGATCCACACATGCCCAACTCCGATTCAGCAATATATCATAAATAAATAATAGACCATAAAATCAATACTCAATTCTGGACAACTTGTACACTCAGATACAGCGGACTCAAAAAGTATTTGGACAACTAAGCCATGCTTAAAAATGTATGAATGTCATTGAATTATATATTTTCACTGAGAAAACAAAGATATCAAATATTTTAACAAATATTGTGATAGTTTAATCAAACTTGTAGGGTCATTAAAAACAAATTTCTAAAATATATAATAAATAAATTATATATATATATATATATATATATATATATATATATATATATATATACTTGATATTTTAATGAGTTCGATTAAACTATCTAAATGTAAGGAAAATATAAATTATATATATATATATATATATATATATATATATATATATATATATAAAAATTTTTAAATATGACGGAAGACCAAAACACTGAACTTGGTTAAAGCAACACCAAGGAACTTTTCCTCTGCGGTTGCCATACAGGTTGGAAGCGGAATTGTCCATTACCGCTGTCATAAATAATTTAGCCTACCACAGCTTACTGTCGCACGCGCACGCACACGCTCGCTGTTTATCTACTGTCGAGTATGCTCCACCTATCGGCAATTGTAGCGCTTGCTGTAAAGCAAGTCAAATTTGTCATTATTGTTGCTTTAAGGTATTTATCTGAAAAAATGTATTATATATATAAATATTTAAAAAAATGCATAGAAAAACAAAAAGCTCACAGGATAAACTTAATTGGTTCTATCTAGTTTTTGTATGTGTTCATTTTGTTTTTATATGACAGCCTGGCCAAAAATTATTTCCACACAATTTGGCATGTTTCATTGCATTATCACAAATAAAACAATTGACTCCAAACACAACTATGCAATATGCTTAAAAAAATCTGTAATACATTTTTAATAATATTTGAATAAATGGTGAAGATGGACCTTATCATCTAATGCAATTGCATCCACACATTAAATAAACAAATGAACATACAAGTAATAAAATACATTTGAACTAAAATATTTTAAATTTGCCTTACTTTTAAATTATGTTATATGCGGCAGTCATTTGAAGTGATTAACAATCTCACTTTTGTGTTCAACTGCAAGTAAAACCATTTTTACAGTGGAAAAAGGAAAGTGGTTAATCGCAGCGCTACCATATCGACCAGCCAGAGTAGAATGCCCAAGGATGCATCACACCTCATTCATCCAAACATCAAAACTGGCAGGGAAAAGTCAAGGTGATTCAATAACAGAGACACAGATAGGGGTTCTTGGACTGAGTCAGCATCACCCTGAGACATGTGCTGAACACTTTGGACTCGGGCATCTTTACCTCCAGCAAAATCTCTAGCTCAGCATAAACTTTTACAACAAGAGAGAAGCATACTGGCAGTAGGTCTGTTTAAAGCACATATCTCATGAGCTAATATCATGCATTGCTTCTCTATGCTCTTAAGGGATTCTATTAGTGTATTAAGGCTTCACTGGAGGGATTGCATGATCAACAGTGGTGACAGTTTGAATAATAGAATAACTGGGGGAGGGCTGATGGACAAAAAGGGACAGCGAGGCAGGTGGTGGGGGTGGCTGAAAATGTTTCCCAGGTGGTCTTGCAAATGACAGATGGCTGGGCTGTGTATGCGTGCCAGCCTTAAGACTGTTTGCTCAAAATTGAACAAGCACACCATCGATTAAAATCAGTGTATAATGCCCAGAGTAACCCCTGTGCACACCATTACAATAACCATGGTAATGTGTATTTCTGAGAACTTATTAGCTTTCGTCCAGTCCACTTGCCTTAGGAAGACTAAAAGAGACACTCTGGGATCACAAGGGTCAACCGGAGAACAGGTCCATCAGAGGACGCATCTCAGAAAGCCAATAAGTCTGGTTCCATTTAAACATGCATATTAAATGTAATATTTATTTGATGATGGATTTCAATGAAATATTATTTAAAGGTACAGTGTGTAATTTTAGTGGCATTTAGTGGTGAGGTTGCGAATTGCAACCAACAGAAGTTACGTTTGCCGACAGGAAAAGATGTCGTCGTCTGAGACAGCAGAGAGTAGCCAGTTAAGCAATGAGGTTTCATTACAAAGATATATTAAGAAATTAGGTTTACTTAATTATTCAGTAAAACGATATGTTATTGCGAATATTATTGTTACTTGTTCATCATTGTGTCAGTGTTTTATTCACTGACTTTAGTTAGCTTATTTGCACGAAGAACGTCTCGGTTACCCTCGTTCCCTGAGAAGGGAATGGAGACGTTACGTCGGATGACGGCGAATGGGGTTTCGCTTAGAACACCTATCGACTTCGAGTATACAAAATGAGCCAATGGCAAAGAAATGCCATGGGTCTGCGGAATTTGCATGACGTAACTCCGCCCCACCCCGTGGGTATAAAAGGAGGATGCCGGCAACATGCAGTTATGTTTCTTCGCTGAGGAGCCAAGACTGAGCTCAGGCAATCCCCACGGTACAGCGGAAGTGGCAGGCTGACGTAACGTCTCCGTTCCCTACTCAGGGAACGAGGGTTACATCCGTAACCGAGACGTTCCCTTTCGTTGTCACTCCGAGTTACGTCGAATGACGACGAATGAATGGGGTTACCAGTCTAATCACGCCACCTTCACAGCTGCCCTCCGCAAATCTGAGATCCCTGTCGTGAGACTAGCACGGACGAAGGACTCCTATTTAACACAGGAATGCCAAAGTACACTGGGAAGCATATCCCATAGTTTAGAGGAAATATGCAATTAACACCAACCCGGGGGGGGGGGGGGGGGGGGGGCATAGAAAATACACACATGACCCGAAGGATGCATATGGAGAACACTGGGGTGTCCAGCTGCAGGTGGAATATTTCAACCCCAGTGGTGGCAAGGTGGCTTGCCAAGGGAAAGACACATGCTCGGAGAGGCTTACAGTGGGAATACACATGTGGGGGTAGCTCCAAAGAGAGACCATGCACACGGGAGGTACCTAGCCGACGGACAGGCAATAGACTCTGACGCCAGCGTCAGGAGTGCTGGAGGAACTCAGGGCCTTCGAAAAGGCTCACCTGAGGAGAATATCGCACGTATCCAGTCCGTGGAGTGGAATGGCGAGCAAGCGAAGACACCTGAGTGGGTCCAATACTAGCTGGTTGAAGCGAGTACATCAGAGGACACTGGCTCCACTCAGAGATTGTAGAATCTGGCGAATGTGTTAGGTGTCGCCCAGCCTGCAGCTCTGCAGATGTCTGTTAGCGAGGCCCCATGCGCTAGAGCCCAAGAGGATGCCACACTCTGGGTGGAGTGGGCAGTCACACCAAGGGGGCATGGTCGACCTTGCTGCTGGTATGCCAAAACAATGTTGTCCACTATCCAGTGGGACAACCTCTGCTTGGAGAGATCCTTTCCCTTCAGCTTCCCACCATAACAGACAAAGAGCTGGTCTGAGGTCCTGGGCCTGCCTCCTCCGAGGCCAGTGCTTGCAGGTTCACCACCTGGTCCCGGAAGGGAGTGGTGGGAACCTTGGGCACATATCCAGGCCAGGGTCTCAGGATCACGTGAGAGTAAGCCGGCCCGAATTCCAGGCACGCTTCGTCAACGGAGAATGCTTGCAAGTCCCCTACCCTCTTGACAGAGGCCAGCGCAACCAGGAGCGCTGTCTTCATTGACAGGAGCTTAAGCTCCACTGATTGCAAAGGCTCAAAGGGAGCACTCTGCAGGGCAGTTAGAACCACTGCGAGGTCCCAAGAGGGAATGAGAGGAGAGCGAGGAGGATTCAGTCTGCTTCCCTAACGACTTACCTTCTACCAAGTCATGGTGTGCGGCGATAGCGGCAACATAAACTTTGAGGGTGGAGGGAGACAGCCTTCGCTCCAACCCATCTTGAAGGAAGGAAAGCACGACACCGACCTAACACCTCCGGGGGTCTTCTCGGCGAGAAGAGCACCAGCTGACGAAGAGGTTCCACTTCAACGCATAGGCGTGTCTCGTGGACGACGCTCTAGTGGAAGTGATGGTAGCCACCACCGCTGGTGGTAGGGTACTCAAACCTGCCTCGTCCCGTCCAGTAGCCACACGTGGAGGTTCCAAAGATCGGGACGAGGGTGCCACAGGGTGCCCCGTCCCTGAGAAAGGAGGTCCTTCCTCAGAGGGATTGGCCAAGGAGGTGCTGTCGCAAGGAGCACCAGTTCGAAGAATCAGGTCCGGGTGGGCCAGTACGGTGCAACAAGAAGGACCTGCTCCTCGTCCTCCTTGACCTTGCGCAAGACCTGCGCTAGAAGGCTCACTGGGGGAAATGCATGCTTACGGCCCCGCGGCCAGCTGTGCGCCAGTGCATCCGTGCCGAGCGTACCCTCGGTCAGGGAAAAATACAGGTCGCAGTGGGTCGAGTCGTGAGAGGCAAACAGATCTATCTGTGCGTCCCCGAACTGGTCCCAAATCAGCTGAACCGACTGGGGATGGAGTCGCCATTCTCCAGGGAGGGGCTGAAGCCGTGAGAGCTCGTCGGCTGCACAGTTCAGGACTCCGGGAATATAAATGGCTCGAAGCGACCTCAGATGCTTCTGACTCCATAAGAGGATGTGGCGGGCGAGTTGCGACATACGGCGGGAGCGTAGACCACCATGATGGTTGATATACGCTACAGTGGCGGTATTGTCTGACCGGACTAGTACGTGTTGACCCCTGAGCAACGCCCGAAAGCGGAGCAGGGCAAGGCGTACTGCCAGCAACTCGAGGCAATTGACATGCCATAGGCGCTGGGGTCCTGTCTAGGAGCCCGCGGCAGCTTGTCCATTGCAAATGGCGCCCCAGCCCGTGGTGGAGGCATCTGTTGAGACAACAACATGCCGGGAAGCTCGTTCCAGGGGGACACCCGCCCTGAGAAAACTGAGGTTTGACCACTGGGTGAAGGTCTGACCTGATTTTGGCCTGATTTTGCAGGTCGGAGTAACTGGTACTCGGAGCGTGCCTTGTTGCCATGCCCACCTCGGGACTCGGTCGCGAAGCCAAAGCTGAAGCGATCTCATATGAAGCAATCAGAGCGGTGTTGCCGTGGCTGCAGATGCCATATGCCCCTGGAGCCTCTGAAAAACCTCAGTGGAACTGCACTCTTGCGCTTGAAAGCAAGTCAGCAATGGCTGAGTGGAGAAGGCGACCAAGTTAACACTGAGTAAAGAGATCCTCTGCACAGGGCAAAGTTACTCTTTTCCCAGTTCACCTGAAGGCCCAGACGGGCTAGGTGCCGGAGCACTGGGTCCCTGTGTTCGCAAACCTGGTCTCGAGAGTGAGCTAGGACAGCGAGTCGCCGAGATAGTTCAGGATGCGAACCCCGTGTTCCCATGGAAGAACAAGGGCTGCCTCGACAACCTTTGAGAAGGCGGGAGGAGACAGGGCTAGCCCGAATGGGAGAACAGCGTACTGATATGCGTGCGCCCTGACAGCAAACCGTAGGTATGGATTGGCCATAACCCACCAGATTTCTCCGGGACAATGAGGTAATTGCTGAAAACCCGGACCTCATTTCGGCTGCAGGGACAGTCTCAAACGTACCCTTCGCCAGTAGGGTAGCAACCTCCGCTCTCATGATAGGGGCGTAGCCACCGACCATAGTGGAGCGGACTCCCCTGAAGCGGGGAGGAGACCGTGTGAACTGAATTGCATAGCCGAGCCGATGGTTCGCACGACCCAGTGGAACAGATAGGGAAGCTCTAGGCAGGCTCCCAAGAACTGTGCCAGCGGAGTCAACGAACCACAGACGTCCCCTCGGTGGTGCAGCGAAGCGGAATGACCGGCCCAGACGTGGACGGCATAGCGGCCCGGAGTGGGGGCACGGTCATAACCGCACCCTGACAGAGGAGGCCAGGGAAGGACCAGCGTTCCGCAGGGCCTGCTCTGCCAGGGGTGCACGGGGGCGGCGCACCGTGTCGTCCGTGAACTCTGTATGCTCAGAGACGAGAGAGTCAGTTCTTTCTGAATAAGGATTCTTCCCCAGCCCTCCACCGGGGAAAGGAGTGGCCCTGCTACCAACTCCTGGAAAGAACTGAGTCCCCATCTCTAAGCAGCCCATCTCAAAAGTGCCGCTTAACCCGGCGTTTAGCGGGGGGCGGGGCTGGAGAGGGCTGAGGCATCCCCCCACGGTCTCCCAAAGCCAACCCGGGTGAACGGGCGGGGTTGGGACCGTGGGAGGGCGCCTTCGGCGGTTGGCAGACTGAGGGATCTAAGCGGACAGCGGGGCCATCGGGCAGAATATCCTCAATCTGATCACGGGCGGTTGAGAACCGCACCGCCGAAGAGGCCGACCTGGGATATGGGGGTGTCGAGCAGACGAGTCCGCCCGACATCCTGCACATCAGACCGGTCAGCCCCAGAATGGTGAACATCACCTGACTCCGAGAGCGCACAGCCACCTTCGTCGCTCGGAGAGAAAGGTCAGTGGCAGCGCGCAGCTCATTGAAGAGCCTCGAGTCAGTCCCGCCCTCATGCATATCCGTGAGCATCTGGGTCAGGTAGACCAGCAGAACGGTCATGGGATACAGTGAGGCGGCTGCCTGTCCTGTGGCACTATAGGATTTCGCCACAGATTAGTGTAGACGAAAAGAACTACAGGCTTCGGACGGGTGCTTAGGATTGCGCCAGAAAGCACTCTGAGGACACAGTAGCATCGCAATAGAGTGTTCAACCGGGGGACCCCAGTGTATCCATGGGCAGCGGCCCCGTTGAGGGGAGATCTCATCATGCATGTCCGGGAAGAAAGATATTGGGGTTTGCCGTGGACGCGGGTCGGCGGCCTTACCCAAAAACCAATCGTCTCGGGAAAGCATGGCCGTCATCTCCGGATCAGACTCAGGCACAGCCATATGCACACCGGAAGGTGGCAGCTGTGATGAGTCATCACTTCCAGAAGAATCAAGCCCACCTAGTGATGCTGCTACAGACATAGCACCATCCTCTGTAGCTTCAAATTAAAACACACGGGCCACCCGAGGGTAGACTCGTAGAATCACTTGTTCGCTAGCATGCATCGTCATTGAAGAGGGGGGCTGGGGTCGCGGACACAGAGTCGGCGCCTTGTTCCAGACCATCACCCTCAGGTCACCCTAGCCACCAGCCGAAGATCGGGGGGTGGATGAGGGGACTCTCACTCTTGCGAGTTCACCGAGTCTCGACCTAAATGACGCGATGATCATGTTCCCACAGAGAGAACATGAATCATCCACGAGCGCTGTTCAAGCATGATCAATGCCCAAACACACTAGACAGCGCTCGTGCCCATCAGAGTCCGATACCAATCTGCCGCAACCAGAAATGCACGGGCGAGCTGTCTTTAAAAAGACGTGCCGTGTGCGAGCTCTTTTATGAGAGGAGAAAAAACTGCGATGTTGAAGCGAGCGGGGAGACATACAAACACTAGCAGATCACTGCACAGATCAGCAGGCACTGTGAACTCGCTGCACATCGCCGTCACACCAACACCGGAGAGAGAGTGGCTCGTCTCGTAGAGCGAAGTCAGAAATGACTGTGGAGTGAAGAAATACTCTTGGCTCCGAAGCGAAAACATAACTGCATGTTGCCGGCGTCCTCCTTTTATACCCACGAGGTGGGGCGGAGTTACGTTATGCAAATTCCGCAGACCCATGTCCTTTCTTTGCCATTGGCTCGTTTTGTATACTCGAAGTCGATAGGTGTTCTAAGCGAAACCCCATTCGTCGTCATCCGACGTAACTCGGAGTGACAACGAAAGGGAACAACAGTGACGAAGCGCGTTTGTCCGTTTAGGGTTACTGTAGAAACATGTCAATGTAAGGGGACCTGCGGTGTATGTAGATAGAAATGGCTCATTCTAAGGTAATAAAAACATTACGGTTCAGTATGTAAGGACTTTATACACCACTGAAAACATAGTTATGTGCATAATATTGCATTTCTGTCAACAGATCTTCCTAAACATTACACATTGCACCTTTAAGTATACACAGTAGATATTTAAATTAAACATGAAAATGAAATCCTAATACCCAATATGGTGTTGTTTTTGAAGATGTTTCTGAAGCAAGTTATCACGTGCCAAGTAAGCCTACCACATAAGCTCAAACTCATTTTTAATAATGAGTGTTCAATTATGGAATGTAGGTCAGAATTTCAATTGGAAGTGAGAAACGTTTTTTTTTTATTGGCTCTCCAGAGCAGGTCCATCATGTGGAACTCTTGAGAGGGATTCTCTGATGAACCTGTTCTTCGGTTGGCCCTCGTGAACCAGAGGTGCCTCTTTAAATCTGGCTAGGGCAGACAGACCCGATGGATTCCATACCCTCTGTCTGCTTCATATGTAAATGACCAGATAAAACAAGTCTAATGAGTCCATAGTGGTGTGGGTGAAGCAGACTGCGTAAGACCTAGACAGCTAAAAGTGGCTGAAGAGAACCAGTCATGTCCGTCATGTCATGATCGAGGCTTTGAACACGCAGCCCTCCTGAGGACCAACCATCACATCCTCAGAACAAAATGAGTGGCAGTTATTGCTGAGGTCCTTGTCTAATTGCAAAAGACGTGAGAGGAATTGGTGAAGCTGGAACTGCTGAAAAATGAAGCCGTACAAACTGACATAAAAAGAAAAAATGGAAGGGAATGAATTTGGAATATGGGACTTTGTTACAGAAATAGTTCCCCCAAAAATGAAAATTCTGCCATTATTTATTTACCCTCATGTCGTTGCAAACCAGTAGCAGTGCGGAACACCCCCCAAAAAATATGTTTTGAAGAATGATGGTAACCAGACTATCGACTTTTTCATTGACTTCCATTGTATTTTTTGACATATAAAACAGTTCGGTCACCAGCATTCTCTAAAATCTCCTTTTATTTTCCACAGAACAAATAAAGTCATACATGTTTGGGACGACATGAGAGGGAGAGCTATATTTTATTTTATTTTTGGGAGAGCTATACCTTTAAGCTTTTAAGCCTAAAGGACACAAAACATGTAAAAGTATCATAAAAGTGGTTGATATGACTCATGAACTATATTTTGAGACTTCTGAAGACGTGATAATAGCTTTATGTGAGAACAAATCGTTCTTTTGAGTCTTTTTAATGAATCGTTGATCCGTTTCACAAAACCAGTCTGAATGATTTGTACATAAATTATAAACTGATCAGGTTCTTGAGTTCAACTCACTGATTCTATGTAATTGCATAGAAAAGCATAGAAAAGCATAACCATGTCATTATTCAAAATGAATCCTTTTGTGTTCCACAGAAGAAATAAAGTCAAATGTCTCTGAATGGCATGGCAGAACTATCCCTTTGAAGAAGCAGGATGTATTTAAATCTAAGGAAGGATGAATAACTATAAATGAAAGAGGATATGAGGAACATCTCATGAAGCACATGCAGATGTGTGAATTAAGTTAACAAAAGGAGGTCAGCAATGGAAGAAACAGTACAGTGAGGTATAAAGCAAGGCGGTACAGTATTTGTCCTCTTTTCCAAAGCCTCCTCTCTCTCTCTCTCTGTCTCTCTCTCACCTGTGCCTTTCTTGCAGATGTAGGGCAGGTTGTAGTTGCAGGGTACATCGTTCCATTTGCCATTCTCATGGGCGATCATCACAACGCAGTCCTCTCCGCCCGCAAAGAAATTATCCGGCTGGTTCTCCCTCCAGTTCTCATATTGCTGGAGGAGGAATGGAGATATTTCAGGGCTAAATCCAAATCCCATGGCTTTACTAGGTATTTAGTGTACCGTCTTATATATCTGTTGCATTACAAATAGGTTTTCAGATACATCTAATCGGTCTGATATAATATATTATATAAACTTGTTTTCTACCTAAATGGCTTAAAGAGAGACTTGTGCATCCATTTGCATAATCTATCTGGTTATACTGCCTGTATTTTCATACTGTGATTAGACTACGTGATTAATTGTATTATATGTTCTGATACTTGTATTCTGACTTGTAGTCTGAGTGGTGTCCGCATAATAATGTAGAATTTATAGACAATTGTAAAAGTTTTTGGGGCAAGCCTGACCTGTTGAAAAGAGATGGTATTCATCCCTCCTGGGATGGTACTGCTCTTCTCTCTAGTAATTTGGCTCATAGTCTTAGAGATAAAACATGACAATCTGGGGCTCAGGTCAGGAAGCAGACAGACTGGCTAAACCGGCCGTCTGCTAGCGGCCTCGCATCACTAAGGTCAGATAAATCCCATCACATAAAGCCTCTTTCACCTAGATATCATCATATAGAGACTGTGTCTGTTCCTCGAACTTGGAAATCCAAAAAACGTCCAAACCCATATAAGGTTAAAAATTTAATTGATGTTCAACAAATAAAAAACAGATATAATACAGATGAGCAAATGATAAAGCTTGGGTTGCTGAATATTCAATCCCTTACTTCAAAATCGCTCATAGTTGATATGATTTCAGATTATAACCTAGATGTGTTGTGTTTGACAGAAACCTGGCTAAAACCAAATGATTACATTACTTTAAATGAGTCAACCCCACAAGATTACTGTTATAAACATGAACCTCGTCTGAAACGCAAAGGGGGAGGAGTTGCTGTAATTTATAGTAATATTTTCAAAACCACTAAGAAATCTAGTTTTAATTATACTTCTTTTGAAGTGTTGGTGCTTAATGTAAATGATAAATCACGTTTGAGAATTCTGCTGGCTACTGTACACCGTCGGTGTATGAATGAGTAAGTGAATGGGTGAATGTGAGGCAAAATGTAAATGTAAGCGCTTTGGTGGCCATTGGGTCTGTGAAAGCGCTATATAAATGCAGTCCATTTACCATTTAACATTTACTGTATACAGGCCACCAGGGCACCATAAAGATTTTATCTCAGAATTTGCAGACTTTCTATCAGAATTAGTATTGGCAGCAAATAAAGTACTAATTGTTGGTGATTTTAATAGACACATAGATAATGAAAAATATGCATTGGGATTGGCTTTTAAAGACATTGTAAACTCAATAGGAGTTAGACAACACGTGTCAGGACCTACTCATTGTCATAATCATACTCTAGATCTAATTCTATTACATGGAATAGATGTTGATGCTGTTGACATTCTGCAACAGAGCGATGACATCTCAGATCATTATCTAGTCTCATGTAAATTACATTTAGCCAAGGCTGCAAAGCCGACTCCGTGTTATAAATATGTTAGACCTATAACTTCTGCCACTAAAGACTGCTTTATCAATAATCTTCCTAATCAGTTTCATCATCTCAGCATCCCAGATAGCTTAGAAGAACTTGATATTGCAGCAGAAACTTTTAACTCTCTCTTTTCCAGCACTTTAGACGCAGTTGCTCCGTTGCGCTTAAAGAAGATTAAAGAAAATAGTCCAACGCTGTGGTACAACTTGTTAAAAAAAACACAACTTGATCCTACAGAATTAGTCAATTACAGGCCGATCTCGAATCTGCCTTTTCTGTCAAAGATATTAGAAAAAGCAGTATCCTCACAACTGTGTTCCTTTCTTGAAAGAAATGATATCTGCGAGGATTTTCAGTCAGGATTTAGACTGTACCATAGTACTGAGACAGCTCTCAATATAGTCACAAATGATTTGCTCTTATCATCCGATCGTGGTTGTATCTCTCTTACTCGATCTTAGTGCTGCATTTAATACCATTGTTAAATTGTAGCAGTAAATGAAGAGATGTCTTATCGATCACAAGTTCAGTATGGCGTACCACAAGGCTCAGTACTAGGACCACTGCTGTTAACTCTGTACATGCTACCATTAGGAGATATCATTAGGAAACATGGAATTAGCTTTCAATGTAATGCTGATGATACTCAGCTCTACATTTCTTCACGCCCTGACGAAACTTACCAATTCACAAAATTAACGGAATGCATAGCTGATATAAAACATTGAATGACTAGTAATCTCCTACTACTAAATGATGAAAAAACAGAGACTCTAATTATTGGACAAAAAACTTCCACATGTAATAACCTAGAATACTGTCTAACACTTGATGGCTGCTCTGTTAAGTCTTCGTCGTCGGTTAGGAACCTGGGTGTGCTTTTTGATACCAATCTTTCATTTGAAAGGCGTGACGTGTCTCGTATCTGTAAAACCGCATTTTTCCATCTTAAAAATATATCTAAATTACGCCATATGCTCTCATTGACAAATACGGAACAATTAGTTCATGCCTTCATGACATCAAGGCTAGATTATTGTAATGCTCTAGTGGGTGGTTGCCCTGCACGCTTTATAAACAAATTACAGCTAGTTCAAAACGCAGCAGCTAGAGTTCTTACCAGAACCAGGAAGTATGATCATATTAGCCCGGTTCTGTCAACACTGCATTGGGTCCCTTTTAAACATCGTATAAATTTAAAAATATTGCTGATTATTTACAAAGCACTAAATGGTTTAGCTCCGCAGTACTTGAGCGAGCTCTTAATGCATTATAGTCCTTCACGTCTATTGCGATCTCAAAATTACGGCCAGTTAATAATGCCTAGAATATCAAAATCCACTGCTGGCGGTAGATCCTTTTCCTATTTAGCACCTAAACTTTGGAACAGTCTTCCTACCATTGTCAGGGAAGCAGACACACTTATGTCAGTTCAAAGCTAGATTAAAGACACATCTCTTTGACCTAGCATTCACATAATACATTATCGACTTCTATAACTCAATGTTAGGCTGCATAGATTAGGTCAGCCGGAACTGGGAATACTTCTCTTAAATCCTGATGTACTCGTTACATCATAAGAAGAATGGCATCTCCGCTAATTTTAGTGTCTTTGTTTATCCTGAGTTTTTCCCGCAGCCTGCCGGATCCAGGCCGTATCCAGTTCTGACTAGGACCTTCGCCTGGAGCCGATGACAATGCAGTGCTGAAGTGCCAACTAGCCTCTCCCTATGAAGGATCCCTTTACCACGCTACAGATAAAGCATTGTGGGAAAATTCGGTTCACGAACCTAACCCGAAGTGATAAAATAAAATAAAATTCTGTATCAAATTTATAGGCTAGACAAGTAGTTTGTTTAGGCATTGTTTGTAGGGAATTACAAACCTGCGCACATATATTCAAATGCACATAACTATAGAATCAGTTCTTAATGCGCATGTGAACACCATCAGCGTTTATCACAGGTTCGCGTTTAAAGTCTGTTTAGAGAGAACGGTGCAATCTTAGCGGCCCCTAATTTGATAACAAATGATCATTTCAACGGAAGTGAATTAATCAAAACTAACTTTAGCTGGAAAATATCATTATTCAAGAACCGCTATGAAGCCAAAACAATCTCTGTTACCTCAAATTAGATGTTTATCTCTGTAAAGCTGCTTTGAAACAATTTTGTTAAATTAACAATTAACAATGAAACTACATTCTTAAAAGCGCTATATAAATGAAGATGACTTGACTGATTCAATTTGTATATATATATTAGAGATTAACCTATATTACAATTTTGGTCGATACAGATAACCGATAATTCTTTATATATGAAAGTCGATATATTGGCCAATAAATCAAAATAGAAATTTTTATATAATTTTTGAGAGCCTGATTACAAAAACAAAAGTCTCACCATTAAAAGCCATGTTCTCATTATAATTTCACGTGGCCTATATGACAGACGTGCGCTGCACATGTTGCTCTTAACTGTATTTTCCTTTTTAAAGTGATTCCAATCATATTTCAAGCAATTCAAAACCATCATGCAGATATTTATATATATATATATATGTATATATATATATATATATATATATATATATATATATATATATATAATAAGTTAAACATCCTATTTAAATATATACATTTAGTCTATTTTAAATATATGAATAAACATATATAGCAAATTTTATTTCTTTAATGTATTTTGTGCCAGTCTCACCAGATCCATGTTATCAGTCCACTGGAAGTCGTCTTCCACCATCCTGTCATTCAGACCAATCCATGTGTTCTCATGGCTCATTACTGTTTTAAAAGCACAAAACATTTCAAATGATTGTTATTTTTATTTTTAATTAAAAACATTCTCAGGATTTCAATTGGAAGTAAGAAAGTGGAAGTTTTTTATTGGCTCTCCAGAGCAGGTCCATCATGGTCTGGACCTCTTGAGAGGGATTCTCTGATGAACCTGTTCCTCTTTAAATCTAGCTAGGGCAGACAGACCTGATGGATTCCATACTCTCAGTCTGCTTCATATGTAAATGACCAGATAAAACAAGTCTAATGTTTTAAAAGCATGAAACAATTCAATGTTTTACTATTAAAAACATATATATCAAAAACATTTATTCTGTGGGACAGCACAGCACATATTTTAAACACTCTTTTTGATATATATTTGATGGAAAGAATTAATTAATACAACCAACAACATGGAAGACCATTGAAAAATAGGTTAATACAAGGTGTAAATAGGGCCTTAGTGTCATAAAATGCAGTGGTAATGCTTTCCCTTTAGGTTCTATTCTGCTTTATGTCTCCTACAGGGCCACTGGAAGCCGAGCGATGGTGTTATCACAATCACAATTCAAGCTCAAGCCAGAAGCCATCAGATTGTCCCCAAGATGCATTTGAGAGGATTTTTTTTTGGTCTGGGTGTAATGGAATTTCAATCATGGTGTTACTGATTAACATCATTACAGGGCCCATTAATCTTTCTAATGGCTGTGCCCCCTTTATTGCAGGGGTGGAGATGTCCATTTTCAAGGCGATTAAACACACTTTTTGGTGAGCGCTGTGGCTCTGTGAGCAGACAGCATGCTGTGAGAGGCCACACCGAGAGTCATTACGCTGGATTTAGGCTCGACCACGGGCGGTAGACATAATGCAATCTGTGCCGTACGGGAGGTCAGCAGTCCTGTCTCTTATCTAAGTTATGTGGCTTGCTATTAATGAATTTAGGCTATGCAAAGAGTTTTAGTCAAAGCTAATTGGGTGAAACAAACACAGCTTAGGCAGAGTTATTGGCTGTTTTATAACCCATAGAAAACAGGGTTCCACAAAATACAGAATTAAATAATTGGTTTCCTTTCAAATCATGAGTGTGAATTTTAATTGGCTACACCCCACAGGAAGCAGAATTCAAAATGACAGGAAGTGAGGATTACAAAAATTGATTATAAGAGGATTAAAAGAGCCCACCCACTTTTTCAGTTGCCTAGGTTTCTGAAGTATTTTTCCCCTTAGAGATTTTTAAAAAGTCTTACAATAAAAGTTATAAGACAAACCAGCCCAAGCAGCTAGGAAGTGAACCACAACATTATGAACTTTGATTTGAAAAAAGTATTTGAAAATTATACAAAACATGGTTCAAGACTTACTAAGGGAAAGAACAACATATTTTCAATATATTACAAAATATGAATATGTTTAAGTGATTTGAGAGTAGGGAGACTATCACATCATTTGCAGTGCTTCATCAAAGAGGGCAGCACTTTTGCGCAATTTGCTTGTTACAAATCTTTGCAGAATCATGGGTAATAGTTTTTTTTTTACCTCTGAAATCTGGTGTTAAGCATTATTATTTAAAAAAATAAGTTAAAATAATGCGGGCTGGAAGCTTCAACAAAAGCATATACAAATAATGTTAAAATAATGCTGCCTGGAAGCTTCAACAAAAGCATAAACCATTAATTTAACAATCTTGTAGTCCACAGTAGGTCTGTATAGCTTTAATAATTTATTGTTAAAAACCAATATCCCTATGGAATTTTTACTTTTGGAACCTGACTGTTGCACTCTATTTATAGAAATTCAATAGATAATTAAATTCTGAGATATTAAGTGCTCTTTTACCTATTAGTACTTCCTGTTAAAACAGCAAGTTTGGGCTACTCATTTGAATTTGATTTTAGAAGGATAGTCATGAAAGGATTTGATTGGGAAAAAAAAATGTGTAGTCCAGGATGAGTCATCAAAATTTTGGAACATTTTCCTGTAAGAAAGACTGATAACATTAGATTCATATACACAACCGTTCAAAGTTTTGGGGTATTAATTGGGAAATTTATAATTGTATTAATCAAGGATGTATTAAATTAAGTAACAGTAAAGACATTTATAATGTTACAAAAAAGATTTCTATTTCAAATAGATGCTGTTCATCACTGGAATGAATTACATTTTAAAATGAATTATTATCAGTTATTTTAAATGAAATTAAATAATATTTGAGAATATTAAAGTTTTTACTGTATTTTTGATTAAATCAATTCATTCTTGGTAAGTCTTCTTTTAAACAGTAGTGTAAAAAATGCAATAGTGCATTTGTTTAAATTGAGTAGATACTGACCATTAATGAAGTCCTGCTCTTGCGTGGAGTGGATACTGGCCAGGTGACCGCTGTGCTCTCTGCAGTCCTTCTCAGCGTCCTCCCATGTGTGTCTACGAGTAAAGTACCTGTAGCAGTGACCGTGAAACTTCCTCCAGTTGTGCTCGCAACCCTCAGTATCTGCGTTGAGAGAAAGAGAGCGTGAGTTACAGAAGAGAGTTTGAGACATTAGCAAAAATGCTACTAGTTAGCATTTTGCATTATAATTAGCATAACAATGTGAGTAAAAGTTTAACTGAATGAAAGATTAGCATGAATTTCTTAGTATTTGTTTTTTTCATGGTGTTTAAAAAGACCATTCAGCAATAATCTCACACATAGCTACATGCTAGCCTACTTAAGCACTCAACTTTAGCTCCTCTGAAGTGACACATCCATGCGTTTTATTCGCCTCTCTTTGTTGTGTCACTCTAATCCATGGCTGCGAGCATAAGCAGTTTAGCATTAGCAACACGTCTTAATCTATTCAAATGACAACAATCTAGAGAAACGTCTTCTGCAGCTAAGTTCAACGGCTAATTAAGCCCTGTCACATCCTTGTCAGAACTGCCTCTTTCTTACCCTCTGGGACTCTATCGCATCTGGGTACACGACGAACAGAAAATCTCTACTTTTCTCTGAGCATGTGTGGCTTCGTACATTTGTGTATGTGTTTGAGGGTGAAGGTTTTAGCTGTCCCAGACTCCCCATTTCACGAAGCTCCAAGCATTTTGCTGCCTTTTTTACTCCTAGCAAATTCAAAGCGACATTGGTAAATTGGCTGCTGCAAATTGGCCCGTATGGGCCTCTGTTTAGCATGCAGATGGGTGCGAGAGCTGCCTGAACACAGGGCAGAGGAACAGAATGTATTGCAAGGAAGTATTTAAAGCGCCACGATCACTGCAGTCGCCATGGGTCTATGTGTACAAAATGTTAACGCCAACTGTCAATCACATTACTTCCTCATTGTCTTGATCAGAATGAAAATGAAACCATAATTTGCTTTTCTCCATGACGAATACTATCTTAGATGGTGCTGGTAAACCAGAATAGGTTTCCTTTGGTAAAGCTGGTTAAAGTAGTCAATTTAACACTGCAGATCAATGTCAGCATGTCCAAAATGTACAATTACAAGAGCAAATGTGAATAGCAATTGAATTAGGTAGCTAAATAAAACAAAAATGACCAAAGTTTACCTCAGCGGAAATGTTATCATTAAATTATTCATGCAATTTTAAGGTTTTATATCATGTGGTGACTCATACATGAAATATTCTTCACATCACGTCACCAAAATGAAAATATTAGCAACAAAATTACTTTTTTTCCTTCAAATTTTAACATTAGCTTTTTACCAAAACACTGTTTGATTTAAGGTGCTGTGAATGCTATTGGTCAAAAATTATCAAATAAAAAATAAACAGCCGAATATTTAAAAAAAACATACAATATTCTCAATTCACCTAGCAAATAAAAATACATTTTGGTTCCTGTTCAGGCATATTACTAACAGAGCTGAAAGGATTGCTGTTTGCTAAAACAACCTTTTCATTTAAATACATAGCATTTCTTGTTTTGTACCCTCCACTTCCACATGTTTTCATTCCCTGAAAACCATTAATTCAAGAGATTCAGAGCTAAACTTTGAGAGCAGCCTCATTTAACCTGAGTCAGAGGAGTCTAGACTGAAGCTAACCTGAAAGAAAACAATGCCCAGAACAAAAGATTCTCTCTTATATGCTTTGGCATTCAAGTGGCTATCTGTTCTCTAGAGAGAAAACAAACTGGCTGCTCTTTTTTATTGCTGCTGAGGCTGGAACAACATGTCAAGTTTCCCAAAAGAGGATGAACAGTGTTAGCTAATCTATAAGGGAAGAGCTAATCTTTAATGTGGCAAAAAATCTCAACTGGTGGGTCATGAACCAAAAATAGGTTGCAGATCTGATAGGGTTGAGAATAGCAGGAATAAAACAATGCTAAATGTGAATTTAAATGTGTTTCTTGCTGTGTATCAAAGTTATGTCAACTGTGTAAATGAAAATAAAGAGCAGTAAGACTCGGTTGAGCATTGCAACCACACCGGAACCACACTGCATACAAGCTTCTGGATCCATTCAGGAATGTTGACAGTGTATTGTAATACAGTGGGAACGTGTCCAAATTGATGCACTCCAGCAGAGTCTGCTCTCTTATCTCCAGTCGCAGGAAGAATAGAGATGCTGGAGGCATTACAAGTCACCGTTGGCATACCTTGGCACCTGGCCCGGATTAGGAATGGGCAGTTGTCACCAGTCCTCCACCTGAAAGCCTTCGCCCCAAAGCCTAGTGGGAGTTGCAATCTTTTGAAGAAAGCAGCCCAATGGTGTTCAAAGCAGATGATATTGCTCATGGCAGACTTTGCTTTTATATCCTGCGCTCATTAAACCAGTCCTACCGCAAATATTTGCAAAAAGAGACCAATGGAAGAGTAGCCGAGCGGAGTCCTTGTTCATTTGTTACGTCTTTGAGAGGCTCAACTGGTGGATCATGAACCAAAAATAAGTTGCAGGTCTGATAGTGCCCAAAAAAAAGCCAATTAAAATAAATAACAATAAATACAATACAATACAATACATAGACTCTTCTTTGAGAGGCTAGCTAGCTGTCTCAGACATTTTTAGTTAATCTGGAGCTTCTTTAGAGCGTTAAAATTGATGGTTGGCATGTTTTCGTGATTAATGCATGGCAAGTGAATGAGCAGCAGTTAAAAATAAAAAGGGCAAGTGCTTCCAACTGAGTGATTGGGTCATTTATTCCCATCACAATGTGATATATTAGTGCTGTGTTTTCGACACCCCTGATGATGAAGCATTTGGTGGGTTGATTTTCAGGTGATGCCGTTTTAGTGGAGCGCGTTTTTGCTCTTTGCGAGAATGGAGGCCGTAAACAAGCGCAAGTAGACACAAGAAGCAATAGTGAAGATTACGTTCTCAGCCAAATCATTCTGTCTTGGATGATGTAGTCAAGATCATCCGAGAGCAAAAAGTGATAAGTGCACTTTCACATATGTGAGAGCAGAGGGGTGAATGCTGGAACAAGGGGCGACAAACACGTTGCCATTTCAGTTCGTGTACAGACACCATCCGTATAGGTGAGAAAAAACACTGCCAGGGAGATGCATGCTTATAGCCACAACGGTACGGGCTGTTGGTACACTTGATTTAAAGGGGATGGTGCTTGTTAAAGCTGATGCGAGCCGAAAGCACTCGGGTTTCATGCACTCACACTCACAGCCACAAGGTTTATTGAGAGCAATTACAGGCCATCCGCGGGGAGCCCATTACGACGCTTGGGTTTACGGCTCTGCAACTGGTATAGGATCCATCCAGGATCTGATTTAGGATTTCCTAAACTCAGAAAAATGTATATAAAATTTAAAGCACATACAATGAGTCATTAAAAAAACTGAACTCATCCATCATGAACATCCATCCATCCATCCATCCATCCATCCATTCGTCTCTATCTATCCATCCATCCATCCATCCATCCATCCATCCATTCGTCTCTATCTATCCATCCATCCATCCATCTATCTGTCTCTATCTATCTGTCTGTCTGTCCGTCCGTCCGTCCGTCCGTCCATCCATCCTCAAACTTTTTTCAAACATTCGGAATTGGTCTTAAACCTTGCTTGTCTAATTCAGAGCTACAGATAGTCAAAGAATGTCTTTGAATTTCAGTTCTTTTTTAATCCTACTTTTAAGGCACTGTCAATCCAACGCTGAATGGCACACAATCCTTACTAACACTAAGTATAAATAATGTAAAATACCCTTTGGGACAACATGAGAAGTTTTTATATGGCCTTAAAGTTTGAAAAAACTATTTAAGATATTTTATGACCCACAGGAAACCTAAAATGCCAGTATTACTTTGTGTGATCTAGCACTAAACCACCAGTAACTTGTATCAACCCCACGTCTGGAAATTCAAGCTGGTCTTTGCCGCAGAGAGGCGTTCAGACTGCAAAATCTATTCGCCAAACTACGTTTTGGGAATTCTGTGCACTTTTAGTGCCAAACTTCAACAACTGCTTTGATGAAACAAGACTAGGAAAGTTGCCAAGTACTAGAAAGTCTTCCTAAAATGTTTTCCTCTTTTTCCAGCTGCCTCAGTAACACTAACACTCTGCAGCATTCATCATATTCCCCCCAACAGTAGGGAGACATTTTTCACTGGCTCACAGCCCTGATTGGCAACCTTAAAAAAAAAAAAAAAAAGAAAGAAAAAAAATCCTCATGCTGTGGCTCTCTGATGCATGAAGACTGACTGAAGCTTGATACCACAGGTTACTGGGTAGCGTGTGGATGTGGACCTATGCCAAAAAACTCTCCAGAACAACTCAACCATGTTGATTATTTATCTAAATTAGTGGTTTTCAATCCTAGCCTTGAGGAGGACCAACTGCTCTGCACGTTTTGTGTCTCCCTTATTTAACACACCTGATTCAGGTCATCATTAGGTGAGAGCTTTATGATCTGAACTGAGCGTGTCAGATAAGAGAGACATTGGAAATGTATAGGATTGAAAACCACTTATCTAAATAATACTAGTCTAAGTGACTTTAGACATTTTGGAATTACTCAAAATACGCCCTACAAACTCAAACAACAAACTAACATGCGAAAACTGCTAAATTTTTTAAATATGTCCTTAAACCTCATCAATATCCTTTGGCCACTAAACAGTTTAGCAGGTCTAAACTGCTTTAATTATTCTAAACTGCTTTAATTATTCTTATTTCTTTTGATTATTTTAATTTCTTCTATGTAAAGCACTTTGAATTACCATTGTGTATTAAATGTGCTATATAAATAAACTTGCCTTGCCTTTGGCCACTACACCTTCAACTACACTTCCAACTTGCCATATATTGAATATGCAAATGAACTCAGACAGCAAGTGTTTTCTGATTGGCTAAACAAAGAATCCGACTGATGTCAAATACAAATATATAATATTATTAAATATACTATACTTAATATCATATGGGGGTTAATATATATACTGTATATGAAGAGTTCAGATGCAAAAGCCTCTAAGTGCCATTTGAAATTTTCTTCTAGAATGCTATTTTTATCAAGCTTGTATATTTAAGTTCAGTAATTTCACTTAAATGACAATTAATAGGTAATCTTCATTGCCATTTAAGTGAAATTACTGAACTTAAATATACAAGCTTGATAAAAATTATTCTAGAAGAAAATTTAAAATGGCACTTAGAGGCTTTTGCATCTGAACTCTTATATATATATATATATATATATATATATATATATATATATAATATTAATAAGGGTGGTGAGATTCTGACTGGTATTCACATCAAAAATTGCTTGCAAAAAATGTAAAAGGAAAAAAAGACAAGCTGGAAATTTGTACCTCTACTCAACTCTTTAGCACTCTTCACCACGCGCTTCTGTTGATGTCATGTTATAATTAAGATATCTTCATTAGTACAAACACCATCTAGAGACCCAGAAGGCCATGATTAATCTGGCTGTGCTCAATATTAGTTGATGCAGGACCTCAGTGGTACAGCTCACTGTCTGTCTTGATTATTTTCAGATCTGATTCCCCCCAGCTCACACTAGACGGCATGTAACATCCCGGCCACTCTTTTCAGCTGTCGATCAGTCTGCTAGTCTTGACAAAACATCCTTCAAGATAAAAGAAAATGCCGTCAGGTTAGATTAGTGCATTATTTAACCTTGTTACAAGCACGCAAATTTCAACAACTAGCCATTCCTCCTGTATAGGCAAACTTGGGGACAGAAAATAATGAGGGCTTGGGGAAAATGTCACACAAATGCCCCAGATATGTGGGGAAAAATATAAATTCAGCTACCTCATTATAAGTGCATAGGAAATCTAAGTGCTAATATTCTGTATCAATGAATTATTTGGGATTAAACTGTTTAACTCTTTGTAAGATATTCATCCAATTTTGAGTGTTTCTTCCGATCTCCTGCTTCTTGTTTTCTTAAAAATTTGTGTTTTTCTTCCTTCAATATGAGTCAACACCGCCAGATACAAAAATAACCTACCAAATATGTATAATAAATATTGACAAATTCAGCATTCTAGCATGAAAGAATGGATTGAGACAACATGATGCATTTTCAGATGCATCTACTGAACGCACTACTGTCAGACAGAAAATCTTACAGAGGTAAATTTATATATAAGAAAAGTTATTTAATGCTGTGGTGTACAGGGGAATTTTACAGAATAGATTGCTTCACACAAATTAAAAGTTGTTATCTAAAGAGGAATGATCAGATGTTACTTTTCAACCAAGACAATGCTTCTGCACAAGTTGAAAACACAACCAAGAAGTGGCTTGAGGTTCATATTTTGACCTGGTCCGAGTCCAGATATGAACTCGATAGTGAATATTTTGTCTCATATTAAACTAACTGGGAGACATTTTTCAACTATGCATGAACTGTTTTGAAACCATTAACATCGAGTAAAAGAACAGACTTTTCTTCCTGTAAAAAGTTGTCTGCAACACAGCTTAAACAGTTAAAGATAACAAAGAGGAAGGCTATTACCTGCTAAGTTACTTTATTCACAGTATTTGTGCAATTCTTGCTAATTTCCTGATCAGTGATGTGTGACTAAAATTGTTAAGACCATTAAAAGACCACTAAATATTTAGCCCCTTTTTATATAATATATTTTTACACTAATTTATGGCCCTTTTTTGTGTAGACAGAATTTTTTTCAAAATTACCTCAAATAAAATAATAATAAAATAACAACAACAAAAAAAAGCTCACCAGAGCCTGTGTGATGTTGTTGAGCTCAAGAAAGAGCACTGTAAGGATAAAGACTAACTAAGGATGCAGATTCAATTTTCCAAAAGAAAACCTCATAAATATATTAAATAAATAAATTCCAACCATGGGGGGAGCTGTGTTGTGAAATACAGGGTTTGGACAATAAAACTGAAGCACCTGGTTTTAGAACACAATATTTTATTGGTGTAGGCAGGGCCTAATTTTGTGGTCAATACAGCAACCATTTCGTCTTGGGAACAAATTTTGATCCATTCCTCTTCCAGTGATTGCTGTGATGCTGGTGGAGGAAAGCGATTGGTGTGATGCTGGTGACTTGCTCCTCCAAAACACTCCAAAGTGGCTCAATAATATTTAGATCTGTTGATTGTACAGGCCATGGGACTTCACTTTCATGTTCATCAAAGCATTCTGTCACAAGTCTTGCTATGTGTATTGGTGCATTATCATGCTGATAGCACCCCCTTTTAGGATACAATGTTTGAATCATTGGGTGCACATGGTCCTCCAGAATGGTTCGGTAGGTCTTGGCAGTGATGCGCCGATCAAGAAATTTGATCATGAAATTTTAGGCCAAACCATTTATGATTCACTGCTCTGGGCAGCAACAGTTCGGGTGTTAAGCCTCATTGGGATGTGGAAAAGACAGTGAAGGTGGACTCATCAGAGAACAATACATGTTTTACATTGTCCACAGCCCAAGATTTGCACTGCTGGCATCAATGAAACCAACATTTGGCATTGGCACAGCCCGCCCATGAATATTGACTGTGGTGCTCCAGACGAACAGTTTTGGTTGAAACAGGAGAGTCGAGGTGCACATCTAATTCTGCAGTGAGTTGGGAAGCTGTGGTTATGTGTTTTGGATATAATCTGGGTTAGCACCTGGACATCTCTTTCAGGCAGCTTCCTCTTGTGTCGACAGTTATGCTTGTTGAATGTGGTTCGTCCTATGTGGTGGTATGCTCACATTAGTCTGGATATCATAGCTCTCAATACACCACAAAGACTTGCTGTCCCGGTCACAAATGAGCCAGTGAGACGCGCACCAACAATTTGTCCTCTTTTGAACTCAGATATTTCTCCCATTATGTTATGTGGATTGCAATAATTCATGGACAGCTGTGCCATTGCTCTGCTAATTCAACCTTTACACTCTGCTTTTACTGATGGAATGTAAAATCAGTGAAGACTGACGCAGATATACAGTAAATAAGCGTGAAACCTCCAACACCATACTAGCCAGTGTTTCAGCGACCTTTACATGACAATGATGTACTAAAACCCAAAAGGTTTTTCATTTGCGTTTTTCACGTACAGACGGCAATGTTGTCAAATGTCCCTGTTCACACGGAAAACGAAAAAAAAAGAAGCTGTATTGTTCATACCTGGCCAGTAGATGGCGAAGTCACTTTGTAAAGAACCATTATGCGCCTATAGACTGAACACGTAATACGCATGCGCATGACATCACCGTTTTCAGAAACGCACGTTTTTGTTGTTTACAAGGTGACAATAATGGTATCGTTTTAAAAAACTTGCACTTTTAAACCCGTGTTTTTCAAATGTTTGAGTTTCCAGTCCCCCAGAAAGCTGTTGTTGTGTAAATAAAAGGCCAAAACGCCATTCCATTTTCAGTTGAAAACGGTGTAGTGTAAATGGCACCTCAGTTTCATTGTCCAACCCCTGTAATTAATAGTAAGGCTGTGTGAAAAGGACAACAAAACTGGCTGGGATGTTTATGTCATCACACTAGGCCGAGGACAAACTGATTTTGTGGTGGATCTAATGGCGCTTTTCCACTGCATGGTACGGCTCGGTACGGCTCAGTACGGTTCACTACGGTTCGGCTCGCAACGTTTTTCCACTGCATGGTACGGCTCGGTACGGCTCAGTACGGTTCACTACGGTTCGGCTCGCTACGTTTTTCCACTGCATGGTACGGCTCGGTAGGGCTCAGTACGGTTCGGCTCGCTACGCTTTTCCACTGCGTGGTACGACTCGGCGCGGCGCGGCACGGCTCAGTTCGCTTTAGCTCGGTTGCTTTTCCACTGCAATTAGTACCGCTTCAAAGTGGGTGGGATTATGACTGATCATTATAGTTTATCCGCTCCTCGTCAACCAACAAGAGGAACGTCTGCGCTTCTCGTCCACTGACCACGATTCAGCCATTTCTTATTTGGAAGTTTTTTTTCTTCAAGCAAGTCAAGCAAGTAGTTTTAAAACAGGTGCTTCAGCGGTGGCCGTTACTGGCTATTTAAATCTAGCGGGTTTGATGTCTCGCAAATACAATGACGCTGGTAGTGACGATTCTGTCTGTCGGACCAATCAGTGATCTACAGTGCTTCCACGTCACATTTTAGTATCGGTACGGTACGCTTGGAACCTCAACAGAGGTGGTACCATTTAAAGCGAGCCGAAGCGAGCCGTACCGTACCATGCAGTGGAAAAGCGCCAGAAGTGAGCCGTACCGAGCCGAGCCGTACCGTACCATGCAGTGGAAAAGTGCCAAAGCGTGCTGTACCGAACCGTACCGTACCATGCAGTGGAAAAGCGCCATAAGTTAATAAGCATCAGGCATGACTCCAGCTCATAAATCTTCCCCACACATTTGACTTAACAAACACTTCACAGTCAGGCAGATCTGGTGAGAATTGCTTGCACTCACTAAATTATGAGCTGGAAGGGAGAGATATATGCAGAAAATGTGTGCGTGGGGTTTGGAAGTCTTCGCAGGCGGTTTCCTGCATGGAAAGCATTGGTTTAAAATGTGATTCGGCAAGCCACGGGTGGCATTAATGTCCCTTCATTCTCACTCGGGATTGCGCACCTTTATCCAAAGGCACTTTCTGTTCTCTCTGAACAAATTTTTTAATTAAGGATTGGGATTTAAAAAGTGATAGAACTGAACAAGTGCATGATATTAACATACGCAAGTGGCATGAAATATGTTCTGAAGTGCATTCTGCAGCACTGGGAATAATTAAGCATTTCACATGCTAATCAACTTTTTATTCAATTCGCAAATGATTCGCTTCACACAAAGAATAAAGGAAGTTTGTAGAATGCCATGGATGTTTATGCAGGTCTTTTTGTTCAATTTCTTGAGTTTAAGAAAGCAAATTGAGCAGACATTGCCAGGTACATGTACTCCTCAAGGTTTGACAAGAGTAGAATTAGAGGGAGTAACTGGCAGGGAAGCGTTCAAGACAAAATTACAGGAGCTAAAAGCTACATTTCTTCTGAGTGAATGATTCATGGAAATTTAATGGCATTAAAGACAATAGAGTTAAAGACCCCCCCCCCCCATGTGAAATGCTATTAATGTTTTAATGCAATATTTTAATGTGTTCAAAAATGCTTTTACCTTAATTCAAGCATCCAGAAGAGTTGCAATTAGCATAATATATTAATTGGCTCAGTGGGTCTGTTGATACACACACTACACTGTGTATCGAACAGCTGGCCTTTGAACCTGCCGGTTTGGTGGTGTTGTAGGTGTATTGACATCGGTAGTGGTCGCCATGGAAACTGGAAGTTTCTGTTGGAAGCAGGTGAGCTTCAAAGGACTGATGTGGTTGTGATGAAAACAGACAGTCTTTGAATCACATTACACCGGAGACTGGGCGAGCAAACAAATTAACCTGACACGGGCTTCAGCTCCTCTTTGATCAATTCTTATTGAAGAGGTGTGCGTGATTGTACATTAACCACTGTTCTCACACAAAAACATCCATATTGGTCCTCTCGAGATGTAATTTAAAAATGCTATTCCAGGTAAGGAATTTATGTTTAACAGAAATCGTGACAAGGCGGTGATGCAACCCTGATATGAAGTGTCATGAGTGTCACATATATGTCATACATGTATACATTAAGAGCAAAATAAACAACCGATATACAGTATATATATATATTAGTATCTGCCTGTTTTCTCCACCACATTTCCCTTTCATTTGAGCCAAACCAAGTAACTCTCCAAACCAAATGAATCAAAAGATTACAAACTTTGGTTTGAAGCAAAACGTATTTACCACTGCACTGCAACGATGTAATCAAATTTAAAACTGTCAAAACTTAAAACTATTGATATAAAGTTGTTGATTATAAAACAATATATTTTAGTGTATTGTACAATATTCAGATATATATAGAAGAAAAACAGTTGCCATTTGAAGATTATTAAACCATAATTTCAAATTTATTGGGATTTTTACTTGCGGAAGCAAAAACAAGTAATTCCCATGAAGCACTGGAAATTATATTATTGAAATAAAAACTGTCAAAACATAAAACTATTGATTTAAAGATTGATTATAAGTATAAAAAACAATTTAAGCTATTGCAAAGTTTTTAGATATAAATACAAATGTAGCCTGAAAAGTAAAGTAGCTTCACACTTATTAATATGCATTAAACGTAGTTAAAGTAAAGTTTCTGCAAAAGAAGAACAGATTTTTAAGTTTTTATTAGAAGATCATTAGAAGTCAGTTCTTCTGGAGAAATTGAAATTGATTTTTACTCTCAGAACCTGACTGTTGCACTCTGCAATCTTTTGCCACATGCTTTGTCCAATCAAAATTAAAGGATAAAAAAAGATTAAATATTACACACTGAAAGTATTCCCATATATTAATGGAATAGTTCAACCAAAATGAACATTCTCTCATCACCAGAATGCAGCCATGAGCCCGTTCCAGTCCAATGCTCTGGCCCACTTTACAAGACACAAAGTGTGTGTATGATGGGAGGGCTTCCCCTCACTCTCTCCGGGGGTCTGCATTTGGAGGGGAGGATTTGGGTGAAGGTGCGTTTCGCTCCACCAGAGCGATCGCAAGTCCGACTGCCTCTCTCCCTCTCCTACTGCTTCCTCTATTTTCTCACTCGCGTTTCCCTCTCTGTCTCACTTACTCTCTCTCATGGCTGGGACAGGATTGATCGCCCATGCTTCATTGCCTTGCAGCTGAATGTTTGGTTGTAATGTTTGGTTGGATGGTACAGCAAACACATTTAGGCGGGAGAAAGCAAGCATGCTGTGGAGGTCTGACATTGCTGTGGATTACACACATTTGCTGCGTCTCAGTGCAGGTGCACTGCAACTTGTTTAGGTTGACAGGACTCACCTGGGCTATCCGCACCTATTGCTGTCTGTGTGAAGGCTCATATCTGAATCTGCATTCTTTTTTGTCACTATTGTCATCTCATCTCTCACCATATTGATATATTACTTGATTTTGATTGGTCACTTGTGACATTCTGCAGAGAAATTATTTATTTACTCTCTTAATATAATATCAGCGCAGTTATTGTTAACTAAAAATATTAAAAATAGTTTTCATTAATTCAAGAATAAAATTCAATGTTAAAGTTAAAGTTGAAAAAGTTAAAGTTGAAAATGACTGAAACTGAATTAAAATGAATTAAAGCTAAATAAACAATTGAAACACGAACACGAAACGCAAATTGAAAATGAGATAATTTATTAATTGCAATACCTAATTTGTGTTATATAGGTTGGAGTGTCCCTGTGGATGCTTTTATATAGGGATGACTACTAGAAAATTAAAGATTAGAGAAAAACGCTGCACAACGAGAAGAGGTGACCGGACCCTGAGGAAGATTGTGGAGAAGGATTGATTCCAGACCTTGGAGGACCTGCGGAAGCAGTGGACTGAGTCTGGAGTAGAAACATCCAGAGCCACCGTGCACAGGCGTGTGCAGGAAATGGGCTACAGGTGCCGCATTCCCCAGGTCAAGCCACTTTTGAACCAGAAACAGCGGCAGAAGCGCCTGACCTGGGCTACAGAGAAGCAGCACTGGACTGTTGCTCAGTGGTTGCATGTCATTCAGAAATCAAGGTGCCAGAGTCTGGAGGAAGACTGGGGAGAAGGAAATGCCTGAAGTCCAGTGTCAAGTACCCACAATCAGTGATGGTTTGGGGTGCCATGTCAGCTGCTGGTGTTGGTCCACTGTGTTTTATCAAGGGCAGGGTCAATGCAGCGAGCTATCAGGAGATTTTGGAGCACTTCATGCTTCCACCTGCTGAAAAGCTTTATGGAGATGAAGATTTCATTTTTCAGCCCGACCTGGCACCTGCTCACAGTGCCAAAACCACTGATAAATGGTTTACTGACCATGGTATTACTGTGCTCAATTGGCCTGCCAACTCTCCTGACCTGAACCCCATAGAGAATCTGTGGGATATTGTGAAGAGAAAGTTGAGAGACGCAAGACCCAACACTCTGGATGAGCTTAAGGCCGCTATCGAAGCATCCTGGGCCTCCATAACACCTCAGCAGTGCCACAGGCTGATTGCCTCCATGCCACGCCGCATTGAAGCAGTCATTTCTGCAAAAGGATTCCGACCAAGTATTGAGTGCATAACTGAACATAATTATTTGAAGGTTGACTCTTTTTGTATTAAAAACACTTATTTTATTGGTTGAATGAAATATGCTAATTTTTTGAGACAGGAATTTTGGGTTTTCATGAGCTGTATGCCAAAATCATCAGTATTAAAACAATAAAAGACCTGAAATATTTCAGTTGGTGTGCAATGAATCTAAAATATATGAAAGTTTAGTTTGTATCATTACATTATGGAAAATAATGAACTTTAGCACAATATGCTAATTCTTTGAGAAGGACCTGTATATATATATATAGAGAGAGAGATTTAGCAATCGATTTTTCCTCTGAGTACATATAATTTCTTCTCTATTTAAAAAACACTTTTTAGTCAATCTAGGAATTGTTTTAAAGGATGCTGTTTATACCGGATCATGTAAGTGTGCATGTGTGTTATTTTATTACCTTTCTCACAAGTGGCTCCACCATAGCTGGGCAGACACAGGCATACAAAAGAGTTGATCTCGTCAATGCAGGTGCCTCCATTCTGACATGGATTGGACTGACAATCATCAATATCTGTGAGAACAAACAGAGACAGAGATTATAAAAATTCTGAAACAACTCATTATGTTGAGATTTTTTTTACCTTTTCATTAGAGCTGAGAAAGTACCGCAGGTGCTATAAAATGGTACACCAGAAAGTTGCGATTCTGTATTTTTCTATTTTCAAACATACATGTCCTAACATTGCTATATTTCCAATTACTGAGGTAAAATGTCTTGCTGGCGTTTAAGCAATGAACTTGTACAACAACACATTGACTGAAATCGCTATAATAATGAGCTAGACCGTTTTTACAAACACTTTGTGAAAAATAGAATTCAAACGAGAGCAGATCAGCAGGGAATATCAAATCTTTGTGTACGCAGGGGGGAAATAATCACCCGGCTCTGCTGAAAATGTATTTGCTGTGGCTTGCTAATCTTACTTCAAGAACTGAACATACATCTATGATTATGTTGTTTCTTTCATATCATATTTGAATCAAATGTTTGGAAACAAGATTAAGCACATATTTACATTTATATATTATGGTTTTCAATCTAGAGAACAATGTAACAGACACGTATGCGCTATTTACACTAGTTTACCTCAAATCAATTTCAAGTATACCGTACAAAACACATTTGCATAAACGTCAACTGGCACACTTCCAGATATTTCAGCATGACAGCTGTGATGGTAAACTTGACATTTTGTAATATCATTTGGCAAGTTAATGCACTATAAAAGTTAACTGTAAATAAGCAATGCGCAAAATACATAATGATTTGGACATCAGCTTTTTATTAGAAATCTTCGGGACGCAATCTGTTGAGGTTCTTCTTGTGTAACCTAAATTGGTTTTGGTGCCCCTAATGCAGTGAGCCAAATGTCCTGGACTGATTTTTAAAACATTAATGCATTACTTTTAAATTGAAAACAAAATCGAAGACGGCAGAACAGGTAGGCCTACTGCTAAATATAGAAAGTTTGAAACAAAATTTCCAATGCTTCTCGAACTCTCGTCCTTGTATTTACACACACATACAAACATATATCCTCATATAAAATTAGACCCGGGTCAGTGGGGTGCATGCAGACATGGACACACATACTCTAAATCTAATAGTCCACCTGCCTGCAACCATTTCTTATGCTCATCCTGAGCTTGAGGGCAAAGCTGGCAAAGACACAGCTGGCAAACGAGAGCATCTAACCTACAAAGCATCTGAGTGCATCTCCTGGGCTCCAGAGAGGGCAAAGGCAGAGGGCGGCTGGATCATCTCCACTTTGCCTGGAGTATAAAACATCCATAGCTGGATTAATGAGGTTTTAGAGGCAGAAGAAACATGCTGGGATGAAAGCGGAGCTCCGCTGTATCAAAGCGACACAGTGGTAGCGCTATCATAGAGTCAAAAGGTCAGCTGATTTCAAGCATGTCTAGACGTCCAATCCCAGGATTATAGAGCGTGGGTAACAGAGTCATGCTTCTCTCATTAATACATCCAAACTTTGTACACTTCTACAGTACATTGCAGGAGCCAACTATAACCTTTTTATGAGCAGATACTTTCAGTGAATCGAGAATGTAGGGTGAACAGTGTAGACTGATTCGCATATTAATGATTCTTTTGGGTGGTTCCTTTTAGAAAACAAACAAACAAAATAAAACCACACACACACAAAAAAAACAAAACAAAGAATTGAGTGTAATTCAATTCCCATGACCAGTTTAATTTAAAATGTAAAGTTAAATACAAACATACAATACGACAAGTGAATTCTGATTCCAGAATGAATGATTCTGATTCCAGTGAATCAAAAATAAAGAGCAAGAACATTGTAATTCAATTCCCAAACAAATTACTCTTATGAACCAGTTAATTTCAATGAATCAAAAACCCACAGTGTGACGAGTGTAGTTTTGGTCATGAATGACTGATTCTTAAGAGCAGTTCTTTCAAACACAATCAAACACACTTAAGAATCAATCAGAGAGTTCTCACTAACTAAAGTTATTTATTTTGTCATGTCAGACTGTCACGAACTGTTGCTGTGTTCCAGTTCGAGAATGAAATGTTAACTTTTTTTTGTTCAGTATTTTAAATTCCGTTTTCTAAAAGGCCTGTGAAAAGCATATTTTGCAAATATTTAAATGAGAACATTAAATTTAAATAATTACATTTTTAGTGGTTTAACAGATTTAATTAACTCCTTCCCCGCCATTGGTGGAAATTTCCATCTTTCTGTTTTTTCACTGTTATACGGTAGGGGGCGATATTAGGCATCTTGTGAAAGAGTATAGAATCTCCTGATCAAAACACAGACGAAGAAGACGCAGAAACATGCGATAGCATACATAATCATATATAAAATAACAGGATAATCAAACATTAAACAGCATATAAATCAAAACTGCCTAATGTTACAGAATGAAATGTCGACCCAGGACGAGGTATAGGACTGTGAAGCTTTGGGGGTGTTGATGGACTCGATCTACTCCATCTGTGTTTTGATCATCGTTCTGAATATGATCCAGAAGTAGTCTTTGACAATAACGAGATTTTCTCATCTTTTTGCTCAAAATATTGCTTTTTTAATGAAACTTGCACACATTCAAGTGTTTATAAAAAAGGAATGCATGAAGCTAGAATAAAATCCCCAGAAAAGAATCAAACTGGTCGAAGAAAACCACTCACGTCTGAAATGAACTAAAAATGATGCTCAGTAAACTGAGCAAACATCAAATGAGCCATTGGGATTTACACACTACCTGCATTCTGCTTGAATGGCCCCTTAAGACATACATATTGACCGGGTCTCTCTCCCTTCCTTTGGAGACCAATAGTATTTTGCCAACAGCCTTTGTAAAACAAGTGTCCTGAGAGCTCACCAGACAGGAAAAGAGGCCACGTGAGACAAACAGGGCCAGTACTTTGTGCCGAAAACATTGTACAGCTGAGGGCAGCCTTAGCCATTCAACCCTGTCCATTCTGACATTGGCTTTCAAGTGTTTTCCGCAGCTTCCGAGAGCTGGAGGGAAGATGCTTAGTTTGGCATTGGCCAGATTTATGTTTTCAATTTCAGTGGCTGCTGGGGCATTTGTAAATGACGTGCCAAATAAAATGTAAACAGTCCTCCCTTCCCTTATAAATGAGACCTCAAATGCAATCAAATATTTCACGGCCAAATGATCCATCCAGAGATTTTTCATGGGATCAGAATCTAATAACGTTCCGAGAAGAGAAAGATCAATACCACAAAGCAAGGACTCTCTCCACAACTTCTCGCGGATGATATTTTATCACGCCATGCTTCAAATAATAATGATTGAAAATGCGAACGGATCTGACAGTGGCCGATTTGCAATGCATCAGCCGTCTGGGACTCAGCGTCTCTCTCTGTCCTCGGGTTGTTTGTACCACGGAGCCTTTGCTCAAAGCCATCAAAGTGCTCTTCTTCCATCTTGTCCATGTAAATAGACACTAAACTGTTGGCTCGGCTGCTTTGTGCAGACTCCGAAAGTACATCATGGAAGGGGATGACTCTAAAATGCTTAGCTAAAAAGGATTATTTTAATGTATCAGCACTTTTCCCCATCAAATGTTTATATAATCCAAAGTTTTCTGTTTTGACCTTCCGCTTCTTGTCAGAAAACTTTTTCCAAAGTGCTCCAATTCCCCAGAGAAGGAGGAGTTTAGGAAAGCCCTGAAGATGTATGACAAAGACAAGGCAACCCTGACATTTCCTCAAAGGATTAGAATCGCTGCAGTCGTCAGCGATGACTTTCAAAATGAGCACACTGAAATTCTGATCTTTCCGTGACATTATTTTATAACTCTTTAACATTTGAAAGATAAATTACACTCCTTCAGAGAGGCGTGTGTCCTGTTTCTGTTGATTGTTTTCATCGTAATTGCTTCGGCGGTGCGAGAATGGCTTTTTCAGCGTGGAGAGCTTTATGGAGTGTGCCCTTGGAGTGGGATAATCAGCAAACGGGAGCGGTTCATGAGCAAACAAAAATAAAACAATAATATATAAGAGTAAAAGGATGGAGCACTGGCAAGCACTTGTAATCTTTTCCTCAAGTTGCTATTACTGAGGCGGCAGTCTACAATAACATGACTGTGGGAACAAACCCTGCTTTCAGAACACTGATGAAAAGGAGTCGTCAATTTGCGCCTAAGAAGAGTCTCTTGAGACCCTCCTAATAATGCTAACATGATGGGTCCTGGAAATTGCCATGTTTTCAGCCGAGTTTCATTTCATTTCATCATAACTTTGGGTTTGCATCAGGTTCTGGATTGTTTGTTTTAATTTTGACTAGGTTTGTCAGTTTTTATGATTAATTAATTGTAGAATTTATTTTAATATTTGATGAAAATAAATATTAAAATTAGTCATAATTAATAGAAAAATAAAATAGTAATAAACTATTTTAATTACTCACAGTGTTTGAAATGAATAAATTAGATATTAAATTAAAATAAGATGGATGGATGGATGGATAGATGGATGGATAGATGATAGATAGTCACCCACTGGGAGCAATACTTGCATCAATACAGCTCTGACATTTCTTCATTTAAAGGATTTCAGACCACTGACAGCGACTACCACGCCAAAAGATTGATACATGTAGTTACCCAAACCACATGGGTGTGCTTCAATCAATAGAAGCCATTCGGTTATTGATAAAAGTAGTTTTGAGATAAATGTAGACGTCTATATACAAGAATGGTTTACTGCTGTTATTACAGTAAAGTTGAATAAGGTTAAAAGGACCATATGAACATGTTGTCTGCTGTAGTCAAATGTGGTCTGAAACATATAGGGGCAAAATCACAAAAAAGATAGACAGACAGACAGACAGACAGACAGAAATAGATAGATAGATAGATAGATAGATAGACAGACAGAAATAGATAGATAGATAGATAGATAGATAGATAGAGAGGTGTATAGATAGACGGATAGATAGACAGATAGATAGATAGATAGATAGACAGACGGATATATGTATTCTATATATATATATATATATATATATATATATATATATATATATATATATATATATATATATATATATATATAGATAGATAGATAGATAAAATTATTCTTAGCCATATGAACTTTTCTACACAAATGTGCCATGTCCAATTTTTGAGGAAAATCCTCATGTTTTTATTATGGTGGTTGTGCTTGTGTTTCAGCTAGGGGCAGCATCTTAGTGAGCTGAAGTCAGGCCGTGTCCAACCCACTACTGACAGGCCTAGTGCAACAACTCAGGGAGCGTTACAGAAGCTAATGAGCAGAGGTGTCACAACATTTCAAACTGTTGCTCCTCAGATCTGACAGCGCCTCTGTTCTCTCTCTGGCGTGGGGAGGTCAAAATTGAACTCAAAGCTGTCTTCAAACAGAGAACCAGAGAGAGAGAGAGAGAGAGAGAGAGAGAGAGAGTGTGTGTGTGTGTGTGTGGGGGGGGGGGAAACAGAGTGAGATGCAGCGCTCAAGATTCCGCCGACCCAGTCAGGTAATCTAGACGACCTGAGGGCTTATGCAGCTGAGGATGGATTTCGTTAAACCACCTCTAACCCTGGCTGTGATGCAATCCACACAGCTTGGGGGATCACGTGGGAATGAGGAGATTTGAATCATTTCTCTAGGTGGGGAATTTTCACTATGTGCTTTGAAACCCAACAAACATCTAATCAATGTGTGAGATCAGATGTTGCTGTCTAACTGGGATATAAATAGCGAGATGTGTGCGAACACCTCTTAAAAAGTCACCTCTCACTTTCCTCAAAATGGTCAAAATCAATCAGATATCAGCAGAAGGATGAACTCTGGATCATAAGAATAGGATCAAGGAAGCCATGTAGCACAAAAATTCTCAATCCTCCTCGCGGGGATCCTGCAGCACTGAATACTTTGCATGACTTTCTCACTTCAGCTCACTAATAGAGTGCTCTGTATTCACATGACTTTCACGTTACTGTAATCACACATCTCATCACAAGGACTCCAATAGAATTGGATTTAAGCATGTTGCTAAGCTTAAGCTAAAATTATTTTAATCCAATTAATTTGACTATATGTACTCAATATTTGTGTTTACTATTTTTTTATACTTAGTACTGGATAAAAAAAACTTTCAGCAGTCTCAATTTTGTTGCAATGCATTCTTGGATTAATTTTCAGAAAAAAAAGAAGCATGGAATGCTGCTTTAAACAATACAATAAACAAAGAAACAAACAAGATATCTTAAAAAGGAACAAAGTTGATGCCTTAATTTTTGCTCGGAATGGATCTACAATGCCTTAAAATGCAGTCTAGCTAGGATGCTCAAGTAAGAGAGATAGACAGACAGAGAGACAGACAGATGGAGAGATAGACAGATGGATAGACAGACAGACGGATGGATGGAAAGATGGATAGATAGACCCAAAAATAAGAGACACTTTGTGGCATTTCTTGTAAATGGCAAATTAGGTCTCTGAGATACATAAAAAGGTTACTAACATAACAGCTATTTACTTTACAGTGAAGTATGGCTCTATTTTAGCATTAGCATTAGCATCTCTGTTCTTCCGCACAAACATCTGTGATAAGCATTTGTGATTTAACACAGAGCGGCGTAAAAAGCTCAAAGCACTGGCACACCTTTACGTGATAGTGGTCCTGGTAAAGCAGGGATAAGAGGAACCCCCCAGCCCCCGCACCCCACCCCTCATAATTCATTTCCAGAACTCATTCCCAGGACAACACGTCCGTCCAGCTGCCACAGCGATAAGAGGCTCCAAAACCCAGACACTGACTTCATAGGAAATCAATTTGTCCCCAAATGTACAGTAAATGACTAGGCTTTACAAATTCTGTTCCCATCCTACTGCAGAGGACCGTCACATGGACGATGACTGACACTGCTGAATCAGCATCCAATCAGAGGCCAGCACACATCATTTCATCCCCTCATCCGTAGAGCGTTAAGCCAACCATACACTACAACACTGAAGCTTGTCTCCCTGCACACATTCGGTTTTGTGTTTTCTAGTCTTGATGTTTTATTCTCTCTCTCAACTCTCATTAGTCTTTTTAACTGTCCTATCTAATAATAATTAAAAGACAAACACTATGATTTATATCATATTTGCCCCAATCTCGCGTTCAAATGGCTTTTCAAATGTAGTAAATATTATGTACTTTTTATTTTACACAACAAAAAAAACAAATGATTACATTTCTGCTCTGTTGGTTGCAGTGTTTGCTTTCTTTATTTATATGCTTTTAACAAGTTTTTTTATTTGTGAAACATGAACCAAAGAAGGACTACAGAACTGAATAAATAAATAATTCAGTATGTTTTTAGAACAGTTTTCACATTTTATTTTATATTTATATATTCAAATGTTATTTTAGTTTTTAATTTCAAGTTCAATTGATTTATTTAAAATGATTTTAGTAAATGCAATGCAATTTGAATTTCAAAATAATAATGTAAGTTTAAAAAAAATGCCCTGAAAGTATTATTTAAATAACTGTAGATAAAATAACCCTGCTGTCCAAGATATTGGTATAGGCCTTAAAAAAAACATAGCATTCCAACACTAGCAAATTTTACAATGCCAAAATGTTTTGCATTTGATTTATTGCATGTGACTAGAGCATCCGAGGCTTTTTGCTGCCAACTTGAAAAACAAAAGAACAACAAGTTTCGGTATGAAAGTGTGAGCTTGGCTTTAGCTTCTGTAAACTGTAGCAATGTGGTGGTCCAGGACTTTATGGACAGCAGCAGGTGTATTCAACTTCTGTGATCGCCTGGTGAGCCAAACTCATAAAAACTTGTTAATCTCCAGATCTGTGTTTTCTTTTGCTCCGCCCCCTGCTGTCGTGTTGGGCTGCCAACTGGGCCGCCCCCTACCTATCTTTGCCAACATTAGTCTGACGGAGCAGATGGACCTGAGGTTGTCTGCACGCACCGGCCCGTCCTGACAGCCCGAGGTTGCTCGTAGCCACATAGCCTCTCGCGCCGCGGTACTTGTCAGCAAATGAAGAATGATTGTCAGTGATTTGTTGATCACTTCTCCATGCAGGATAGAATGTGTCAAGGGATGATTTAATGAGCCACTGGTGCCGGGCGGGGCCGATCATCTTGTGTAAAGAGCAGCCGCGCACTGGGGGATTGGCTAGCCCACATAGCCATCAATCAACAGGTGCACCGATGTGAAAGGAGCTGCAGTGGGCTGAGCTTCCTCTCGGGAAATGTCCCAGAAGAAATTTGCTCTCTAGAGTTATAAAAAAATATGAATAGGGCAAACTATCTGATGTCTGATGTAAATGCAACAGAGGGTTGCTGAAGGGTTTATTTTGATATTTTATTATAAAGATATATAAAGAATTATCAGTTGGTTAAATCTGAAAATTACAATATTTTATAACACATAAAAAACATAACATATATGTCTATTTATCTATCTATCTATCTATCTATCTATCTATCTATCTATCTATCTATCTATCTATCTATCTATCTATCTATCTATCTATCTATCTATCTATCTATCTATCTGTCTATCATTGTATCGTTCTGTCATCCTATCTGTCTTTCTGTCTATCTATTGGGAATAAAGTAATTGGGGAAATAAATTTAGTTATTTATAATAATAATAATAATATGCTATATTTGCTGTTAAACATACCATTTAATCAGTTGACAACCCTAGTAAAAACTTCTTGGTTTCAAATGTGTTTGCATGTCTTCCAATATGTTACGTATTTCGTCGAATAGGCAGAGGGACCAAACTAAGCCGTAGAGGAAATACATACGAGGTTAAGGGTGGAGAAAATATATGGCAGTCTGGTGGAGGCAAATGCAATGTATTACTGGAGAAAAAGGCTTATGGGACCGAAAGGGCTGCTTTCACTCCATTTTGGAAGTGCATTGCAATTTTCATACAGCCTTTCTGGCAAATAACAACAGGGCAGAGTGGACAGGGGGTCGAGGGAGCAGCACTGAAAAAGAGAATGTAGTAGAGTGAAAAAGAGAGATAGAGTGGAATAAACAAATATATATATACAGTTTACGGTAGTGTATATTTGAAGATCTGTTTGAACTAACACGTGTTGTTTTTTAATATGTAGCCCGGCAAATAAAGGCTTTTTAAATATTAAACGTGAAATGTGAAATTTTGTCCCTTTTTAGGCAAAGGATCCACTTACAATTGTTTGTGTAGTGCATATTTATAAGCTGTCGACTGTACATATCGACTGCTTGAAACAAAGTGAATGAGTATTGAATCATATGGGTGTGCTTCGGTCTGACTTCATTACGTTTGCACTGTAAAATTGTATTTGCGCTATTCAGCTTCCCAGAAATATTAGCCACTTCCCCTGCAGGCTGAATAAATCTCACTGCTAACATTTGTATTTGGCTTTTCAATTGTTTTAATGCACACAGCAACCACCCGATCTCCATTTGCAGCAGTTGTGACCCATAAGTCATTGAGTAACCTCTACACTAATGTGTTGATCCAACTATGGCTGATTTGCGGTGGAAATGTAGAAAACAAAGAGAATATCACCATAATCTTAAATTGTAACTGAGAGAATAATATTCAAATAATGCTGCTAATAACAGCAGTATATAAATAGCATATTTACATTATACATATCAAATAACATTTTTTCATGGAATAATTTGCTTTATATTTCTACAAAACCCTCCGAAATGACATACCAAATAGACTTCTTGTAATCCCCATTTTTACTTCTTTTAAAAACTGAGGGATACATCAAAATGATTGTTTATGGTAATTGATTACACTTTGTCAATAAAAACGTGTTTTGAACCTGGAGCATTCATTTAGTTCATTTGAAGTTGAAATTATAGAACTGTAAATGCATTTTACAAGCTGTATACAAGACTGAAAACTCCTTTAACTGACGATGTGTCCAGAAGTAGGATGTTTCGAGTTTTATCTCATAATTACGAACAGTTATGGGCGGCAATCCAAACCAGTCAAGGTATTTCTGCACCATTTTATGTCTCAAATGAATGTGTGAACTCTTCAACTGTTCCTTCAATTATTGAACATAACTAAACTCAGGATGTGTCTCAATCTAGCTTATGCATAACCTAGAGTGGGAGACCCATGTAGATTGATGGACAGACCTATCTTGTTGATGCTGGCATGTGTTGCTTGCGGCAGGGAGAAGATCACTTCCTTCAGATGCCTCTTTGCTCTTTCTCATAAATGTTTCAATTGCCCGGCAGATGCGCAGTCAATAAATTATGCAAGGATCCCAAATGCTTCCCAAATGGCTGAGCACAACCGGAGTCTAGAAGGACGGAATACAAGGATAATGTGTTGCAGTGTCATTTATCTATGCATTTTGTTCCAAAGGTAGAGAGCGATGGTAGAGTTTGTTAAGGCATTGCAATACAGTTGCTAGGGTGTTGCTAAGTGGTTGCCAGGGTGTTGTGGGTGGTTTCTAGAGGCCAAAGTCAAAAAGAGCCCACCTCTAAGTATCTGTGGTATTGTGGTTTCTAGATGTGGCTCAGGATTCCTTGTTCTATAAAAGTATATTTTGGAAAATTATATGCATGCATTCTCCACCAAGTTTTATCCAATGCAAACATTTGTAAAAGTACACCTCTCCTCAATAAAGCAAAGGTACAGTAGCAATCATTCATATCTGTAGCATAAATGGCGCAAGGAGAGTCTTAGCTAGCAGCGCTTATGAATATGAACAAAAAAAGAGAATCAAAGAACACTTTCCCTACATAATTCATCCTTCTTTTGCCTGATGACACATTGACTGGAGAGATCAAGTGTTAGATTAGTACAAAATGTGGTCAAAAGAGTTTGCAGTAATATGCAATTAACCTTGTGCTTTTGACGGTAATTAATATTAAACACACTGCTAACACAGAATGCTCTGCCGGTAGCCAAGAAAAGCCCATCACTAAATCACCCGAAGGAACTTGCGATGTCCAAAATTATTGGAATTATATAAACATGAATTGTTTTCTTCTGAATACCATTTACGTCACAAAACTAAAATGGATCCCTAAAGCAGTGCAGATTTGTATAAAATTATGTGTGAACCGAATAATAGGTTATTAGCAAACACTACAGTTAGCATCACACTGTAATGTTGCTCGGCACAAGTGCTAGTGACAAATCAACTATCGACATATCGACTCTGCAGTTGTAGCGTGAAAATATTTACATTTACATTTATGCACTTGGCAGACGCTTTTATCCAAAGCAACTTACATTGCATTTCAAGGTACACATTTACATTCCTATTAGTTTTTGCTTTCCCTGGGAATCGAATCCATGACCTTGGCAATGCAAACGCCAACGCTCTACTGTTTGAGCTACAGGAAAGATTGATAATGAGACTCGGGATAATGCAGCTTTGATAACCTTCGACCTCTCCAACATAACACAGCTGGGACCTTTGACATCCACACGCCTCTCCATAATGGCACCTTATTAGGGCATCAGGTGTCTGTTCGGTCTATAATGGTCATAAGATGAACACAAAAGCAGTGTTCCTAATACAACAGTAAGTCGAGTTAGTGAGAAGCCAGCATTTTATCCAGCATTACAAGTGTTATTATAAGTGTTTGTTCAGATTGTCTCCATCCTCCCTTATTTTTCTGCCCTAGAACTGTTTGTCGAAGACTGTAATTGTAGATCTAGGTAGAATGGTCCCAAATCCCACCCACTCAGGTGTACATACTTCAGTCAGACATTAGGTGGTGCTATAATTATCAGATTTACCCTTTCGGTAAATCTGTCAGCTAGAATCAATTCATTTGATATCTCCTTGAATCTGGCAATGTTGTTCTTAAAATGTTACTGCCATTTAGACATTTCTGAAAAAAGATACTTTTCGAAATCGTCCTCGACTGTTTATCCATTTGGCACAGTATTTGGTGCGCTTCATCTACAGACCGTCATGGCACATATTTACCAAAATAATTTTGATTCGTCATTTCATTTTCATTGATTCATCCTTTCGTTTTTTGGGGTGTTGGTGATTTTGACTAAATGATATATATCTTCTGAAAAAAGAATGTGGTGAAAATTGTATGAGCAACAGCAATATCCTCTTTTCATGATTCAATCCAATTTGAATGGATAAAGTATCCTACATTATTACTCAGACATACCCCATTTTGTGAATGTTAAGTGCTTTGTAAAGACTATCATTTCATGTTCTCTTTAAGTGGGTACAGTTCTAGCTGCTCCATTTATATTATTCCTTTCTTTTCTACCTCTTTATCTCTCTCTCTCTTTTTCTCTATAGCATAGCCTTGCCCTCCTGTTCAGAGTTTGCTCTCATTTTCTCGAAACCCTTCCAACCTGCAACGCAGCTCTCCCTTCACATGTTCCTGTTCTTGTCTGACAGAGAAGAATGAGCTGTGTGCAGTCCTGTCAGATCACGCAGCCACTTCCCATACATGCCACCTCGCAGTTAGCTTCTGTAAACCATCTTCCCCTGCAGAGCTACCGTGCCAGATCGATTTCACCAGGGGTTCCCAATTTTTGCTGTCAGCTGAGCCCCTATAGCCAAAATGATTTACCTGTACCCCTTGAGATTTTTTAAGCTATTTCAAAATGTAATATATTTGCAACACATGTAATAACAATTGTGAAAAATGTGTTCATCTTCTATAATAATAATATTATTAATAATACTACAAATAATAATAATTATAATTAGGAGTTATATCAAAAATAAAATAATAATGTAAAAATAATATATATGAATTCTATTACCAGCAACAACTACTACTAACTAATAAATAATAATATATATTTAAGTATATTAAGTTTGTTTACCAACCTAATAATTATTTTTTAGGTGTTAAATATTAATAGGCCAAACATTAAAATATAATAGGTCAAATATTTAAAAAATAATTTAGTAATAATAAATATTATTAATTTTATTACTAACAACAACAGCAACAACCACTACTTCTACTAATAGTACTACTAATACTAATACTATTACTATTACTACTACTACTACTAATAATAATAATAATTATTATTATTAGGTTAAAGCTATTTATTACTATTTATAATTTATAATTTGTATATTAAGTTATATTTACTAACAACAACAACTTATAATAATAATAATAAATCTGTCATGACAGCTCTCGGGAGATTGCCATGGTAATGGTAATGGATATGGCAATGTTAATGTATTTGGTCTTGGCAGAATAGATCTGCTACATTGCTGCTGCTGCAGAGCAAGTATCGAGACTTGCTACTGCCAATATATACACAGACATTGCTGTGAGCATAAGACATGCTGCTGCACATGTAACATACATGAATTAACCCCCGTAGCAGATCTATACAGGTGGAGCTGGGGAAGGTGGAGGGTTTCTGAAAGCGTGCTGCAAACGGCAACAGCAACACTACCGGTATTTGTTTGAATGTCAGCTTTATGCTGATGATACAGTAATTTATACATCTGCTAAGTCATCCGCCATGGTTGCTGCAATTTTAAATGAACAAATGGAAAGGTCCTTCATACATATATGGCTCCAGGAAAATCATCTTCCTTTGAATGTTAACAAAACTGGTTTTATGTGGTTTTCTAATAGAAAGCAAAAAGAAAAAGTAACAATTCGGGTTCATAATGAAGAAATAGAGGAGGTAGATGAGTTTAATTTTGTAGGCATTGTTTTAGATTCACAACATAAATTTGATACACATAAAATGCTTTCAATAATGGTAAGGATTAACCTAAATTGTTTTAAACTTAGACAATACATCTCAATTGAGGCAACTCATCTTTTTATGCATGCAATGATTTTGTCCAAAACTTAAATATGCTTAGTTTTACAAAAAAAAAGTCATATAAAATAATTTTTAAATGTTTGTACAGTCTGTTCTATGTTAATTGATAACGAGACAGGATGATACAAGTAGAATCACTAGGAGTACAGAAGGTGGAAATTGTAGGATTGATTTCTTTAGAACTACACAAGGGCAAAGAGTCTTTTCTGTAAAGGGCTCCCAACTCTGGAACATGTTGCTAAATGAGTTTAAGGCAGTACGTGGAATAAAATCTTATACATTGAAGGTAAAGCGGTGGTTTAAAATAAACCAGAACTGCACGCATATTTAAATGTAATAAATGTTTGTTTTAATTAGTTATTCATGCCAGGGTTGGAGGCATCCTTACAATAGGTACAGGTCATTTAGGTATGTATTTGTATGTGTATAAATGACATGCTGTGTTAGTTTCATCTATGATTAGTATATTTTTTATTTTTTGAAAAGCCTTTCTAGGGACTCCAGACGCAAATCAGCTTATGCTATACTCTCGACGTGCAATACATATTTTCCATTTTTTTGACTGGAATATTTTTATGTTTTTTTTTGTACTGTCCCTATATAAATAAACGTATAAATAAAAAATTGAAATAAAAAAACGTTGAGCCGCCGCTCTTTGTCCGCTGATGCAACAGTAACCAATCAGCTGTGCTACATAGATAATGATGTGATCGCTACCAAATGAGTTAAAGACCTAGAGTTAAAGATGCCCTGCACCATCTAGAGTTTCATAACATAACTAGGTAATAATAACAGTTCCTTTACAGTAACAGTAATAACAGTTCCTTTATAACCCCTAATTGGGAAAAATGAAAACAAACAACAAAAGAAAGCATCTGATCTAGACACTGGTAAATTCAATTTTGGAAGATATTTTAAGTCTTCGACTTGCTAATAATCATATTCATTGGTTCTGCATCAGGGGTCAAAGGAATAACCCCCAGAAGAAGCACTTGCAGTGGTTTATATCCTATTTTAGCCCTCTGCATAAATTCAAGAGCACTTCCAGAGCTGGTGTGGGCTCCTTCAAACGGCCTTGACCTCGTTTGTCCCGACCCTGACCTCTCTCTTAATCCACTTACCTATCTCGCAGCTCTCTCCTGAATAGCCCTGAGGGCAAAGGCAACTGCATCCCTCCCCCTCGGTCAGACAGCTCCCACCATGCAGGCACGGGTTGGTCTGGCAGGGATCATCTTCTGCTGTAGAGAGACAACACAAGAGAAGAGAACACGGTTTAAAACATTACACAGCAGAAAGAACGTTTTACGGCCAGATTCGAACCTGAATCTCCCATGTGAGCACCAAGGCTCAACGTTTCCGGATAATGTAGTGCATATGTGCGGGCAACCCAAGCCTCATTCATGAATCACGAGCAGAAAGCTTCCACTTTCCCAACTGAAAAAAAAAAAAAAACGGAGAGGAGCTTAAGCGTATGACTTTCAACAAGGTGAGAGATTAGCACAAGTTTGATGTCATCCCCTGTTCATCATGACAGATGCTCTGCAGGGAAGGACAATGCGATTCACCATGTTCGCCTCTGATGATCCCCGGCCTTCATAAATTATCCGATCATCGCCTAGAGTAGCGGCGCACACTTTCTCTCTTTTTATGGCAGATTACCATACCGTTCTCGGGTCATAAACACACTTTATTTCTGTGAGCTACGACTCTTGAAAAACCTGTACGGCAAAATGTTTTGGGGTGTGGTGATGAATGGAACATTTCACAGATTAAGTCATAATTACATCAACTTACGGACGGGGAACTTTTACAAGGACGTCAACACACGACTTGCACTGGAAATTGATTAAGTGCTTTATAATCCGTTTCCAACAACGAGACGCAATCTGACAGTGCATCAAACACACCATGTCTCCTCCGGTATAATTCCAAACACGCAATTATTTACAGCAGGGGAGATAAATCGCAACACGGTCTCGCAACATGATCCATGTGCGTTAGACTTCCTACATCTTATCGAGTTTTACTTTGTTACAGGCATTGGGAGCTCTTCAAAAGAAATTACATGTACTATGTTTGTTTTCTGTTGTGACAGCTTGTTTTACTTCTATTCTCTAACATATTTTCTTAAAGCACACAATTCCTCAAGAAAACAAAAAGTACACACACAATGCTACACAGGCAAAGATTGAAGGCAAGATTTGCGATTGTGTTCTCTAGCTACTGTGCATACAACATCTGTCTTCTATTACAGTAAATTGTATTTACAGACAGCATTCAGCTCAGTTTACCCAACTGGAAAAATCAGCATGAAATCACATGTTGGTTCAGGCTGGTTTATGATGGTCAGTGCTGGACAAGCTAGTGGATAATCATAAGAAGCCAGCAGACAGACAGACAGACAAACAGACATAGATAGACAGACGTAGACAGACAGACAGATAGACAGACAGACAGACACAGACAGACGTAGACAGACAGACAGACAAACAGACAGACAGACAGACATATACAGACGTAGACAGATAGAGAGACAGACAGACAGACAAGATAGACAGACAGACAGACACAGACAGACGTAGACAGACAGACAGACAGACAGACAAGATAGACAGACAGACAGACACAGACAGACGTAGACAGACAGACAGACAGACAGACAGATAGACAGACAGACAGACATATACAGACGTAGACAGATAGACAGACAGACAGACAGACAGACAGACAGACAGATAGATAGATAGAAACGTGCTTTTCAACAGGGTAGTTGACAGCAGACATAAAAACTTATCAGAAGCCAGTTGAGCATACTTTCACTGATTCTTTTTTTTTATTATAAATAATAATTAAAAAAAAAATTATACTGGTTTAAGGCCACATTCAAACTGAAAAGTGACAAAGAAGGACAAAAATTGAAAGTCATAAGTTGGAAACTTAAGTCAATTATTTTTTAGTCCAAAGACAACAGACAGCAGAAACCCCCTGTTGCATGGCTGAGATTGACAAGTATACGACGCATGAGTGACTGCTGCTTCACAGCAAAAATGAGCGGATAAACATTCCCTCGCTCTCTCATGAGCTCTCAAAGCCGGCTCGGCTCAGGAGGCAGCTGGGCTATTGTGAATTCTCGGAGCAGAGCACGATGACATAAAGATCCACATTGACCAATTTTAATGAATGCCGCCCGGACCGGAGCCTCCTCTTGCACACAACTCTATGAGAGCGACAGAGTTCAAGGACTCCTCGTCATCATCATGATGAAATAAACTCTTCAGCGCCCACTCAAGAGCTTTTTCATCCCAAATCCCGTCAAACGGATCGTTTTCTGAGAGGATGGAGAGCTCTTGTCGCTAAGCTGGGAATGGTGCAGGGGGAAAAGGCCTTCAGGTCCCAAACAATTAGTCACGACGTAGGTCATTTCCTGCACAGATCGCTAGTCCCGACGCAGATTGGTTCCTTAAGCTGTGGATCATGTGGAAACACCTCAGGAGGTAGTTTGAGAAGTAAATGCATTGGGTTATTCAGGCCACAGATGTAAGCTTTACTCATCCCAAATGGAATTACACTAGCATGGAAAATTTTGGAGTCAAAATAGGATGAACAAAGCGCTCAAGGGAAAATGTTGCTGTTCAGCATTAGCTTGAAGTTAACATGGAAGTTAAATTGGTGTATACTATGGTTCAGTAATACAGATGTAATGCAGTCACAGGTTTGAACCCGGCTCAACCAATCATAATAAAGGATCGAAACTATCCATTATTATAAAAAAATAATAGAGAATTTAGATCCATTTTGCAAGTTTAAATGATCTACATACCAATCAGATAGTTGTACGATTGAATAATACGCATTAAGATATGACGGTCGAAAAATCTGGCCTTTGTTTTCTGTTCCCATTTCTACTCACTTTCAACCCGGTACCGTTTTGGTCAATAAAAAGTGACAATGAAAACATGTACAATTATTTAAATAAAAAAAAAAAAAAAAAAAATTATAAATTATATTATTAATACTTAAATTGACCGTTTCTGTCAATAAAAAGTGAAAATTGAAAATGATAAAAAAAACGAATTAAAGTGATGATAAAATAAAAAAAAATAATAATAATGAAGATAAAATGTGATAAAAAGTGACACATGAAAATAAAATTCTAAATAAAAATAATAATTATAAACAACAATAAAATAAAATAAAATAAAATAAAGTAGTAACAGAAAATGTCACTGCTTTTAGCATCATCATAGAAATGATCCGTTTTGTAGGTGTAAATAGATGGAATAGCGTTCTGATCGATGAAGACGCATGAAGTGACTAAGCATAAATAGTCAAATGTCTTTTTACGTTGTGAATGAGCAAACAAAAGAATAGCTAATGTAGTGAATGAGCTGGAGGATGGTTAAACAGCAAAAAAAACAAAAAACAAAGGGATGAGAGCAATAGCAGTTAAAAGCCTTTTCTGTTTCGTGCGGTTGGCTTATGATTAATTACACAGCAAGCTTAAAATAGTTCCATCTTCCCCAATTCCGTCTCTTTCTATTTCTCCCTGTCTTTCTTACAACAGTCCATGCGCTGTTTGTGGTCTCAGCGGACCCTGAATGAAACTCATCCTGAGATGGAAAGGACTGCTCAAACTATCAACACTACAAACAATTTAAGTGGATAATCCTCCATTTGCTATGATAAACGCATTATTACAAAATATTTGATGCATCAAGTGCCTATATTGCAGTTTACTGAGCAGCATCTGAATAGCATGATTTTTTAATAAGTTACTTAAAAAAAAACTCACAAATGGGTATCAAACTGATGAATCATCAGTTTGAACAACTCCCATCTCTAGTTCAAACCAAACTCACTATGTATTGAACACAAACAGCTACCCTGAAACAAAGATAACAAGACTTCTTGTAGAAATGGCAAGTTTTAAGAAAAGCTATTGATTCCAAAGCAGCTGCCATCCCATTAAACTGTGATCTCTGCTGCTGAATCTCAAAAACACAATCCACGGCCATGAGGGACAGTCTCTAGGAAAATAAAATACTAAGACAGTGCTTCACTGCCTTGGCTCTTAAGTGTACATTCTCCATTCTGTCATAAACAAGCTGTTTATTATGCTACACTGAAGGCTTTGTTAAAGGAGAAATACTTGAAGACTTCACCGCAGTAAGATCAAATCAAATCCCTTCGAGATCTTCACACTTGAAAACAATAGATAGATAATTATAGTGGCTGGCCTGCACAAATAAATCTCACTGAAGAAATAAAGTGTTGCGAGAACTTCAGCGATACTTATACTGCATCTCGTGTCCACAGGGTGATATTTTGTTAACACCCTTTCAACATCTTTCACATCCCTGCGCACTTTCCTTATTTAAAGGGATATTTCACCCAAAAATGAGTCAGTCAACACACACACACACACACACACACACACACACACACACACACACACACACACACACACACACACACACACAAAGAGGATTTATGTGACTCAATGTAACTTATGTAACTGATATTTTGACTTGACTATTAAATTCCTAAAACTGCCTTGCGTTATGATTTCTCTCATTATTAATATTCAATAAGTGGATCAGTCTCTCCATATAAATTTATCATAAATGTAGCTACTTTTGCTCAAATCATGAAAAAAATAATCTATTTATTGTGCAAACAAAATTGACAGGCTATTTTAACTCAAAGGCTTTTGACTTCAATTTCTACACAGCCGCCATATGCAATACAAAGACATTTAGTAATTTTGTAGACATGTTTCGAAGTTGTCTGTCTGCTTCCTCTTATTATGTCTATGTTTGAAGCTTGAAAAATTCATTCAGCTTTTATGTTTCATAGGAACGTTTCACTCGGTTGCACATAAATCAACCAATACTTGGAAATCAACATTATTCCAGATTTTCTGTATTTGAGCTGTCCCAATTTCACTGAGACACTGCATAGTAACTATTGCTGTGAATAAAACCCGCTGTGGGTGGTGAATCATTAAGTCAATTAAATGCTACAATTAGTCATAATACAAACAAGCGCTCTCCAAATGCAAGAAAAAGCACAAATTACACATCATTTTGAGGCAAATTACAGATTTTCACAACTCTAAATTAGTTTATCACGGTTCTTGCAATAAAGTTTATACGTGACACCATCCTCTGAGTCTAGGAGGTCAAATCTCCAGCGCTCATCATTCACTGAATGTGAGGTCGCAATTACTGTGGAGGTAAGCTGAGTGTGCACCTTGGGATGCCCAGGCCTATTTCTACCGCAACACAGATAACTCTGCATCCCTGTGGACCACAGCAATCTACTGGCACAGAGCAAGCAGTGATTTAATGCTACTGGAAGAATGAACCTGAGGAAGGCTGGTGTTGGGTGGGATGACGTAACTTGCACCGCAGTGGAACGAACCCGTATAGCACTCAGCATTTGCTGTATAAAAGTAGAGAGAGTTTGCAGAAATTGGCAAAACTAGGCGTAATTAGTTTGGAAGTTCAGCTGATCACCATAATATTGGTGGGTTGAGTCCAATCAAGTTGATGGCTTGTGAATCTGAATCAAATCGAGGAATCTGTAATAAAGATGCGATTCTTTGATTCTAAATTGATGAGATAATTGATTGGAAACTTTAGCATGCCAAGCTAAAAAATAACTTGTGGTTAACTCTTTCCCGCCATTGACGAAAATTTTCGGCTTTCCATGCTATCACTGTTATATGGTAGGGTAGGGGGCAATATTATGCAACTTCTGAAAGAGTACTGAACCTCCTGATCAAAACACAGGTAAAGAAGAAGCAGAAACAAGCGATAGCAAATGTAATCATATGTAAAATAACATGATCATCAGCATTAAACAGCATATACATCTAAACCGCCTAATGTTACTGAATAAAATGTCGACCCAGGACGAGGTAAAGGACTGTGAAGCTTTGGCGGTGTTGATGGACTCGATCTACTCCATCTGTGTTTTGATCATCATTCTGAATCAGATCTAGACGTAGTCTTTGACAAAAACGTGATTTTCTCAGCTTTATGCTCAGAATGAAAAAAAACACATGAGAACTGAAAATGAAAAAAAAAATTGTTTTAGAAGAAACCGTAAAGCACATTAAAACATCAACCTGCGCGCCCTTGATGCACTTCCCACATCTTTCTTCAAAAGTGTGTTAAACAGCTTAGAAGAAGATCTCTTAGAAGTGGTAAATGCCTCACTTCTCTCTGGGAGTTTTCCAAACTCCCTGAAAGCTGCAGTTGTCAAGCCCCTCCTGAAAAAGAGCAATCTGGATAAGACCATATTAAGCAACTATAGACCGATCTCAAATCTTCCTTTCATAGGCAAGATCATTGAAAAAGTTGTCTTCAATCAGCTGAACAAATTCTTAAGCTCGAATGGATACTTTGACTACTTTCAATCTGGTTTCAGATCGCATCGCAGCACAGAGACAGCGCTCATAAAGATAATAACAATATTCGCTTAAATACTGATAAAGGCAAATTATCAGTTCTTGTACTACTCGACCTCAGTGCTGCATTTGACACTGTCGATCACAACATACTTCTTGACAGGCTGGAAAACTGGGTGGGGCTTTCTGGGATAGTCCTAAAATGGTTCAGATCATACTTAGAAGGGAGAGGTTATTATGCGAGCATTAGTCTGAGTGGACATCCATGACATGCGGAGTCCCTCACGGCTCAATTCTTGCGCCACTTCTATTCAACCTGTACATGCTCCCAATGAGCCAAATAATGAAAAAGAACCAAATCTCTTACCACAGCTATGCAGACGACACACAGATCTACTTAGCCCTATCGCCTAACGATTACAGCCCCATTGACTCCCTGTTCCAATGCATTGATGAAGTCAACAGTTGGATGTGCCAACACTTTCTTCAGTTAAACAAAGAAAAACTGAAGTCATTGCGTTTGGAAACAAAGAAAAAGTTCTCAAGGTGAATGCATACCTTCACTCTAGGGGTCAAACAACTAAAAATCAAGTCAGGAATCTTGGTGTGTCTCTAGAGTCAGACCTTAGTTTCAGTAGTCATATCAAAGCAATAACTAAATCAGCATATTATCATCTGAAAAATATTGCAAGAATTAGATGCTTTGTTTCCAGTCAAGACTTAGAGAAACTTGTGCATGCTTTCATCACCAGCAGGGTGGATTATTGTAATGGTCTCCTCACTGGCCTTCCTAAAAAGACCATTAGACAGTTGCAGCTCATACAGAACGCTGCTGCCAGGATTCTGAGCAGAACCAGAAAATATGAACACATCACACAGTCCACAGTCCTCAGGTCTTTACACTGGCTCCCAGTTACATTTAGGATTGATTTTAAAGTATTATTACTGGTTTATAAATCATTTAATGGCCTAGGACCTCAATACATTGCAGATATGCTCACTGAATATAAAACCAACAGATCACTCAGATCACTAGGATCACATCAGCTAGAAACACCAAGGGTTCACTCTAAGCATGGTGAGTGTGCTTTTAGCTACTATGCCAGCCGCAGCTGGAACCAGCTTCCAGAAGAGATCAGGTGTGCTCCTACAGTAGTCACATTCAAATGCAAACTCACAACGCATCTGTTTACCTATGCATTTACTGAATGAGCACTGTGCCACTGTTCGTCCGACTGTTTTTACTGCATTTTATTATTATTTTTTAATTCTAAACTGTTTTAATTACTCTTATTTCTTTTGATTATTTGAATTTCTTCTATGTAAAGCACCATTGTGTATGAAATATGCTATATAAATAAACTTGCCTTGCCTTGTTCCGTTACCTCCAACCCCCGTTTTGAGTCGCCAGATCCACACCCCTCTGCACTCCGGGGCCTCCCACTTTACAAATTAAACACTGTATATATATATATATATATTGCATATTCAGATATTCATAACAAAATATTCTGGGCCATGAAAGTTTTGTGAAAATAATCAAAAATGCTGGCGGTGGCTGGCAACTTTTTTCAAAAACGCTGTGGCGGGGAAAGAGTAAATTCATGCAAACTAAAGCAATTTGCTGTAACGAATCACTAGTGATCATTACTGGAAAAGTGACACTGTTCTGGTAGAAATGCTGAAAGCAAACCTGATGTGCCAACATTCGAGACCACTGAGCCAACATGACTACAGTAAATCTCACCACACAAAAACACGCAGAAAATCTTAAAATCCTACAGCCAGGGATTATGGTGTCTGAAAATGCAAGTGAATCACAGAAATAAGAGTTGACACTACGTCAAAACAGCATGATGTTCTCTTATTTCTTGGTTTTTACCTGCAAGCGGTTTCAAAAATCTTTTTTTAGACCCCAAATACAAGAAACATGATTCTTCAAAAGAGACAATTCAAAGCGCTTACACATAATCCTCAAACACTTAAAACCTACAATTTGAGGTCAGATTTCAGCTAGAAAGGCACTAAACTTCATCCTGGCAATGAGAATCCTAAAATAATCCTGACATTAAACACCTCGGCGTTCCAATAATATCCCCGTCTTGAAGTACCTCACCACTACAACGAAAAGATTAAAGCCTGTCGGTGTCACACGCATCCTGAGATTTGCATAAATAACTCAAAATCTCACATTAAACATCCCTATTAATAGGGTTGAAGCTAAAACTAAACTCTGATATGCAAGAGTTTGGTGCAAGGGACAAGAGCTGATTTCATTTCCCTATGAATATAATATGGAAGAAACAAGGGGGTATGAGAGCGAGAGGGAAGAGTATCTGCGCTATTGTTAGTGCCTGGAGAATCTGACACACAGTTAATGGTTGAAGCCTCTCCATGCTGTAGGCTTCAGGCTGCTAGGCACATCAACAGTCCTTATTGTTTGTGCCTCTTCTCTCTTTCTTTCATTTTCCTGTTCCATCTCCAGCTTGTCTTGGCTGATGTGCCCTGCCGAACATAATTTGATGTCACGGAGTTTGTATCTGAGGAGTATTCTGCTAAAGCTGCTGTTGTTTATGTACAAAACGCATCTGCAAGCTTGAAGTGAAATTGATTGAAGCTTGTATCAATTGTGTCCTCATACACTGCTATAAAACTACTATTAAAATAGTCTTCTGAGTGATTCATCCGACCATGTACATGCTGAGTTCAGTTATTTATGGGACTGACAACTGAATTGATGAGTAAGGTGCGGTCACTTTGTCAATTTTCAATAGTGTAGCAATGTATGAAAGTCACTTCTTAAACCAAGCAGCTTTTTGTTGGTCATCACGGTGAATCCAAGTGGGGAAATCTAATTATCACGCAAAATTCCTGATCGTGTGGATTCATATTGAAATTGCTGGATTTCACAAAAATGATAACTCACTTTAAATTATAACCAGGCTAACTCACACCTGTGCAATATTCATGCTGTCTAATCAGCATCTTGATATGCCACACCTGCAAAGGAGAAGTGCTCACTAACACAGATTTGTGAACAATATTTGAGAGAAATAGGCCTTTTGTGTACATAGAAAAAGTCTTAGATCTTTGAGTTCAGCTCATGAAAAATGGGGCCAAAAACAAAAGTGTTGCGTTTATAATTTTGTTCAGTGTAAATTATATTGTCATCAAAAGATAAAACTTAAGCCTTAAGCCACGGTCACATTAGCAAAATGATGGGGAAATTTCATGGGCAAAAAAGGTCTATTGAAAGTAGTGTTGCGATGTATAAAGTACAGCTCACAAAGAAGTTACTTTCAAACCTATATTTGTTTTTTACTGTTGTTTTCTTTATGTACTTATCTGTATTGCATTGTTTGCTAAATAAAAAAAAGAAAGAAAAAAAAGAAATTGCTAGTTTTTTATTTTAATTTTGTCAATTATAGTGAAGACAAGACGATGGCTGTTTTAATTAAAAAATGCTGTTGAGGAAAATTACAAAATGCCATTTTAGTGTAAATAAAATAATGAATATGACATGACGAAATAATGATTAAATGTAAATAATATTGTCACCAAAAGATAAAAACTATGACTTAATGAACAAAAAAAGGTCCATTGTCTTTCGTCAATAGTGTTGCGATGTATGAAACAGCTCACAAGGAAGTCACTTTTTTTTTAATTTCAAACCAAGCAGCTTTTTGTTGGTCATCGAGGCAAATCCATAGGACCAACTTGGATTGGTTGTGAAATCCATTGTGAAATCTGGGGAAATATAATGTAACGAAGGAAAACGTGACCGCACTTTAAAACAATAATTAAATGGTTTGCAAAATGATGAAATTGTTTGGGTTTGCCCACGAAAATTCGCAGAACAGCAGTAAAAGTGACCATAGCTTAAAACGACAAAAACAAAAACTGTACAGAAACAAATATGGCGATAATTAAATGGTTTTAATTTTAAAATACAGTTGACAAAATGCCATTTTAGTCAGAGTAAAACTAATCAAGAATAATAAATTTGACATGACAAAATACTAACTAGAGTAAATTTTATTGTCATTAGAAGATTAAATTAGTGAAATTTTGCAGGGAGAAAAAGGTCCATTGTCTATTGTCAATAGTGTAGCGATGTGAGCACAGCTCACACAGAAATCACTTTCAAACCAAGCAGCTCTCTATTGGTATATGTGGCAAATCCATGTGAACAACTTAAGTCCATTGCGAAATTCCTGATCACATAGAGTCCTATTCAAATGACTGGATATTGCCCGCAAAGACGAACTTAAAACAAACAACAAAAATAGAAAGTAAATTTTAACACTGCATGGCGACTTGTCCATGTGCATGTACATTATAAAGCATATTAAATGCTGAAACACTCTCTCTCTCAAAGTGATAGAAGAGAATAAAATGCCATGTTGCTAAAATAAGCATCTGTGTGGAGGGAGTCGGAGCTGTCTGGTCTATTCAGTTCCAGCAAGATACAGCCCAGTCGGCAGGGAACCTGAAGCAGCACGTATAATCAGATAGAAGAGGATACTTCATCACAGTGTTTCCGGCTCAATCCAGGTCAGCGCGTGACAATGAAGCCGTTGGATATCAGGAACATCAGGCTTTTGGTTCAATTTCCGACCTGGCAGATCTCGCACCATGTTTATGAAAACGCTGAGCATGGGATGATGGAAGATGCATATGAGTTTACAAAATAGCTTATGACAGAAAGAGGAGTTTAATATCAGGGTTTTTAGTTAACTACAAATTGTTACTTGAAATAAAATAAACGTTCACTGAAATAAACCAAAATATTAAAAAAAAGTTTTAACTTATTTTATTTCAGTTGGTTGCAAAGGACAGATTTCTCATTTTTGTTTAGTTTAACTTAATGTACTAAAATAACTCAATAAACTCAATAAATAATAAACTATATAGATGCATTTAAAAATGACAAAAACATAACTTTTAAAGAAACACTAAGTAGGATTTTTTACCTTCAAATAATGTTTCCAAAATCGTTTCAGTGGTTCATCAAGTCTTGACATGGTGAAATGCACTTATGCCTTTTGCGGTCCTTTATCTGGTATATCCACGCTATGTAAGATTGCCAGATCGGGTCGCGTTTCTGTAGTTCTAATGAGACATAAGAAAACGACAAATTTGACTTGCTTTACGGCAAGCGTTACAATTGCCGATAGGTGGAGCATACTCAACAGTAGATAAACAGCGAGCGTGTGCGTGCGCGTGCGACAGTAAGCTGTGGTAGGCTAAATTATTTATGACAGCGGTAATGGACAATTCCGCTTCCAACCTGTAGGGCGACCGCAAAGGAAACGTTCCTTAGTGTTGCTTTAACTAAAATTAAAATGAGAAATATAAAATAAACATTTCAGTTTTGTTAGACATTGACAAACTTTAGACATTCTGTTGACTATTAGTAACTTTGCAAGTACATGTCAAATTATTATACTAACCTGAACTCTAACAGTCAACTAATACTATTCTAACAGTTACTCATTGCCAACAGAATGTCTAAAGGGAACCCTTCAAAATAAAGTGTTACCAAAACTTCTAAATATTAATTAAAAAATATAATAGTATCTCAGTAATACCAAAACAACACAATGCAGTGCATGCAAACTAGTTTTAAACTAGTAAGCAAGCAACATGGTTGCTAATGAACTTGCTACAACACCGTTATTATCGATAACACCGTGGGGGGTGGGGAGGGGTGTTTTTTCCGAATACGCGATCACGCACGCACACACATTGGGAGCCACTATCAAAATGCAGGGTATTAAAACTATTCCTGCTCTTTTTCATCTCACCTAGTCTGTACTATCTTATAAAGACACAAATGCCACAAAAATAAATAAAAAACTATAAACAGATGACCAAAACATCTTCTCCCCTGTCCTTAATTTAGTCTTTTTTTTTAAATATATCGAAATACCTGCGATCTAAGAGCTGGCATTTCGATGTTTACCGCCGCTTCAGTGCACACATATATAACAAACATCATGTTTCCTTAAACATAAGACCACCCAGTGGATCGTGTGGGTGGTGAGACAGTAAACAAACCATCTGAAGGAGGGGGCGATGTTCGCCTGGAGAGAGCCTGGCAGCTCAGTTAGCTGCAAGTACAACTGTTAGCTTGTCGACAAACAGTAGTAGCGCCCAGCGCTTACTTGATCAAAGCCCGAACCCAGCACGCATGGCTTCCATGGAGACTGAAAGCTACATTGGAAGCAGTTGTTCTAGCTTCCTCGCCTCTGATGCAATCATTATCTCCCCTGAACTCGCTTTCAGGGCTAGTGTGAGTAACTCACAAGTTATTAAAGCCAGATTCATACATGCATCGCACTACTGTGGCATTATGGGAACATAACGTATTCTGAAAACAGAATATTTAATGAGGGCAAAAAAGTAGGGCGGTACTTTCCCCATGCTAACTGTGAGTTAATAAAGATGATGTTTAAGAAGCTTTTCATGTATTCATTGTGTATTACCTTATAGGCAGGATGATTCATCTTAAGGAGCTGGAGGATAATAACTCACAGGCTTTCATGTTGTCCGTCCGCACCCCTTTATATTTTAGAGTCTGCCAGTGATTCTGGCAGTGACTTGGTTAGAATATATTATAAAAGAATTAAGTATGTGGTATATGTGAAATCTATTAAATGAAAAGCCACAAAAATTATTGAATTAATAAAAAAAATACATCATGCTTTATGAAAATTAAATATTAAAATTTCAGCAAAATAAATGTTAAATTACAATAATTTGATTTAAAATACTATTAAAATAATGCATATTAAAATAAAAATGTATTCCACTATATAATTTGGTCAAATAATAAAGCGGAAAATATCATTCTGTTTATTATAAGCGTGCTGCAGTTATGTCATCTGTCGCTTCAGATGCTCAAGCACTTAAAAGTCTGGTTCATTAGCAGAAAAAAATTATCTGAAAGTGATTCCAACCAGGGCCGGATTAACAATTTCCTGTGCCCTGGGCAACAAGACTCAAGGCCCCCAGCAACAATCGCAAAGTCGCTATCAGCAAGAGCATAGCATATACTTCTATATTAACAAATCAGGCTTCTGCATGGAAGTGGAGATGTATGCATGTAGCCTCAGCATAAAGTGCATTCAAGAGACAGAACAGATGCAAAAATGTTAAACATAACTTTTTACAATGAATCTTTCAACGGCTACAGAGTAGGCTAATTATTAAATGTTTCAATATAGCCAATCAATTATATTTTGACTGCAACAGTGTAATAAAGCAGACAGTTAACTGGAAATTATTTCAAAAATGCTATAATCTGAAATTAGCCTACCACCAGTTAAAATAAAATATATATTCTTATTTTATTTTATCAAATGGGCCTTATAACTGGCCTCATTTCAAGACTGAACTCATACAAACTTTTTAATTATTATCAATTTATTATTATCTTTGGGTGAAAGGTGAGCCTACAACACACTGGCATTACAGATTATGTGAATAACTCATAGTCTTTCTTTCCACTGTTCAATCACACAATCTTGACATCGCAGCTTGTTCATTATAGCCATAATAAAATATAATAATAAGCACTGTAGCCTATTCCAAGCACATTTATGCGCATGTAAAGAGGATGTTTTTTTCCCGTCGATATTGGAACGTGAGTGAAGTAAAACAAAAGCCTATAATAAAGAATAGTTTACCATCCAAATACATGGCGAATGTTGAAACATTTTGATTGTAATGAGATACCCGAGCCCAAGGTTGCTTACTTTCGCTTTAAATTATTTCGTTTTGGCTTGTTTATAGTTACATTTTTATTCTTGTTCCGTTATCATCGCCTTTTCTCAGAGAGCACTGATTTGAAGTAAAAAAAAAAATTGGCTATTTTTGGAATATGTTTCAAATTGTCGACTGTGGCGAACAGGACGGCCGAGGGACGTGAGAGAACGGCGCGAGGCCGGTGGTGCGATTGCTAATGAGCAACACCTGTGAAGCACACCGGTCTCGCATCTCTCACGGAGGAGCGGAAGCATAAAGGAGGAGCGACGACGTTGATGATCGAGAGAGGAACAGGCCTGTATTTTAGTTGTGTTTTGTTTTTGTATTTTATTTTAGCCAGCAGTCGTCCGCGAGGGGCTGCTGGCAGTTCCTTATGTTTATTTTCGGTAGTCAGCAGTCGTCCGCGAGGGGCTGCTGGCGGTATTTTGGTTGTTTGTTTTATTTTAAATAAATTATATTTTGATGGTTCGCCGGTTCCCGCCTCCTTCTTCCCTGAACATTGCTACATCGACTAATTACAATTTATTTTCTCTTTTTAATTTTATTTTAGCGCTCCCGCTTAACTTCTTCTCCATTTTCCCACTGATTTCAAATTTCAGAGCCTCGTCACACGAGTCGACGTGACAGCTCGCCCTCGCTCGCTGCGCAGGAAGACAGACACTGTTTTCGTCGTGATTTAAAATTATATTTTGATCGAACGGGTTGCAAAAATCTGCATATAATTGGCAAAGCGAGGACTGCGCTTATAACGTGATCTAACATAATATTTGACGGTGCCCAGGGCCCCTTAGATGTCCTGTGCCCCTGGGCAAGTGACCAGTTGCCCTAATGGTTAATCCGGCCCTGATTCCAACGATATCGTTTCTCTGTGCCAATATCGTTATAATTGTGTACGGTAGATAACAAATTGCTGCCTTAAATGTTTAAGTACCATCAAATTGGATGTTTAAGTAATGTCAACTTAAATTATATTAAACTGACTTAAAAAATTTGTTGAATCTTGTATAACTTGAAAATTGCTTATTTTGATGAGTTAAAGCAATGTAAAAATATATGTTGTCATAAATTATTGATCATATAATTTTTTACAGTGTGGTGTGGACTCTGCTATTCTTTTATATTCAGATCAGTTTCTAGAACTATATCCTTATTGTTATAGTTATTGTCCTTGATGTGTCCTTAAGAGTGTATGTAGTATTTGTGTTTGAGGTTGTTAAGTGCCCCAGTCTGTCCCACAAAGGCCGATGAATATGTCTGTTTACATGTGCATCATGCTTTATTAAAATCAAATTAAATATTAAAATAACAGTAAAATAAAATAAAAAAAAAATAAAAAAGTAAAATAATAAAACCATTTCAAATAAATAAAAATCCACAGTAAAAATTTTAACCCGCAGAATAAAATAGTGTTGGTCTGTAAGAGCATATGTAGCATGTGTGTGCGAGTCTGTAGACTGCACCTGTCTGTCGCACAAAGACCGATGAACACGTCTGTTTCCATGTGAAAACAGCTCCAAGCCGTGTCAGCGAGAGTGATGGAACAGCAAAGTCACAGCACCTCCTTTTCTTATCACAGAGCGACGTGATTCCCTAATTAAGGGCAGGCTGGTCTGGTGCTGGTGTTGGTGTTATGACTACCGTGAGGGCGGCTATTTTTCAAAAACCACTTCTCTGATGCCTAAAAGGCCTCGGGGGAAAGGCAGAGAACAGCGGCCTCTATACCGGCAGATCATTGATTAAAAAGGCTTATGAACTTCCACCTGCGCTTGCAGGAAAAGCAGGACAAACAGGACTCTTTGCTCTCTGTGCTCAAAAGCAACCGGGTTTTTGTGAAGAAATCCTCTGGCAAAAATCCACTCAAATGCTAGTTTCTTTCTGAGCTGCACTGTCAGTTGAAAACTGACTATAAGATGGAGAAGAGCTTCAGTTTTTTGTCATGTCTGTTTTATATTCTAAACATTCACAGCACTGATTTCCTTCTTTTTTTAACAGACAGACAAAATCTGAGCTTGAAAAACCTTTTGTTGTTACATACTTTAAAATGTTGCCTCAAAAGCTGCTAAATGTACGGTCGGGTTAACGGATTCATTCTTTTGTATATGTATGTTTACATTCATTCCATGCCAGAGGCCTTAGAGCTGCTCAAGATCCTTACTTTGTTTGCTGAAGAGCGTTTCTGGGGTCTTAGACCCTTGAAACTCCCACCCTAAGAAAATCGATTTGAACAAGGGCAGGTTGAGCTTATGTACAGAGCACCATTTTAAACATGCATATAGTCTCGAGTGAGACTGGAGTCAATTACTGAACACATCTACTGGCTTCTGTCAATATTGATTTGTTTTAGACTAAGATCTCTGCCTTACTGAGACTATCTAATTGCACTGGCCCTAACCCTTTATTTACTCTGAGGCTGCTGCAATTCACTTCTTTGCAATCTGTTTGTTTACCACACAAAGAAAAAAAGAACAAAAGAGAAAAATACAGAGCAAAAGAAAGTATGGACGAATGAAGGAAAGAATAGAAGAAAAATAACCAAAAAAAATGTAATTAACAAAAGGAAGAAATAGCAAACTAGCAAGAGGAAGAAAGAAACAAAAGAACAAAGATGAAGAACAAAATAATGGAAAACAATGAACGGGGAAAAGAAAGAATGGAATAAAAAGTGAAAGACTAAAGAGAGAACAGCAAAGTAAAGAATGAACCAATGAAAAAAAAGAAAGAAAAGAAATAGAGTGAAACAAATAATGGAAGAAGGAATTGAAGAACGAAAGAACAACCAAAAAGAAACAAAGAAGAATGAATGAAAGTAAGAGACGAAAGTAAGAAAGTATAGATCAAATAAAGAATGGAAGAGGAAAAGAGAAAAAGGGTGAAAAAAAATTATGTTATAAGTAATGAAATAATGAACAAAAGAAAGAGCAAAGAATAGAAGGAAAGTAATAAAAAAACAAGACAAAAGAATGAACAAATGAAAGAACAAGAAAGAAAGAGGAAAATAATGAGTGTAATAAAAAAATAAAAATAAAAGAGCGAAAAAGTGTGAAAGGAAAGAATGGACAAAAAACTAAAACAAAAAAGTAAATTAACAAAATGAAAACTTTTTTTTTTCAAAAAAAAAGAAAGGCAATGGTAAAGAAAGAATGGTAGAAAGAAACAAGTGGGGGAAAAAGAACAAGCAAAATAAAGAATGAACAGAAAACAATGAACAAAAGTAAAACAAACGATGAAAGTAGAATGAACCAGATAGAATGGAAGAATGGAAATAAAAGAATGAAAGAACAAAAGATAAAACAAATAAACCTTAGAACATTTCATTCATTTAGATTCTGCACTTCCATCAACAGAACACAACTAAAGACCGATTTACCTGAACTTTTCGAGGGGCTGTTTTCCCACCCAGCGACAGTTGTGTTTGTGGTGTCTTTCTCTGGACTTCCTGTGGACTGGGATGAAGGTTCCTCCATAGGAACCAGTTTGGATGTTATCCAGCCATGAGCCGACACAAACAACTCCGAACCTCCAGACCTGGACTCAGCCTGATGGGAAGCATTATTTGGATCTGGACTCGTCGGCTGAACCGCAGGTCCAACTTGGGTCGTTGGTACCGTAGGAACTGGTGGTTGTGACGAATCTACTTCCTCTTGAACCACAGGTAACCACGTGCTGGAAACAGCTGGATCCGGAGTACACAAAATGTCTTCGGTAGTGGTTTCTTCTCCAGACTGGGAGGGGGTGATCCCAGCGGTTGACGTAATTTCTAGCTTGTCCTTATTGGGAACAACAGGGCTCGGTGTGGTGGGCATGTTGTAAATGTGTACTTCCGGTGCCCTGGTCAACTCTACGTCTTGCTTTCGTTTAACGAAAGGCACATTGACTTTGTTTGAGGGATTGTTTTTGGGTTTTTCAATGGGCCAATGGACGTACGCAATTTCTCCCCTGGCTTCCTCAACTGTGCTGGCTGGTTCCACGTGCTTGGGTTCAGAAGAACTGAATGCACCAGTAGGTTGAGTCGCCTGGAGACTCATAAGCTGCCATTTGACAGTGGTCTCCAGCGGGACGCTGTGGTCATCGGATCCTTTCAATTGGCTGTTATGAGTGAATGGTAAGTCTTTCCCTCCACTTCCCTCTGAATCTTTCTCTTCCTCTGCAGGTAATGACGGCAGAGGACCTTTCGGAATAGGATAACTGTCCTCGTTCAAATCTTTCCCTTGCCCGGAGAAGTTCTCAGGGTTGTTCCTGGAGAAAGGAATGGTCATGATCTCCAAACCACCTCTTTTGGCTTCCATTGGACTGCTTGTTTGAGTTGTGAAATGCCTATTATTGCTTGGGGCGACTTTCAAGGACTTTAGCGGCCCAATTTGTTGACTGCTCCTCATTGAACTGAAGCTTTTAGATGCCAAAGGACTTGAAGAAAGAGTCGGGTCTGCCATTCCTGATCCAATTCCTCCTGCAGGGATGACAAGACACTGTGATTAACGAAGCTAGGAAGGAGATCGTTTCATTTAAATTTATGTTTAATTAGTGGGCAAAATATGCTAACTCCCACCCCAGAAATATGGTAATTAACTTTAATGCGTGCAGCTCGATATATAACTGTCATTATTTTTCCGTCAATGCCCTGGAGATATCCAGCAATTAATCTATCGGTCTCAACACACCTATATTTTAATCAAACCCGTTTCAAAGGAAAAATGAACTACAAGCGTAGCTAAAATGACCTTTATTTTCTTCCCAGAGGGTAACATTTGACTCCCGGCTGAAACAGGGATGAAATGTACATTAGTTTTGAAAGCAATCCAGGTAATAAGGCTTTTTCTCTTTATGTTGCCCCGGCACAAAGGACTCATACATCATGCACCTGTCTAGTGCCAATGCTTTCTAACAGTAAATCTAGACAAAATAAGACCCAAATCATTATGTTCAAAAAGATCTTGATTTAGGTCATGAAGTATAATAAAGTAAAAATGTCATAAGCACTGGACTCATTATTATTAAGTCACTAATGCGTGGGATAGATATTCGATTAGCTTAAAGGTGTAGTTCACCGAAAAATTAAAATATTGTCATCATTTACACACACTCAAGTTTTTCCAAACCTGTATGGGTTTCTTTCTTCTGCTGAACACAAAAGAACATATTTTGAAGAATTTTGGTAACCAGACAGTTGACGGTAGCCTTTGACTTCCATTGTAGGAAAAAAAATACTATTGAAGTCAATGGCTACCGACAAATATCTGGTTACACTCTTCAAAATATCTTTAAAAATGTTCATTTTTTGGGTGAACTATCCCTTTTAGTATTTACTTTAAAACTTGTGCATGGATAATTCAGATATCTGCTTAGGTAACATGATATGCCTTAAAGGCAACAAGCAGTGTATAGCATTTATGCCATGTGAATAGATATTATGGAAGTAAAATAATGCCAAATGTTTTTGAAACAAAAAGCCTGTTGAATTGCACTACTTGAAAAAAAATATGCATTGCATTAACCATGCTTGCATTTTAATGCATTGTATTTTTAGGACTTGCATTTTTGATTGGCTCAAATTCGACATGGTTGAATATTTAAGCTGTGAATATTTCAATTCAAAACATTTCAAACACATTTTCATTATTAAAAATTCAATAATCCATATTCACCTTTCATATTTCACTTCCAAAATATTCAAACCATTTAAAAATACAACCTGTAATATTCAACAGGCAATTTTCGGTCAATTTTATTTCACTTTACAAATTCGCTTCCACAAATTCAGTGGTTCAAATTCGACAGTAAATTCAACATTGACATCCAGGAACTACAGGAAAAGCAGTAGATTACCGACCATAATCTCCATCTGCTGTTAGTCGACCGCAGGGGGTGCAAGCGCGTGTTGTTGATGAAGACCGAGCAACAGTTAGAGCAAGCATTCATAAAAACACATTTATAGAAATGTAAGTGTATTTGTTAACTTTACAAGGGTTTCCCTCAAAACTTCAGAATTGCTGGAATATAAAGCGCATAACATATATTGCACACCACTGCGGCTATATTGCTACAGGCAAGCAGATGGACTTAGAATATGAACTTAAAGTGCAAAGTTTCATGCAGGGTTTTCCTGTGATATACTCCGTGGCATAGTGTGTGTGTGTGTGTGTGTGTGTGTGTGTGTGTGTGTGTGTGTGTGTGTGTGTGTGTGTGTGTTTTGCTAATACAATGTTAAATCATAAATCAGACGTAGGCTATGTACAATAACATTACGATGTCCAGCAATCAATTTAAATAGTACATTGGGTTTCATCTGTCGTGTTTAATGAGATCTAACATGTTGTTAGTGGGGAGAATTTTCACGTGAACAAATAGGCTACATAGATCCGACTGATATACAAATGTACTTTAATGGTCGAGTGGCAGAACTTTTGCCAAGCTGTCAGCGAGGTTCTGGGTTCTAATCCGCATTCGTATAGTTTTTTTCCCTCATCAAAACCGATTATATTTATCAGTGGCTTTATATCAAGCAGGGACACGTTTGGTGTGCAGTTTGTTTTGTGATTTCATCGGAACAAATAGAGAAGCGAGTCTCCGCAACCGATTGAAGCGTGCGTCCAAGTTAAGACTGTGCGTGAGCCACAAGAGATACTGTATCCGCGCCACTGATTGCCGTGGCAACGAGCACTTGATTTCATAAACAACACATTTCAGCGTTAGATTGCCTCTTATTTAACAGATGAACGAAATTAATGCTCTGCTAGTTAATTGGAAATGTTTTATTTAGGCTATTTGTACATCCGTGCTGTGAGAAGTGGTTTCAAAAGTTACGCGTTTTATATGTCCAGCAATCCGGAAGGTGCCTATTGAGGGAAACCCTAGTTAAGGCAACTAAACAACCAAGAGAAAAATGTCTACCTCAAATGTAGGCCTAACATTTGATCTGTACATCAGCATCGGGGGAATAACATTATAATCTCGTTCACGGTATAGAAAGGTGCATGTAGGCAGAACAGCCCTCATAAAAATCACAAATACACTTATATTTCTATAAATGTGTTTTTATGAATGCTTGCTCTAACTGTTGCTCGGTCTTCATCAACAAAACGTACTTGCACCCCCCGCTGGTGAGGTCGACTAACAGCAGATGGAGATTATGCTCGGTAATCTACTGCTTTTCCTGTAGTTCCTGGATGTCAATGTTGAATTTACTGTAGAATTTGAACCACTGAATTTGTGGAAGCGAATTTGTAAAGCGAAATAAAATGGACCAAAAATTGCCTGTTCAATATTATAGGTTGTATTTTAAAACAGTTTGAATATTTTGGAAGTGAAATATGAAAGGTGAATATGGATTTTTGAAATTTTAATCAAGAAAATGTGTTTGAAATGTTTTGAATTGAAATATTCACAGCTTAAAAATTCAACCATGTCAAATTTGAGCCAATAAAAAAATGCAAGTCCTAAAATACAATGCATTAAAATGCAAGCATTGTTAATGCAATGAATATTTTTTTCAAGTAGAGCAATCCAACAGGCTTTTTGTTTCAAAAACATTTGGCATTATTTTACTTCCATAAGATATTCACAGACCATATGTTCGGTACACAACATGAAATATTAAATGATAATGAATTATTCAGGACTCTGCTGTTGCAATGTCACATGGACGAGGTGCAATTTACATAACCAAGTAATTGAGCAATTAATGATATGAATAACTGATTACTCTCTGCCGTCACACGATTGTGATGATATTAAACATGTCCAAGTGATGTATAAAAGCAATTACTTAAATAGAGTCTTAAATAGAGTGGATTTAACAATAGGACAATTATCCATATACAGTGGCCCCAAATAGTATTTGTACTTGAGATGAAAATGAGTTCAAACCAAGTGGCATCCACAAAAAAATTCTACAATAGACTTTCACAGAACTAACTTCCCTTTTCATAGCCATTTTTGAAACAGCTGGTTTCAATGTGATTTTTAGTCGCAGTTGAATGATTTAGTTGCATTGTGATATATACATTCCTAGTTATGTGAAAAAGTCATAACTGTGAGCTATAGTTGTAATTGTAAGAAATGAATGTCCCAATTTTGAGATACAAAGTCACATTTAAGAGATATAAAGTCGCAATTAGGAGAAAAAGTCATAATTAGGAGGTAAAAAGTACCAATTGGGAGGAAAAGTCCCAATTTGAAGATGTAAAGTTACAACTCGGAAAAAAATCCCAATGGTGAGATACAAAGTAGCAGTTTTGAGAAAAAGTTGCAATTGGGAGGTATAAAGTTCAAATTATAAGACAAAAAATCACAATTAGGAGATAGAATGTTGCAGTTGTGAGAAATAAAGTCCGAACTGTAAAGACAAAAAGTACCAATTATGAGACATAAAACACATTGTTCTATGGGATGTATGCATTTCAGAATTTCTTCACAGCACAGCTTTATCCGCATTCAATTTATTTTGGAACTCAAGGCACATGGATGGCGACTTTGAAAGACGGCTGGATTTTCTGAATTCTCTACAGCCTCCATGTAGTGCAACTCTAAACAAGGGGAAAGACGGAGAAGCATGCAGCGAAGGGTGAAATAGCCAGTGAATCTGAACTCTGCTAAATGACCTCTGCTGGAGGAAAAACGAAAAGAAGCAGCCAGATTCAGTCTAGAGTGTCTTTTCGCATACACTCCTCGTCCCTGACGATGATCAGGCCTCGTATAATTGGGAGAGACTTGGAGTTTGTGGCGGTGCCTGCGGTTTCGGCCATAGCACATTAATTAGATTCGGAAGTAAATAATGCATGCTGACTAAAGCTGGATTTTCACCCGGCATTAAACATTAATATTCCCTGTTGAATATGGTTCGCGGGGAGGATATTTGTTCTGATGATGCCCTGAGAACAGACCGCTGCCAAAAACCTATCGCGCTAAAACCACACCAGTTAGACATGCTTCAATCCCAGCCTAAGGCTCGTAGCAGTCAAAATTTTCAGAGTTGTTGTATCCCATTTCGCTTTCTCCTACTATGCAGCTTTACTTGGCACGGATATGACAGACATTGATATCCATTAAAAGCCCTATAGCAGGAAGCAGGAATACATCTCAGCACTGTGACCTCTACAGTGACCCTCCCACTCTCGTATTCCAGAGAACGAGTTGTGTCGGCAACCTTCCTCTTCAATGGCTTGCACCTAAAGAACCATTTGCTGCCATATTGTTTTTCTTCAGAAACAATGAAAAATTCAACTGCAAGTTGTTGAAGGACATAGTATGCTGAGGGCCTTTTTGCACCAAGTGAATGCCATATTTGAGGGTTAGAAGAACAGTCCATTCAAAAATGAAATGTGTACCTGGGTTTTAAGTACAATCAACTTTGATGTTTAAGTCATTTCAACTTAAATTACATTAAACTGACTTATTTTGATGAGTAAAAGTAATATAAAAGCATACGTTGTCTTAACATATTGATCACATAATTTTTTAGAGTGTTCATGGGTGTTTCTTCAACTACCAGCAAATTTGTTCTTTGTATAGGAAATTATACCACAAATGAGTGATAGACAATTTAAAATGGAAAGAAAGATATATATATATAATTAAATTCACACAATAAATATTCTAGTTGATGTTTATTTACATTTTTGTTTGGATTATCAGGATTATTAACATGTAATCATTACTTATGATGGATTTTCATATTTTAAGATTGAAAATTTGCAACTGGAAAGGTCCGTGTATTTTTCGTTCATTCATTATTCTATTTCGGAATGAAAGATGAAATTTAAAAAAGGGTGCAGCTTGGTTTTTTGTTTAAAAGAAAGAAAGCAAATGGCTGTATTTTGTTTTCCAAATGTATTGTTGTATTAAATAATAATATTAGAAAATTGGACGACATTTCCGATCGTTTTTTAATTTGTAAAATGTATTTGTACGTTTATTGTATTTCATTTGACTCAGAGCCGGCGCCATCCGAGCGCTGATGAGGGGGCGTCTGAAATACAGAGAGGGGGTTCGTTTGTCAAATTAGAGTCGTTCTAGCGCTGAAATGTGTTGTTTTTTAAATCAAGTGATCAAAGTGCTCGTTGCCGCTTCGATCAGTGTACAAGAATGCTTTATCTCAGCTTAATAATCCATCTGGATCTGATCTCATTTCAACCTCTTTTTTTAATATATGGTAATTGCTCTAGGCCTACGTTCGTGTGTGTGTGTGTGTGTGTGTGTGTGGGTCTGTTTTGCACGTTTTGTTGTGATTTCACCAGAACGAAACAGTCTCTGCAACTGATTGAAGCGCGTGTCCGTGTGAAGACTGTGCGAGCCACAAGACAACACTGTATTCGCTTCACTGATCGAACACATTTCAACGCTAGAACGACTCTAATTTGACAAACGAACAAAATAAATGCTCTTGCTAGTTAACTGGATATGTTTTATTAATTTGTATTGGTACATCCGTGCCGCGAAGATATTTTAAAAAGTGGTGGGAAGAATATCGACCCTGGCAAAAAAGTGGTGACGTGCGTTAATGTGAACGCTCAGCATTTCAGACGCCTCCTCATCAGCGCTCGGATGGCGCCGGCTCTGAGTAAAATTAAATACAATAAACGTACAAATAAATATTACAAATTAAAAAATGATCAGAAATGCCGTCCAATTTTCTAATACTATTATTTGATGACAACAATACATTTGGAAAACAAAATAATAAACCAAGCTGCACCCTTTTTTTAATTTCATCTTTCATTACGAAATAGAATAATGAATGAATGAAAAAGTACACGGACCTGGAAAGAGATGTATTTTCTTTTGAAAAGTCTATGTAGTTTTAATAAAAATCAACCAATGTGGCAAAGTTGAAGAAACACACTTATACCCCCAATGACCGAAAGAGGACCTACAAATCAGATTGACCTCTTTGCCGAAATTCAACAATAGAAGAAACTCCCACTTTGGTAGTTCACATCACCCAGTTCTATATAATACAAGTTTAAAATAAAACAAAATGTAATAAAGCCCTACTTGAAGTAAATTAAGCACATGCATCACCTTAGACATACTTCAATTAACCCCTTAACTGTCACCCCCCTTTCTGATAATGAACATTAAAATGCACTATTCAAACTTAAATGGTTGTAATTCAAAAATGCTTTGGAATATAGACCTAAGTTTGGGCTTGTTTTAAAGAAAACAGCAGATTATTAAAGTATGAAAAAGTTATGGAGGTTTAAATGTACAGTAATTCAACTATACTGTACTTAATATTTTTTTCTTTTATATAAAATCTATATTTTATAAAATGTTTTACAATAAAATTACTATAAAATAAAATAAAAAGCCATATATCTAAGAAGAGAAGCTGCATAGTCTTGAATAATTTTAAATGCTTAAACTCTTGTGCTTAAATTCTGCTTGAGCCTGTCATACCTTTGGATGGGTCAATGAAACTGTCTGTGAAGGTCTGTGAATATGGATGATCCATATGAGAATTGCTTGGACTCTTTATCTCCTGCTCTGCAGCCACTAGGACCACCTCCTTCTCCAGGAGCTCTTCTTCTAGGTCTGATGAGGAAGGGTTATACGAAAGTCCCTTAGTATTTGGCTCCTCAATGGCATTATCAGCACCTCCTTTGCTTGTTTTCCCTCTACTTTGCTTCGTCCTGGCAGGTGGGACAGTTTCTGAGGTTCCTCTGTAGAGGCTGGACTCTGTAGCTGGTATCTGAGGCACTCCCGTCCCGGTCCAGTACCTAAATGGCTTCATGATTGTGTTCACAAAGTTGGAAATGACGCTGTTGCTGGTCTGAGCTTGCGTAGAGGAGGAAGGAGTCGTTGAGGACGGGTCAGGAGATACATATGGACCATCGGGATCATCAGTCTCCTCTTTCGCAGAACCCCCTTGATGGTTCTCCTGCATCTCCACAGCATCTTTGGGATCATCTTCCCAGTCTACAGACCTTTCTTTATAAGGTCCAAGATGGATTACAACATGCTCCTCTGAGATTTCCGAAGATTCGTTGTTTATGATGGACTTGAAATCTTCTTTCTCGAGATCGACCAAACCGGTCCAAGTTGAAGGTTCGGGGAAGACTCCATTTCTTTGGAGCGGCACCTCTTCTTCGCTTGAAGAGTTCAGAGTGGAGTTCTCTAGGGTCTTGTGGAGTATTGCAGCCTGCTCTTCGAAATTCTTCTCTGAAAGAGTAAGATAGTTAATGGCGACACTGACAGAAAATAACTACAAAGCAGATATTTGTAAGCCCACTAGCTCAACAAACCTTGAAAGCAGTAGGCGTCAAAGAGATCGGTAGTGTCTGGGAAGCCGGTACGGTTAGGGTTGTGGTAAACGGTCCGTACTCCTGGTTCATCCCCTCCGCAGTTACGCCGGGGCAAATTGATGGGGTAACGCACGCTGCCGTCGGCCAGCCAACCGGGGTCGCAGCGGTCTAGGCCACCCTGCCAGGCCAGGTAAAGCTGCCCAACTGTGGCCAGTTGAGCTCCCAGAGTGTGGCAGTGTGTGGATGCAGATGCCAGGCTCAACTTCTCCAGCACACTGGTATGGAATACTTCACCTGGAGAGAGAGGAAAGACGCAGAGCACATGCAATGTATGAGTGAATTCCCCATAAGAATGCTGCTGTTTGCAACGTGAGAACTATAAAATAAACTTTATAAATAAACTAAATTTGGTAGTAAATGTATAAAATTGTTGACAGAATCCATTAATACAATACCCATTAAAACAGGTGATTGCAAAACAAAAAAATAAAAAAGACAAGTATTGTTCACTTATTTGATTCATTTATTTTGCTATTGATACAAAAAAAAAAATCTGGTGTGAAGTTGAATACTGAAGTGCTTCTACGGGAAAGCATTTAAGGGAATATTTAATTATTTTCACGATAGCAAAGTTTTTAAAACTTTATATGATATACTTTTTATACCATCTATCTTCTATATTTGTACCACTTCTATACTTCTGTATTTCTTACTCTTGGAATTGTATTTTCTTTCTTCTCTTCCTTATTCTAAACTAGATGTAAAAAATCTAGTTGTATAAAAAAATTATAAATAAATAAAACTCACCACAAGTTAGAGGTTCTAAGTAATATACAAGGACAAAACAAAATAATTTATATTCTCCCGATGGGTGGATGGATGGATGACAAAACTCAACAAACAAACAAATAAATAAAATATAATTTTTTAAATATTTTATCAATTTAAAAATAAATAAAAATGTCAATATGCCAGGCATTAAACTTTTAAGACAATTTGGAATAATACTTCACTGCATGAGGCAGGACTGTCATTCCTGCCTGAAACACATGGATGTGCACAAAAGTTATGGCATAAACCGTGGGGCTGAGCTGAAAGGATGGTGACCTACTTTGATGTTCTGGGAATTGAGACACAAGCAGGTACATGCATCTACGACGTCTGAGGCTCATGAGGACATTTAAAGACATCGTTTTTGGATGACTAAGCTGTAACTGAAGGCATCTGTGGTACCTTGCAGGCTGTTGGCAAAGCAGTACACATCAAACATCTCATCCGGGGCTCGGCTGCCGTAGTTCCTCACGCCAGGCGAGTCCTCCCTGTCGCCGTAGCAGCCAGGCCGAGGGGACTGGATGGGATACCTGGGTGGAGAGCAAAAATAAACCAGGAATTATTTCCAAGAAGGGGAGGAGTGAGGAAGATAAACTGTGCAATTACTCGAAAGCGCATCGATTTGGAAGGCACAGGGGTGCCGGTTAAACTCTGATTAAGAGATTATACACGGCACTCCAGGGTTTCCGAAGAGAAATAGCAATGGGGGTTCTTGCGCAGCCCAAATATTGAACTCAGTTATATAAAACCATTAAAACAGCCCGCATATTTTCCATCCCAGTCTAGAGATCTCTGATGTCTCCATACGCTTGCACTAATTGCGCGTTTGCGTCTTCACTGATGTGTAGCCAAGCTTCTCTGGAGATGGCCCAATTAGAGCTCTTCCAGGCAGGGAGGGAAAAGCTCACTCACGCTTTTATGCGTGAGGGCCAGGCTTCGTGCCTCAATTATGAGCTGACAATATGAGGTAGATATGAATGTTGAAATCAATAGCTGTCTGACGTTCAGCCATGGAGAAGTGGCAAGCCAGAAGAAACGTGGCTGTAATACAGTCAATACATTATAGATATTACGATTAATTAGAACGGCTGATTATTAAATCGCTATGAGCCCAGGATCCCTTCAGAAGACAGTTGCGTTATTCTGTTTCATGCTAGGGGGACCAATTTATCTGCAAGGCAGCTCAAATTTTTGTCTAATATGTTCTGATCTACAAAGTGATAGTTTTAGAAACAACATTAAAAGGAAGATTAAGAGATGTTCACTGGGGAACAGAATTATGTAAACATGTTCAAAGACTTCTTTACTGCCAAATATGTGCATGTTTCTGAATCTGGTTAGCAAAGTTAAAACAAATTTGAAGATTAAAGTAAATCTATCTTTGTAGACCTTTTTTTTTATAATTTACCTTGTATACTATATATGTTATATGTTACTTTTTTGCTCACCAGTCACTGTGACTAGTGGTTTTCCAAAGTTATCAGCCACTCAGCATTTTCACTGGACACAATTTTGACATTGATACAATGGGGAAAATCTGCCAAATAGATATTTTTTATATTATCTCATAATTTTATTATCTGTCACTTTAAGACCTGACACACGGATCCATTATACTGTTACACATGCGTTTTCTTTCTCAACTGTTTACGTTCACTGAACTGACTGTGTTTATGCGAATACTCACCAAGAACAACGTTTTGACATTATGTGTTCGGCATTTGTGTGTATTTGACTGTTTAAGCGCAATATGCAGCAAAAGGACCCGATTTAGTTCTGAGAGGTTGCTTTATGTGCGCGCACTTTGGGTGTGAGCACAAAATCTGCGGGAATGATTAAAAAACGCGCAATCCCATGCCGATATTCAAGCCCTGTAACACCAACAATATTCATCAGAAGCAAATAAAAAACTGAGTGAGTGAAGAGAGGCTCAGAGGCTTTTTTTGTGTGTCAACTCACTGTCGGAGAGATGAGAGAGCGAAAAAGCGCAGATGGTATTGTTGATCTATTCTGTGGAAAATGAGCAGCCTTTTGGAAAGTTTCAGATATTTCAGTATCGATATGCATTGTATATGTATTGACTGTGTTACACTCCACTGCTAAAATCCAACCGTGTTTGGCAAGTTGGCAGGTGTTAATGTCAAGCCCTGTCTGTAACCTTTGTAACCTGTTTTATTTGTTGTCATTGTTCATTTGCAACCATCATAAATAAAATACTGGATGCTTGTAAAGTTAAAAATAAAATGTAATAAAGTATAGAAATATTCAATAAAATTGCCATGTTCAAATAAATAATTAGATAAATATATAAACGTTGTGATTCAGAACGCAATTACACAAACATGTTCAAAGACGTCAAAAATGGGCTGCTAAATATACATCCACGTTTCCGATTGTGGTTCACAAAAATAACTGACTAATGTCATTCTGACCTCACACTCTGGTCCGACAGCCAACCGGCATCGCAGTTGTCGTATCCGTCATTAAAAGTGGCCTGCAGCTGGGCCGGCGTGGCGATGTTCGCAGAGTTCTCCAGACAAACTCTTTTGGCGTCTGAGAAGGACAACGCGTAGCGGTCGTGGGGAGCGCGGTAATGGAAAACCACTCCTGTGTGGGAGAAAACAGACAGTGAAGTGCATGATGGGAACTATACCTTACATAAACTATTTCCCCAATGAAATGCAATTATAGGTGTTTAACTTGATGCAGGTCTCTTGAGATCCACTAAATAGCTTTATTTCCTGAATTTCGCTTTCATTCCTACTTTTCCGCCATTCCTCAGTCCTCTGAGAATGACAACAGACAGGAACACAGTACAAAAGAATTGAGAAATGAGATCGCAGCACCAGTTCTTTGTACAGCGGACTGGAAGCCCGTCCTCTAACTGGTCAAAGAAATGAGATTCCTGGGATTGCGTTTGAACTGTCCGTCTGCTATTCCCAGATCACATCGGTTTGGAGTCCCATTCGCCCTCTACTCCAAACTCCACGTCTATAACTTCCACTGTCGGCTGCCATCCCGCAAGAACGAACAAACATGAAAGGGACAAAGGAACATCCTCAAAGCTAGGTGGGCCAATTTATGGCGAAACACTTCAGACGACGTCTTGAGGGGAAAGATTTTAGTCTCCTGAGCAATACGGCCTGTTTCTTACCCAACCGTGCCAGCTACGCATGACGCCCCACTTAAAAGGGGCATAAGAGAAAGACTTTATTTCCTTCCTTCCTTCAAATTTTTGTACTTCTCTTTTTTGCTTCCCATTGGAGTTCAGGAAAGGCTCTGAGCTTTTAAAAATATTCAGTCTGTGACAAACATCTGGGGATGAGATATGTGGGACTCTCGTCCTCTGAGGGAATGCGCATCTTATTTTAAAAAGGGGTCAGAGTTTCCACGTCTCATTTCCCGAAGACATAATCAGAGGAGCCTAGGGTCAGATATATGAACAGTTAGCTAAACTAAAGCTAAAAGAACATTTCTGTAGGTTAGCAAAGATTCACTCATTTATGGTGTTAAATAATGAAACCTTTGTTTAATTATATACAAAATTAATTATGTGTACCTATATGCATCAATCAAGAATATTTTCTGAGGACGTATTTCTAAGTAAACACGGATAGCCATAAATAAATATTCCTGTAAATTGTCTTGACTGTTTTGTTCCCTTCGTTACTGAGTACTTTGAGTTCAAAATTCCGATGCTGTAACACAAGGTGTGAAAACGTCTAAGGGTGACGGATGCCTTTATTGACAGCGTTATTGTGATTTTCATAAAAGCTTGCAACAGTAATGGAAATTTGGTTTTAATGCTTTAATTGGTGAGCTTGAACTAATTAACTATTCAAACGCACATAGGAGGAGGTTTCTGTTTTGAAATGAAAAAGTAGGGTACATGAGTCTCTGCTTGTATAGTATTAATAATGCACTAGTATCTCGTAATGCATTTTTAAGGGCCACTCTCTGTTGAGAGAAGTAATCCTCGTTAGGTTTTGCAATCACAAATTATGTTTTCATCATAATGGTTAATTTCACTCCCCTTCTCTGCTGGATACCGCTTAGGCCACATTAATCAAAAACGTGTTTATGTTTAACTTTATTTTTGTTCATTTATTTTACTTTAAGGCGAGACACGGCAGGCAAAAACATTGTTTGTTTTTTTCACTGGTCAATTTTGAGATTTTGGGATATTTGTCTTCAATAACATGTCGTCTTTCAGATCATAAAGTCCGAAATACACATTTAGTCAAATACACTGTACACTGTATGTTGATGAAAGTTGGGGGATTTCAGGTGTTGCGTGATATGACTGCGCCCAAATAACCTGTGATTAGCCCTGATATAGTCCCAAGTCAATATCTGCCTAGGAAATCGCCTAGTCTTAATCTGAATTGCTATTTGTACTCGTGAATACGCAGACCACAATAAGTGATTTTTTTTTAATCACTTTTACTCACTACATGCTACCTGACAACATAGGATTCCATTCATTAAGTTAAGCTAGACGGTGAATAAGTCCTATTTCAAAAAACTGTGGAGTGTTTCTTTAATTTAAATATTTAAATTTTGCGATAATTTATATTCTTATTACTTTATACTATTTACTCCTTACTATAGTTATTAGTATTTTTTATTTTCTGTATTTTATACATATTTATATTTATTTAAAATTATAAAAAATATATATTTTATATGAAAATATACTATTTTTATTCCTTACTTTTATATTCTTTTTTAGGCCTTACTATTAGTTTTTTTTTAGTTTTTTTTATTTATATACATTAAATCATATTTAAAATGCAATTTTTATTTTTTAACTTTTTGTATAATGTTTATTATGAATATTATTGTTTTCTCATTATGTTGGCTTATATTTACATATCCTACTGTTTTTTCTCTTTACTATGATTAGTACATATTTTTATATATGTAAATTTAATTATAATTCAAATAAGTTTTTATTTTTACATTCCTTTTATTATGATTTTTCATCACATTAGCTTACATTTACACATTCAATACTTTTTTCATAAATTGGGAGGTTTGCGCTATATGGCACAATAGTGCTGAATTTTGGGAGTCTATAATGATCATAATCTACTTTTGCGCTTAAAAGAATGACACTGACTTAACTGTAGAGTCACTACTGCAGTGCATTTAGCACCTGGTTAAGCCAGTTTTCGTGCTGAAATGTGTGAAAAACGCTGTTTGACGAATTCGCCCCATGCACATTTCCGCTCCACAGCCTCATGCTAACACAAGCACTGCAGTGCAAATTGGCAGCCAATGAAATCTAACTAACTTCATCAGGGTTTTGGCAGGAATCTGAGCATGCAGAAAATGCAGCAGCTGTTTGGTCCATGCCTCCTTGGACTGATCTGATGGAAAACTCTACCAGATGTGCAGGAAAACCAATCCTTTGCACTGAGGACTGTAATTACACCAGATTTTCAGATTAAATAATACATCAAGTCATTCACTGAGCGCGTTTCACCCAGAGGCCTGCAAAACCACTGAAAATGGACGTTAATTGCGAGACAAGTTTTTGCACAAAACACAAACCTAAAGAAGAAAGAAGTCAACAGTGAATCTAATTACTACAATCACAGCTGCGTGTATTAGCATTCTGCAGAGCGCTACATTACCCGTGACCTGAAGAGGCACCGTATCTTGTTCGTCGTTAATGCCGACCACGACCTCACAGCGGTACATTCCCGAGTCACTGGATCGCAGGCCTGTCAGCATCAAGCTGGCGTTGTAGCGGTTCTCCGGGTAACCCGGCAAGGTGACGCGACCCTGGAAGGCTTTCTTCACCTTGATTATATTGTCTTTAGCCACAAGAATCGATTGCTGCTTTTGTAGGCCATCTGCTCCACGTTGACCCCACAGTTTGGTCCATTTGATGCGGGGCGGTTCGTTAGAAGGTCTCGGGCGCAGGGTGAAAACACACGGCAGGAGGGCCGTACCCGACAGAGGCTCCTGGACCCTCTGGTGAGTCACTTTACGCATGTTCACCACAGTGTCACAACTCACCATGCCTGAGGAAAGAAGAAAAACGACAAAACTGATCATATTCAAGCATTTTAATGAAAAGTTTCTCAATATGCACAATAATAAACATTAGGCTGCTGTTCAAAACTACCCTAAAAAAATAAATTTTGAGCACATTTTACTGTACCAGTCTTTTTATATGAACCATTAAACTAAGCATATTGCGCCAGCAGTCATCCGCCACAGAGTTAAAGCAGAAATAAGGCCTTGAAATATGACATACTGCCCTACGTACTGTACTTGTTTTAATGAACCAATCTTTTTTTATGGAGCCTTCAACTTGGCAAATAGGACAATGCACATTGAGACATATATTGCGCCATCAGCCCATTTCATCCATGCTCTTGTTTTCTTCATAGTAAGATGGCAGTGACGCACGCGTAAGCATGCAAAAGGTTCTCATGCATATGTGAAAGTCTGTGTTTTTTTATTTTTTTGCAAAGGTACCTTTAGGGCCTCCATGTGATCATTCGGTCGAAAATGTGAAAATCGAATTAACACAAAAATAAATAAATCATGCAAAATTAATATGATGAGGTCATGTCATGTGACAATACATGTTCAGAAGTTTGGGGTCAGTACATTTTTTATATATTTTTTTAAAATAAATTTAATACTTTTTACAGCAAGGATGCATAAAAAATGCTGATCTTTTGAACTTTCAGTCCATAAAAGAATAATTAAAAACTGTATCACAGTTTCCACAAAAAAATGTAAAAGCTTAACAATTCTCAACATTAATAATAATAATAATAAGTAGAAGAAGAAGAAATGTTTCTACATTTCAGCATATTAGAATGATTTCTGAAGGATCATAAGACACTGAAAACTGAAGTAATGATGCTGAAAATTCAGCTTTGACATCACAGGAACTAAATCTTTAAAATATATATTAAAATAGAGTTATTTCAATAGTAATAATATTTCACAATAAATGTTTTTCCTATCAAATAAATGCAGCTTTGGTGAGCATAAGAGACTAAAATACAAAAAAAAATTGCATACTGCTAGTATAATGTATTATTGATAAAAGCAGGCAAAATACAGATTTGTGCTCTTCGAGAGAGACATACAATGTTATTTAGCTAAAATCAATATTAATACATTCTACAATAGTAAACAATTCATTATTTATACTCTCCCTATTTACAGAGTAACAAATTCAGCAAACCCTGGCAGCAGTAACCGCACAGGCAAATGGAGGTATTTCACTAGTAATAATCCTTTTTGCCTCAAAGGTGAAAAAAATAAAATAAAAATCAATAAGAGGCATGGGCAAAATCGGGGGTTGATGCATAGACGGAAAAAAACCCCAAGCACAGCGCACTACAGCGTTTTTTTATCATCACCAAGTGAAATGCAATTCCTATTATGTACACTTGCATTATAGCTTATAACAATGTATGTGGGGGCCGGTCATCATTCTCATTTGCATATGGGGAGGTGAGAATATAATTGCTGCGAGACAGATTGAAAAAATGACACGAGGTAAGGCGGAAGAAGAGAGGGTGCCGACTATTCCGAGCGAGAGCGCAAATATTCACTGGTTTATTTTCATTAGAGAAGGCTTTTGCCCAGCACCTCGTGTCTGGCCTTGCCCTGTCGTTATTCGATTTGATTTAAATGTAAAGAATGGAGTCTTCTACCAGTACAGGGAAATGTCATCTCTCCCAGCCCAACAACTCTCCACCATAATTACCCAGAGAGATTGGGACGCTGGGTGAAGGAGATGGCACAATCCTGACTTTAAAGTGCTCTTTAATTTACTTCTCTTTTTTAAAATTAATTGATTCAACTATTTTAGTGTACTCTGGATACTTTTTATAAGTGGTATAAATGCCAAGAGGAGTTATATATCAGGGTCGGAAATTAACAAGGGTTTGGGGCAAAAATGCCACTAAAATTAACAAAAATGGCCCCTAATTTCAAGAACTATCACCGCAAAATTGAGCTAGATCTATTATGGCTGTCATGATTAAAGTGAGATGTGAAATGAATGAAAAGTGTCGATTGTGGCATTACATTTAAAGTCGATTTGCTCACATTGCATCAGATTTCTTTCTGGTTTGGACCATTGAGCATTAAAACCAATCACACACATTTCTGTTGAGCGTATGAATGCAATGTCCAATCAGAGGCGTTTTGATTCGTCACTTCGTCACTTGTAAATTCTCTCATCATCATAAACAACAAGTGATACATAACTGTTTTTCAGTTCTTTTCAAATCAACCAAATTTATAAGCCTTTTAAACTTATATATTTACTAAGCCTACATATTTTTACAAACACAGCTATATCTAAATTTGAAAGCAAACAGCATCATCACTACCTAGCCATGCTGTTGCAGTGCATATTTACAGTAAATATGATGGCATAAATTCATCTATGATGACATTTAGCTGAAGCATGGAGGATAATGTCCTCTCTAATGGGCAACAGTCATTTGCAGGGAGTAATAGCGAATATCTTGGTAGAGATGATGGCAGCCCACTAACAGCACTTATACCCTGTCCCCACAGAAATGGACTGTACATAGGTGAAAACGCTAGAGAGCGAGTGCTTGAAAACATCAATGGGAGGGGTAAATGGACCTGCAATTTTATTGTTGAATCCAGGCACATATCTTCACAAACATGTTACGAAGGAAATCGGTTAGCTGAGAGGAAAGGTTCGATTTGAGGGTGCTCTTTTAAGGGGCCCGAATCAGTAGTGTGGTCAACGAAAGGTTATATATATATACATATACAGGTCCTTCTAAAAAATTAGCATATTGTGATAAAGTTCATTATTTTCCATAATGTAATGATAAAAATTTAACTTTCATATATTTTAGATTCATTGCACACCAACTGAAATATTTCAGGTCTTTTATTGTTTTAATACTGATGATTTTGGCATACAGCTCATGATAACCCAAAATTCCTATCTAAAAAAATTAGCATATTTCATCCGACCAATAAAAGAAGTGTTTTTAATACAAAAAAAGTCAACCTTCAAATAATTATGTTCAGTTATGCACTCAATACTTGGTCGGGAATCCTTTTGCAGAAATGACTGCTTCAATGCGGCGTGGCATGGAGGCAATCAGCCTGTGGCACTGCTGAGGTGTTATGGAGGCCCAGGATGCTTCGAGAGCGGCCTTAAGCTCATCCAGAGTGTTGGGTCTTGCGTCTCTCAACTTTCTCTTCACAATATCCCACAGATTCTCTATGGGGTTCAGGTCAGGAGAGTTGGCAGGCCAATTGAGCACAGTAATGCCATGGTCAGTAAACCATTTACCAGTGGTTTTGGCTCTGTGAGCAGGTGCCAGGTCGTGCTGAAAAATGAAATCTTCATCTCCATAAAGCTTTTCAGCAGGTGGAAGCATGAAGTGCTCCAAAATCTCCTGATAGCTAGCTGCATTGACCCTGCCCTTGATAAAACACAGTGGACCAACACCAGCAGCTGACATGGCACCCCAGACCATCACTGACTGTGGGTACTTGACACTGGACTTCAGGCATTTCCTTCTCCCCAGTCTTCCTCCAGACTCTGGCACCTTGATTTCCGAATGACATGCAAAATTTGCTTTCATCCGAAAAAAGTACTTTGGACCACTGAGCAACAGTCCAGTGCTGCTTCTCTGTAGCCCAGGTCAGGCGCTTCTGCCGCTGTTTCTGGTTCAAAAGTGGCTTGACCTGGGGAATGCGGCACCTGTAGCCCATTTCCTGCACACGCCTTTCCACGGTGGCTCTGGATGTTTCTACTCCAGACTCAGTCCACTGCTTCCGCAGGTCCCCCAAGGTCTGGAATCGGTCCTTCTCCACAATCTTCCTCAGGGTCCGGTCACCTCTTCTCGTTGTGCAGCGTTTTTTGCCACACTTTTTCCTTCCCACAGACTTCCCACTGAGGTGCCTTGATACAGCACTGTGGGAACAGCCTATTTGTTCAGAAATTTATTTCTGTGTCTTACCCTCTTGCTTGAGGGTGTCAATGATGGCCTTCTGGACAGCAGTCAGGTCGGCAGTCTTACCCATGATTGCGGTTTTGAGTAATGAAACAGGCTGGGAGTTTTTAAAAGCCTCAGGAATCTTTTGCAGGTGTTTAGAGTTAATTAGTTGATTCAGATGATTAGGTTAATAGCTCGTTTAGAGAACCTTTTCATGATATGCTAATTTTTTGAGAAAGGAATTTGGGGTTTTCATGAGCTGTATGCCAAAATCATCAGTATTAAAACAATAAAAGACCTGAAATATTTCAGTTGGTGTGCAATGAATCTAATTTATATGAAAGTTTAATTTTTATCATTACATTATGGAAAATAATGAATTTTATCACAATATGCTAATTTTTTGAGAAGGACCTGTATATAAACATGTAACGTGTATAATAATAATAATAATAATAATAATACACTTTAAATCGCAGATTATTTAATGAATGAATAAATCTGAAAATAAATACATTAGGGAATAAATAAATATACAAATAAAGAAATAAAGGAATGCATAAATAAATAAATAAAATAATAAATAAATAAATCGTAAAATATATTTTTTAAACTAAATAGAGAAAATACAAAATAAAGGGAAAATGTAATACAAAAAATATTCTGAATTAAATTATTAAAAATGAATAATATTTGTTTCATCATGTCATTTATACCATTATTTATTTTCCTGTTACATATAATAATAACATAATACAATAATAACAACAATTGGAAAATATTAAAGTTTCATACATTAATTTGCATAATTGTTTTCATTATTTCACATAAATGTAATGCATAAAAAATACACGTTTAAATATTTTAAGTATAAATATACGCTTTATAAATGTATTTGCAGACTTATAGATTTTCATTTATAAATATTATATTATATTATTTTAAACACTATAAATAGTAGATTATTTAATAACATTTTCAGAGCAGCATGACAACTGATATCACTAGATTATAAATTAAAAATTGTTTACATGTGAGCTCTGGAGAGGTATCCACAACTCCACTTCCTTTCTGTCCTCCATCTCCAGGGAAGTCATGCTCACGATAAGGGAAAGGCACAGAATTACCTCCCTGTTGCCTGAATTCACGCTTGAGGAGAATATAAGCAGCGAGACTGCAGAGCATGACTTTTTGTTTCCCCAAGCCCTCGATGCCCATATGCAAACACTTATAATTGCATTTATGCATGTTTCTCAGATGCATTTAAACAGATATATAATAAATTAGGCTGCTCTCCGGATACAGTTGAGCCAGCAGTGTGAAAAATTGTGTCTTCTGTAATGTTTTGTGTGCAAGCGTGATCTAATTTGCCAAGTTAAATAACCAGAAATCAAATGCAGATACCCCCTTAAAAAACAAATTACACCTCGGAGTCAAGAAATAAAAAATTGCTTTGGTCCCACATGGGTAAATAATGAATATAAGAAGCATAGCAAAATATACCAAATCTGCATTTAGATGGAAATGTTTTTACAAGCATAAACCCCTGGAGATCGTCCTTTTGTTTGAAATTCTGTCGTTGTTTTTAATCTTTCCTCGTCCGTCTGAGGTCGAGCCAAAAAGAAGGTAAAAATATTGAGGGTTACGGGGGGGAAGGACTAGGAAGAGTTTGAAAAAAAAGAAGAAGCGACCACTCGCTACTGCTTTTCTGCTCATTGATGTATTGTGACTATTTGCCGTCCTCTTTGAACACCTGAAATGCATTAAGTGCTGTCAAAAGGCTTTATCATCCCAGAACAGGGAACACAAGGCAACAGCGCTCGTACGCATCTCCTACATGGATGTTTTTGTCCTTCTCCCTTTATTTCTCTGCAGGCTAATGTAATTGGCTGCTTGCTGACAGTGCCCTTATTGTCTTCAATTACCCAGCAGCCACGAAATGACTGATCGATTGCGGGCCGGGGTTATGCTGACGATCATGCCTTCTGTAGTTATTTCATTCATTCCTTTCGACAGTGATATTTGAGGGATTTTTTAAAATGATGGGCCTTTTATTACCACGCCGTCCAAAAGGAACACCGCAATTAATGATAATAAAACATAAAAGTCAGATATAAAAAAAGGTAATAAAACGACATTAAATAGACCAAAAGGAGCCTGATTCTATTAAGTGAAAAAGCCACCTACTTTCTTCACACAACCTTCATCTTAAAAATAACAGGCGGCATTCGGTGGTGTTAATGGGAGATGCAAATGTTTTTATTGCTGCGGCCACCAATGTAGAAAAGATAATGACCGTCACAAAGAATGTGTACTGCCATCTCTCTTTAGTGTGGAGAGAGAGCAGTGGCTACATATCTACAGGCATGCCATGCCAAAGACTTTTTGTTTCTTCTGCATATACAAGGTAATAATAATAAAAATAATAACAATGAGACAAGAAAATAATAATTATTTATTATTTCATTTTTTTTTAATGTATTTAATATAATAATAATAATAATTATAATTAAAAATAACTTGTGTTCTGCAATATTTTACTATTGTGTTTAATATTAATTATTATTATTAAAATAAATAAATAAACTTAATGGCTGACACAGTGATAAATTAGCTTGTGTTCAGCAATATTTTACTATTGTGTCTAATATATATATTTTAAATAAATAAAGTTAACAGCTGACAAAGATAAATTAGCATGTGTTCTGCAATTCTATACTAATGTGTATAATAATAAAATAATAATTATTATTATTAAAATAAATAAAGGAAGTTAAAGGCTAACACAATAATAAATTAGCTTGTGTTCTGAATGAATGAATGAATCAATCAATCAATCAATGGAGGATCTTAACAATTGTTTATAGATCAATGATTGAAAGTATTTTAACTTATAATATTGTTTCATGGTATGGAAATTGAACAACGAAACAGAAGAATAAAATAATACGAGTAATTAACGAAGCGAATACGATTATCGGCCAAAAAGAGAGTACACTGCAAGAGCTGTTTTCACATTTTATGGAGAAAAGGGCATTAGCAGTATATTCAGACCAGATTCATCCCCTCCACTCCTGCTTTGCGGTCCTTCCTTCGGGGCGTAGGCTATGTATACCGTATGCCAAAAAGAACATTTATAAAAGATCATTTGTTACATTGGCGGTGACTGTTTTAAATCCAATTCTCAATTGAGGCAGTTTTTATAGGTGTGTGAACGTGCACATATTGTATTTATTAAACTTAATCATGTACAGTATGTATTAATTTAGTTTTATTATGTGGTGTGTAATGCGGTTGTAAAGTGTTGTCTGAGCCAGTGTCAAAGATGAATTTCTGTCCAGTGAATCTGAATAGACAATAAAGTCAAACAACAAGATAATTAATTCATTAATTTTTAAAGCAATAATAATGGTGAGTGACAGGAACTACTGCAAACAAAAGTTGGATTAAAAAAAATAAACCGCAAAAAAATACATTGAAAGACCCTATATGAACCGAATACTATCAAATAAATAAGTCTGCTTCTTTCTTTACATGGCCTTCCCTTGAAAAAAAGACAGACAGCCTTCAGTGATGTTAATTTGACTGCAAATGTTAAATACTGGACCTCCTTAAACGCTCTTTAATGGTTTCCATGAGAACAGATACAAAGCTAATGCAAAGACGAATCTGTGTGAACTGTGATTTCTCTTTAGTGCTGTGGCCATTTTTCCAGGCCACCATTTGGCAAACTGCCCATTTTTGTCAGTATTCTCCCTTTGCTCTTTCTTTCAGTTACCTAACCACAGGCCGAGACTGTCCTGTGGCGTCTAATTGCACAAGCAATCGCAATGCACGCACTGAGCTTGAAACATTCATATATCCAAAGCATTTGTGACAAACTCGCAAAAATGTTCACAACAGGAGCCAGTAGCCTTGAAGTAAATCTACATATGCATCATTTCCACAGAATAAGGGCTGTTTGTTTGATTCCCACTCTTAAGTAGGACCTCCAATGGTGTCTTTCATCTACTGCCACCGCAGATACAGCCTCCTCCAAAACGGTGTTTGAGAAGTGGAATCATTGGATTAAAACTGAACAGGTGTGCTTATATGGTGTCAAGCGCACGCAGGCCGTCGTAATGACATTCCCTTTCTGAAAGCGTCTCGCATGAGATGCTCCCACCCCCCGGAAACCCCCCAGAGGTTCCCGACATATTCACAGCGCCATGAATATTAACCGAGCCCAGGGTGTCTGAGCTCAATATCTCCTGTCTTCCTTCCTGTCTCTTGCTCAAATACACACACATACATAAAAATACTCTGAGTCCAGAGGCTTGACTACATTTCCTGCTCTCTGCTAGGTAATATCACATTTATTTAGCGTGATACGGGGATGCTAACTTAAGTGTGCCCACCTCTGCGTAACTTATGCATGACAATTGTACCATTAAACTTACTTGAAACTAAATAGCGGACTGATTGAATACTGTACATTAAAAAACTTTATGGTTCAAGACCTTAAACAAAATGTACACTAATTATGTCCATATATGTTACACATTTTAACTCATTCCTGCCATTGATGCAATTTTCCGGCAATCCATGTTTTCACTATTATACGGTAGGGGGCGCTGTTACAAATCTTGTGAAAGTGTACAGATTCTCCGGATACAAAACAAGCGAAACAAGCGATAAAAGCATTGCTTACGCATATGTAAGCTAACACAATCATCAAACATTAACAGCATATAAATCAAAACTTCCTAATGTTATTGAATGAAACTTCGACCCAGGACGGTGAATCTTAAGGGTGTTGATGGACTCGATCTACAGTATGTATTGATCATCGTTCTGGATCCGATCCGGACACAGTATTTGACAAAAACGCGATTGGATCAAAAAGGCTGGTGCTGGCAGGCAACTTTTCTTTTTTTTTTTAAACGCTGGCGGGGAAAGTGTTGAAGAGAAAGAACATGAAAAGAAAGAAACAGCTTAGCAGCTCTTGAGAAGGAAGCCTGTCTAAACTTTGCACTTTTTTGTTTGCGTCACTTTCACGCATCACCCTGTGTCAAAAACAAACAAACAAATAAACAAATTTAAATTAATGATCAGATTTTCTAGTTTGCTGTATTAGTATTTAGCATTATGTATGAACATTTGTGTTGCTCTCTGTCAGGGTTTAAAAAACATTCAATAAATAATAAATAAATAATCAAAGAAAAACTTTCCATACAGTTTGTTGTATTAATATTTATCTATACTACAGACTTTCTCATTAGCATCTCCCTGTGTGAGGGTTTCAACTGTTTCATGTAAAACAAATTGGTCAAAACTCCATTTGAGCTTGATTTTGGTAGAAATTTAATAATATAATGACCCATACAAGCGTCTGACCATATACAAATCCACAATATTAACTTTGACACAGTGTTTAAAAAAAAGTGTTTTTTTCCTATTTCCTGAAAAGTAGCGGTTTTGGACAAACAAGGTTTCCGTTCAACAGCGACAAATTATTACTTAACAAATAAAAATAAACTAATTATTGAATTTTCCACTTTGTTGTACTAATGTATTGCTCCTGACTGATCTTAGATACAATTTATCAATAGTTTAATACTTTCCTATTAAAATACACCACTTAAACAACAAATATGTTACCAAATATTACTAAAATAGATTTCATGATGGACGACTAGTGCAACCTTACCCGAGTTAGTAGATGATGAGAGAATGGAATCAGCAGAAAAACATATTTAAAACTCATGGAGACAGTATTTGTTTAAACCATGGGCACCCCTTGGAGGTTTTGATGGAAGCTAAGAGTGCGTGGAAATCTTTATACATATTATGAGCTCTCATTGAATTGGCTCTATCACTCTCTCTCCTCTCCACCTATAGCTGGTGTGTGGTGAGCGCACTGGCGCCATTGTACTGGGGCTCCTGTTGCATCATCCAAGTGGATGCTGCACACTGGTGGTGGCTGAGGAGAGACCCCGACATGGTTGTAAAGCGCTTTGGGTGTACAGTAGTACATATGAAACCGCTATATAAAATGCCTCATTCATATCTCGCTCACTGCTGCTGACACTAGAAAAGAAAAGTATGGGTGGACCTCAAGTGCCAGACCAGACACCAAGCAACTGGTGCAGATGGCAGCGAGCAGGTCAGAGACCGAGAGACTCAGCTTGCAACCCTGCGAGTGCCCGATAAGAACCTGGTGTCGTCTGAAATAAGATGAGACCGGTCTGTGAAAGTGCGTGCAACACAGCCTTGCCAAAGTTCTTACTTGGGACCAGGTCTCGCACAGCTGAGCATGAAGTGTTTGCATCCACAAAAGGCTTTAGATGGCGTTTAGGATTCAGCCCCGCACAAGCTTTGCATCAGTGTCTTCCCTTTTTATGGCACGTTGGCAAGGTATCGTCGCCACTGAGAGCCAATACAGGCATTAGAGTGAGTGATGACAAGTCTTTAGGTGGCAATGTGAGGAAATGAAGCTTATTGCAGATGAAAGTGTTCCTTGCACTCTATTTACTGCAGATGGAAGCAGCGGAGGGCAGAATCCAGCCGAGGGGGATTTATAACCGATGTCCAAAAGGGCTCATCAGTGACTGTTTAGGGAAAGGTGTGTGACGGTAATTTGCCAGTTTACAATTTAGACTATGTAGGTTGCATTTCTTTTTGTCCACTGTGAGAGAAAAGAGCGCAAATTCAGCTGTTGGTTTCTGACTTTTGGAAATTTGAAAAAGTTGTTACTAAGTCAACCAGGGCATTTGATTGACAATTGTGCTTCCCACGACTGAACAGATAAGAGTAGATGAACGCTCAGATTGAAGAGAGAATGACTCACTGTGTTCCAGGGTGAAGAGTAGACACACAGCCAGGAGAGGCTGGAGCGCAGTCAAGCGGAGCTCCCCCAGCATCCTGAAGGACAAACACAGAGAAAAAGAGAAAAAGACACAGAGAGGTGGATTCATTATCATTTCAGTCATGTCAAAATTAATTAAAAGCAAACTACCAAAGCCTGCTAGTGCATTTTCCGTCTTTTTTCCAGTTTATAGGAATTAAGTAACCTATCAAAGGCTTGATAGGTCAAAATATTCAGAGCAAGCCTCTCAATCTTGATATCCTATTGCAAAAAAAAAAAAAACATGTGCTGACCTTAACCTGAATGTGGTGGCTCTACCATTAAGTGTTGTACATTAAGCACGTTAAGTATTGGCTGATCAAACCTCAAGATAGAAAAACAAGATGGATAGAATCATAAATACATAAACATACAGAATGTTAGACAGAAGGACATAGAGAGAAGGACAAGACAGACAGACAGACAGATAGATAGATAGATACAGTATACAGAGAGACAGAAAAACAAGAGATAATTAGATAGAATGACAGACAGAACGACATACTGTAGAACAACTGACAGACAGACAGAACGGCAGATAGACAAAACGATACAGACATTAATAGAATGACAGATAGATAAACATATGGATAAACAGACAGATCACACCAGCTACCTGAGTTCCCGTATTTACAAATCACTCAACTAGGTTTTCATTATTTAGGGCCACCAAGAAGATGAAATGCCTGACATCCCCAATCTACATTATTACAGGCAGAAAGTCTTCAGTACAAACCAAGTGTGAGAGACAAAGAGCTGCCAGTAAATAATAAATTCTGCAGATTTGACTCGCTGTAGCCAAGGGCGAAATACAAGCCACTGTCTGAGAGACTGAACAGGGATAACCAGTGTACATTACAGCAGGCCGCTCACCTGCTCTGATTCAAAGACGAGCACAAGGGCAAAGAGAGAGGTGCGCTTACCAGTGCATCAAAATGAATGAGACAATCGGTTCATTTGTGACAGCACAGTCGATTAATCGCTCAAAATTAATTTGATCTCATCTAATGGCTTAAATGGACAGCTTGTCAATTCAATCAAAGCTTCTAGCATCTTTCTTCTCATACCTCTTTGTTCATTTCCAACACGTGGAAGGTATATTTTCTGTTCCTGACCGCATGACCACCGTTAACTTACATCTCTGCCGGGAATCATGGGAGTCTATCTCGTAATTGTATCTGCAGGTTGGAGCTGTGCATTTTTTGCTGGCTGTCACAGCCAGGTGACAGATGACAAACCAAGAGCCACCTACATGGAGGTAGGCGAGCCTTCACAATGAAAAACTAAGACAAACCCACACACATACTAAAAGAAACTGATACTCAAATGAAAGGAAGCCAATATGCTTTCAGACAAAGGATCTGGTGGAGGGTTTGGTGTACAAATGCCTACAAACACAGAGTCCCTTACAGCTCAGTCCATGAATCTGTTTGTATTGTAAAAGATTTTCTTTCTCAAAGGTTTTTCAAGAAATAGCACGGTTTAGATGCTGCCCACTTCCTCTTCACAGTGGGAAGGCAATTGTGTGCTGGGATGCAGTAATCCTGCTGTTGTCTTGCCCAGCCTGGGCTCTCTGATCCTGGCAAAACATCATGCCAGACCTCTGTAGACTCCCACAGCCTGCGGCCTCCATCAACTCAACCCGAGTCAGTCTTGTACTCTTGTTAGGGCTAAAGCAAGCATCACTTCTGTTTAAACTTGGGGTTAGAGGTTTGTTCACATAGTTCACAGAGTTACATTGAAGGTGGGACCATTGAAGGTGGGACTCAACCTTAACTATTGACCAGAATATTTATATATATTATATATAGAATTACCCGTAGCTCAATACAGGTGGAGCTAGGGAAGGTGGAGGGTTTCAGAGGAACTCATTGGCTGCAGATGTGGCATGAACCAATCAGCTTGAGCCATGTAGTTAACGATGTAAATATCATCAGCTTGCGTTAAGGACACATCAGCCTGCGCCATCTAGGGTTTCATGACAGAACTTGGAGTGTAAATATATACAGGGCCTAAAGTTAACACTCGCCAAGTGACAAACGCGAGTAAAAATCTGCATTGTCGAGTATATGAAAAGGTGTCACTCGACAGTTGGCCGGTAACATTCTTATCCATTTTAGCAATGCATGAATGTGAACAAATGTGAATGACGCTCAGTACAGTTGATGGCCCAGCGCTGCATCATCACAAAAGTTTAAGCCTTGACAATTTAAATATTCAAGCACAACAAGATGCAAAAGGAAGCTAAATTTGTTACTCCCAGAACGTCTCAGACAGCACGCAAATATTAAAACTGAGCTCTCTTCCACATCTTGTTGCACTTGAGAGGACAAATTCACACATAAATATGTAAAAGAAACAGCGAGAATCCTAGTAAACATAGTTGGTTATGTCTAAAGTGAACATACAGTTGAGAAAGTAAACGCATGTGTACAGTATCAGTATATTAGATCCGTGCATTCAAGTGCCAGCAGTCAAACATTTTCTCTCAACTCTTTATGTACTTAGAATTCATTTAACTAATTTAACTGTGCTAGTGAGGGAACTCGACAAGACAGACATTTTGTGTGTTTTTGTCCGTGCAAGCTCTGTCTGAAGTGGCTTTCTGTGCGCACAACATTTTTTCCCTATGGGCAGAAACTCAAGGAGAACAGTTACAAAACATCTTAATGCATCCGTCATTGGCAGCCTTGCCACTATGAGTTATTGGACACAGTCATGAATCAAGCTAAAGTGTTGCTCCATCAAAACGCACACATACACACCACACTTCAATACAAACACAAGATATTTGAGCATCCTTTTTCCCATGGCAAGACATAACAGAGTTTTCTGTAAATGTCTTATACATGGTACATTTGCAAAGCGGGTCTCTTTTATCAGCTTCCCTGAAACGTTTATTGTATCTTTTTGCTTTGTCTCTACAAATCGTGGCGTTTCTCCAAGACAAATCACGAGTGGGTTAAAAGCTCACATCTAAACCCCCCAGATCTCTATTTGTGATGCAAGACAAACACATTGTGCCTTGAGGGCCACCATAAATGCACCAAACAAACAAATAAATGAATCACAGACATACACTTCTGTGTTTGTGTGCAATAGAAAAAGAGCAAAAGAAAAGGCAAAGAAAAAAAGAAGGTGCAGCACAATATCAGCACTAAAACTGTGCATTCTGTCTATTGTATGGTTGATACAGATGGTGGGTCAGCCTGTCGCCATTAGCAACGACACCGGTATCAACACAGACAGGAAGTGTCAATCATTCTGGGGAGTGACCTGGTCCAGAAGGTTGAAAAGAAAAGAGTAGAAAAAAAAAAAAAAAAAAACAAAGACCACCATTCATTTCCTTGCCATTGCAGACTGGTTGAAGGCTCTGAAACCTCAGTGTCAGCAGCTTCCTGTAAAAACTAGGTCTTACCAGCTAAATGTGGTCAAGCTGCAATTTGGAACTGGGTAGATGGGTTTACGCTGGTCTACCAGCTCTAACCAACTTAAACAAGATGATTTCCATGTAAAAACTGGTCCACCAGTTGCTAGTCCACCTGCCCATCTATCCTGACCAGTTAGATAGCTAGATAGATATTGGTCAGATAGATAGAATGATAAATAGAACGATAGACAGAGCAAATAAAATGAACAATAGATTGATAGAACAATTGATAGAAAGACAGATAGAACAATAGATAAACAAAACAATAACAGAACGACAGACCGAACAAACAAATGATTGATTGCTAGGTGATAAAATTATAGGAAGATAGAACAAACAAGAATGACAGATAGACAATAGACAGAACAAACAGACAAACATTAGATAGATAGAATGAAAGGCCCTATTTACACCTGGTATTAAGATGCGTTTTGATCGATCGGATCACAAGTAGAAGTGGGAGATACATTTTCGTTAACACCTGGTGTTTTAATAAGTCTTTTGTCCACTTTTGACCACTTCTGTCCAGATTTCTTCGAGGGGAGGGATAATGTCCGGGGAAATGTATAGCTTTTTTATATCTTTCAATTTAATGCACAAAATAAGCTCACGCAATTTACATATGAACGCGCCCGGAAACGACAGATTAACATACAGAGAGCAGCAGTTTTCATTTCTGTTCTGATAATTGAATGCAGTGAGTGTGTGCTAGAAATCAGAAATGGTGAGAGAACATTGTGCTTGATAAGTTTTTAGTCTTCAAACCAAATTTGGGTCTCCAGGCGACAAAGTGAGAAATCCCATCTAGCTAGTGCGCTTCCCATAATGTTCACGAATCACGCATTAGGTCAGAAGGCGGAGAGTAGAAGGTCTTTTGCAGGACATTCGACAGCATGAGCGTTTACACTACGAAAGCAATCCAGTCTAATGCGTTTTCGAAAACCGACAAGTGGACAAGCTCAAAATGTTTTAGACCCCATTTACACCTGTATTTAGCGTCGTCCACTTATGATTCGATTGACCAAAACGCATCTTACTTCCAGGAGTAAACAGGGACATAGAATGTTAGAACGAACGATAAAACAAACTATAGATAGAATGTCAGATAAACAGAATGAACGACAGAATGTAAGTCAGATAAAAAGAATTACAGGAAGAACGACAGTCATAAAACAAACAACAGAAAGAACGACAGTCATAAAACTAATGGCAGAATGTAAGTCATATGGACGGATGGATGGATGGAACATCAAATGGATAGAATTAATGACAGAAAGAATGAATGATACAAACAATTCAAAGCATGAACGATAGACAAAGAATCAACAATATATAGAGTGATAGAATGACAGATAGAACAATAGATAGACAAAACACTAAATAGAAGGTAAGAATGAGAGAACGACAGAGCGAACAAACAAATGAATGAACAAACAAATTATTGATTTTTAGATGATAAAATCATAGGAAGATAGAAAAACAGAACAAACAAGAATGACAGATAAACAGTAGACAGAACAAACAAACAATAGATAGATAAAACGCTTGATAGAATGATAGATAGAATGTTAGAATGAACGATAGAACAAACTTTAGATAGAATGTCAGATAGACAGAACAAACAACAGAATGTAAGTCAGATATAAAAAAAAAAAACCCAGAAAGAATTCAAGTCGGATGGATGGAACATCAAATGGATAGAATAAATGACAGGAAGAACGAACAATACAAACAATAAAAAGAATGAATGATAGATAGAATGAATGATAGTTAGAAACAATACAAAGAGAAACAATAGATAGAGAGAGAATGAATGATAGAAACAGAATCTGGCTCTAAATTTCTTGTGTAATTGTGCTTCTCTTTACCAAGGTTAAAAAGTGCAGCAACTCTAATTTACATATTCAAAAGAACAAATTGCAATATGAACCAGCCTGGCATCTGGAGCATACTGTATAGAGTGCCATGAAGAAGTTGGATACTGATCTGGAGTTTACGCTGCCATCTGGGACAATGAGACTGTGCAGTAAAACTCCTGCATATGCATTTAGACAAGTCACTCAAGCACACCATATGGTCAGACGCACAACACCGGGGATATTCCACTCCGTGACAAGCACAATGGATGAATATTTAAGATGTTTGCTCTCATAATTGACATCTTAGTCAAAAATAAATTTCGAGTGGATTGAAAAGTCCAGTAATGAGGTGAGATACACGCTGTTATTTAGCGTGTATCTCACCTCATTACTGGACTTTTCAAGCATGTGAACACGCAGGTGCGGGTTGCATTCGTCTGGCAGCCTGTCGCATATGTTTACATGTGTGTGTGTGTGTGTGTGTGTCCTCTTTCACTGACATGAAAAGATGCAATTAAGCAGCAGACGGACATAGAGGCGGTCGACACATTAGCACTGCGCTAGTGCAAGTATGCTGTCACCCACAGACACAGACTGAAGTGGTTTTCACACATCCCGTTCCGTGATCTCAATGGGCACTGATTGCCTTTAATGTAGCAGGATGCTGCCAGCGTGCCAATGAGGGAACGGGAGTTTGTTTCCGCTGCGAGAGTGTCAATATGTCCGTTCCATTCACTTTAATCTCTGTGTGACAGCTTACGTTTGATTTTTTTTCCCCATTGAAATAACAGTTTCTCCTGAGTTCTTTCTTATCAGTTATGTATATAAGGGTTTTAAATGTATATATTTTGTTATATATGGCTTTAGGTTTGAATAATTTGGTATAACATTTGCTCCTTTCACACACCGTAAATTACCGTAAAATTGCCAGAACGAATTTACCAGTAAATTCAAAAATGTGCTGGTCACACAAGCAACAGCGTTCAGGCTTTTTACCGGTAACGGACCATTCACACATCAGTTCCAAAATACCGGCAACTCTGTGATGATGTCATTAACTGGAAGTTTACGCCATGTTCCTAAAAAAGGCTAGTTATTTTATCATATGTGACAGTATCGCTAACTGTTGTTGACAAATCTCTTCATAGGCCCGGACGAGGAGAAGCACTTTCGGTAGTTTCGGTATCACTCCAATTTGAAGACATTTGTAAACAGTGCTAAGCAAATGCATCATGTGCATCACAATTTTATGAATGGCCCAGAGCCGTTGCTCTTTTCTACGGCTTCTGATTGGGCCAAATCACTTCTAACGTCAGCGCATTCTGAACTCATACGCGCAAAATTATGGTAATCTTCATTCCGCGTTCACACAGCTCATATACAGGTAATTTACTGGTAATGTTACAACATCGCTTGCTGGTAAATTGTCGGAACCTACTGTATTTACCAGTATATTTGAAAAGGTCATGTACACACATGATCTGTTACCGGTAATTTACCAGTATAGACTGTATGTGTGAAAGGGGCTATTAGTTTCAGTTAATGTAATACAAGTTTTTTACTGTAAATTGTGCAATAAGGTGTTGCTGCCATGTGTTTTACATTGCAGATAGTTTGAGGCATGGATTCAAACCTGCATTTCCCAAATGAGCACCAAAAGCTCATCGCATCTGGAGTACAAACTGCTAAGCCAAGACTTAATCATCCAAACCCAAGTGAAATTAAACTATTGATTTCAGTTAACAAGCACCATTGAGTAATTTACTTTTTATAGATCTTAGAAAGGGCGTCAAGGTTAAAATGTGGCATCAGTCGCCCTCCCCTTTTTACAACCACCAACTGCAACCTAAAAGTGATTGACTTCTCCTTTCCCTTCATTCAAATGGCCGATCCAGCAACTAATTGAGCTTGGCAATAACTGCTTGACTGGTCGAGGGAGAGGACTTGTCTCAAAAAAGAACCAAATGAAATGAGTTTCTACATCTCGACGTCTCGGAGCAGAAGCTGTAGCTTTGAAAAATGAGGTGACAGGGAGCTTACATTGCTGGGCCTCACCACTGGCAATTTCAAACATTTCCTGCTTTTAATTTGCGCTTTCAGGCACGCCGACACTTTCGACAGCCGACGACGGGAAATATTTAACTTGCTCTTCTGTGCATCAAGGTCCTTCCCTGTGGAATAAAAAGTAACTAGAAAGCACTGTAAGACAAGTTGATGTTGAGCAGTCTGTACAAATGACATGTGTGTACTATCCGCGTCAAGTACATAAGCGATCAATTAAAATGACGCCAAAATTCGGTCCAGAACCGCTGTGGGAGGAAACGACCAACAACAAACAGCAGGTATAAATGACCCAGCTCTGCCTGCTTCTGACAGGGAACTGTAAAGGTGCCTCAGTTAATCAAAGTTCCTAGTCTGTCGGCTTTGAATCACATCTAGGAAGCACACATAAAAACTCTGCCTTTGAACTCAGAGCCACTCTTTCCCCAGCGCACATGAAAAATCAGGGAAAAAAAACCTTTGTACAAGAGGAAACTCGTGTTATGTCGCCAAATTCAGCAAATGCGAGACAGAAATTGACAAAACGCCATTGCAGCAAACATCAGGCAAAGATTATGACATATGCCTGGCAGCATCCTCCTATTGATACAACTCAGGTTTTTGGATCCTTTTGTGATCTTTCCCATAACTGAGGACACCATTTTTATGTCTTCAGTTATGGGAGTCTGTTAAAATATAGACTTGACCGTTTCTGAATAGTTTTGCAAGCAAAAAATGTATTGCCAATGTTTTCACATTAATTTTGTTTGTTGGATCGGATTGGCAAACATTGTCTTTATGAACTAAAATTAAATAGTGTGATTTAAAGGAAAGGAACTTTTTTTATTTTTATTGATGCATATAAACTTTTCTAGCGAATGAGTTAGCCTATAAATTTCATACATGGTTTTATTTTATTATTTTTATTTTATTTTACTGTATATCCTTGTGTAATTTAGTCTGTAATTTGGAACAGTGGCTATATAAAGATAACAATATCAGGGTCCACAACAACGCATAATATCATTCTGTGTATTATAAGCACGCTTTACAGTTATATCATCTGCCGCTTTAAATGCTCAAGCTCTTTAAAGCAGGGTGGATTCTGATTGCCAGTGTCAATACCAATTTTATCGTTCATCAGCTGGAAAAAAAAACGTTCTTTAATGATTCCAACGATATCATTCCTTTGTGTCATTATCTTTATAGCTGTAGACTGCACTATTCTCTTGGCGTTAGAACAATTTTTAAAACTTTATAGTTTATACTTATTTTCCTTGGTGTGAACGGCCTTTTAAAGCTTGTAATGAGAAAAAAAAGAGATACAGGCAGAAAATCTGAATTGTGTTTACATGTACAAATCACTGATTAAAAACAAAAAGCAAAGTTTTTCTCTTTTTTGACATAAAAAACAACTTTAAGATCTTTTACATTGGTTCTGGTTTATAGGTGGACTCTGCGGCAAAAATCTTACCACACGTTTAAATATATAGTAAGTGAATGACGACTGGGGCTGAAAATTGTTCATGAGATAAGTCCAACCTCCCATTCGTGAACGAATTGTTCTTTTGAATCAAATCTTTCCAATGAATCAGCTGATCCAGACCAATATGACAATTCGTTATGACAAATCGGACTGATTCAATCCAGTTGTAGCTTTTAACATCTCACTGGAGGGAAATATTTCAGTAAATTACACCTCATAATATTCAGTCTGTTCCTGATGAAAAGCTATTATTTATTGTCACATGTTCTCTTCAGTTCTCAATCACAACCATTATATGGAAAAGAGCGCGCCACTTTTTGGGTTCCACTGAAAAAAAAAAAAGGTTAGGACACGAAGGTGTGCAAATGGTGACTACTTCTGCAAGTATAATCTGTGTAATTTCATGCACACTCATTGTTTGAATTCGTCAAATGTGGGAGCCGCGAACTGCGATTGAGCCACTGGAGTGCCAGTGCCAGCTTTGTCTTGCTGGTGCATTGAATCACACTGCCAGGAACAATGGAGCATGTAGGTGTGTGTGAGTGTTTATATGAGCCAGGCTCTCCGAACAGGTGTCAGAACAGCTTTTATCCATTCAGCCCGCTCCACTTGTCCGGATCCCTTTATGAAAACACGACTCCGTCATAACCAAACTATTAAACTGGGAACCATATGTTGAGTCCACTGTGTGTTTTCACCCACTAAAAATTACACAAAACTAATCGAAATCACACCAAAACACAAAGGAATTCCCCTCTGACCTCCGACACACACTGACAGATGGGGAGGGATGGAGGCCAACCACCCCGAAAATCACATTCGCACATGTCCGCCGCTCAACAGTACGTCATATGCCTTTTCATGCTGAATAGCTGCAGTGCTGCGACAGCTTTGAATTGTTTTTCAAAAACGTATGACACGTCGGGTGCACAGCGAAACATTTGACATCCAAAAAGAAGCTGAACAAAAAGTGAATTGCAATTTTGATAGGACAAGCAAGAAGATTCAGGCGGAAAATAACATAGTCTATCCGGATCTTATTTTGACGCCGTGCTGCTGACATACCAAAATATAAAACAATGCATTATATATATTTATCGAGCACTACTGTGGCAAGCCCTCCGATTCAATTTTCTCAGAGACATGCGCTCGGGGAGAAAAAGAGCTGGCAGGGGAAAGACAAACAATCTAACAGAAATCAAGTGATGGATGAGGGGGGGGGGGGGGAGAAAGGGTACCAGGGAAGGACAAGTTTTCAAGAGATCCGAACAAAAGACAAAGAAGTCTAGATGGTCAAAATGAAAGGATTAACACTCAAATAGCCGTCTTAGAAAGTGCTACTTTATCCTGCCTGTTTATCCGTGCTCATTAAAATAATCACACTTAAAGCTCCTAATGAGTTTCATGAAGCTGTAGACGTCTCCGGTGTTAAAGGAGGACTATCAAATGAAAACGAGAGGTGAGAAAGAAGATGAGGAAAAAAAATACCCCAGAAGGAAATCGCTCAAAAGTGTAAGGGTCACACCAATATTCCTTTGTCTCAGTCAGATGTAATGGACCCCTGGTGCCATATTGATTCAGAAGCATCGACTCATTGCAAAAAGAGAGCAGCGGTGTGAGCTCCATTTGCAGCTTTTTATTTACTTATCTCCAGCAGTTTGATGTAAAACCTAATAAGAGCATCCAACAAAGCAACGCTTTCTCATTTTCCAGGACGTATGGCAAACTGCCATGAGCGACATTGTCAAAATAAATGGCATGTCTTGGGTATTCCCCAGGATACAGAATGAAACAGAATTCATTCAAAGGGATAGTTCAGGCAAAATGGCTGATTCTGGCATGATTTATTCACCTTCATGTCATTCCAAACCTGTATGGATTTCTTGCTTCTGTGGAAAACAAAAAAAGAAATCTGGGAGAATATTCACACTGCTCTTTTCCTAGCGTATCATATCTGACAAGCACATTTCTAAGGCCTCTAAATTGATCAAAACTGTTGAAAAAGCTGTCGTACGCAATCTACATGCCTTCTGTCGTCTGATTGGTAGTTTATACTTTTTTATTAATAAAAGGCATTTTAGGATCATTGTAAAAATGTTCACCTTCAGGTCAGGGTTCACGTGTGTTTTTGATGTGAAATATTTACTTTTATTATAAAGTAAACATAAGAATAACTTTAAAATAGTAATATATTAAGATGAATGCTTACTGAACTGAAGCAAATTAGGTTTACAGGATTATCATACGTCATTTATTTTTTTTAAAACATGTTAAAATGATACATCAGGCATTTGAGGAACTTTTATTTGCTCAGCTCTCAATCATCATTGAATTGCATATTGCCCCCACTATAAAACTACAGAGCTTTGATCATAAAATTAAGCATTTAAATATTATCTTACAAAGACAGATTATTGGGAGATATAGAGTGAAAACTGATATTTATATGCATTTATGTAGGTATTCTGCTATACTGTTATAAAGATCTAATTTATTTACATTAAAAACGATCAGAAATTAATAATATTTCTGGTCACATAAATATCAGAAATTGCACCAAATTGCACATATACATACATATATTTACTAATTTTAAGCATCTGAATAAAATGTAAGGTTTTCTTTCCTCCTTGAAATATCAGCTTTATATTCTCCTAATTTATACTGTTTAAGTCATAAAAGCTTGATGTTTCAAATATGATACTTAACAAAGAACACATATGCAAACTTTTTCTACTTTTGTTTTTATATTTTTCTATATGTTCTATATGTTTAACTTTTCTACTTAAAAAAAAGATTTTTATGATTATTATTTCATATGGCAAGCTTTACAGGGATACATTTGGTCTGTTTCTCCACAAAGCTATTGGGTTCGATAGACAAGGTCCTTTTCTGGTTACTGCATTTTAATTGGTTAAGAGCAGCGTGGACATTCTTCAAATCATCTACTTTTGTGCTGTATGGTAGAAAAAAAGCCACACAGGTTTTGAACAATTGAATTATCATTTTTAGGTGAACTATCAATACTAGGACACTGATAGCCAGACAAAGCATGCCATCTTATGGACCTCTTGCGTCGCAAGTAAGTAAGTCACTAGAAATCCAGGGCACTATTTCTGTCTTTGTGAGAGAATCTTGACTGCTGGCTTTTGTTCCCAAGGGCACAATTTAACCAGACTTTCTGCCCTTCTGAATCTTCTGTCTTGGAGCATCAATACATGTTTTTCCTCAGTATGTTTTTCGAAGCCACACGGCAAAGAAAGCCAAGTAATTGGGTTTAAACAGTTCAAAGGAGTCTCAAAATAATTAGTGACAAGAATCAAAGTTTCCAATGTATCTATCAAGCTCTGCCTGCTTTCAATGCATGAACTGTTGTAATACACACTTCAGAAGATCTCACAGCTGCATTCGACACTCACAGCTGCATTCGACAAAGTCTGAAAGGTTTGTGAAATTAAGTGTTCATTAGATATTCAAAATTGTTTCAATTATATAAATGTATATTTGATGAATGCTGACGGTGAATGAGAAAAGTATTATAGCGCTCGCCTTTCGAATAATATAAAAGCAAACGCTAATACTTCTTTGTATACAGTTTACTTTCGTTTACCAGTTCTATCTTATTACGTAGACAGAACTGTTAACTAACAGAAACCATAAATTAATAAATGGGAAGCGCTGTGTGCTCAGTCGCTGGCATTCTCAGTGCCGCCAAAATAAAGTCCTACTTCCTAAACATCGGCTAAACAGAAAATATATCGGCCTTGTCGATATATTGATTGACCACAATCCTAGATAAACTTGTTATGATATATTTTCCATTTATGATTGAGGCATAGCTAATGTTCTCTGAAACTCCATGTGTAAACAAAATCTCAATATGTCTTCACGGTTTTTGTGCGGTTTCACTGAGAGATTTCAGCTCATCTCAAGTGACAGATCTGCGCTGTTTGACAGAAACATGCACAGGAAAAAAAACAGCTAAATAATCTAATTATCATTAGGACATGAAATAATTCAAATAAATATTCCTTATAAAAAGTGTTACTTATGGTGGGGGGGATAAGGTTTCATGGTCTTTAAAATAAATAAATAACAAATAAATAAATAATATAAAATTAAATAAATACAAAAAGGTTTTAAAAAAAAATGCATATAAGCAAATAAAAAACAAATATTAAAAATAAATAAATGAAAAAGCAAAAGAAAGAAAGAAAGGAAGAGTAAGTTGGAGAGAAAGTTGGGTAATTTTGCACCATGCTTGAGTTTTTTTGCTGGCACTCACTGGATATATATAAAGATGTTCATAGATGTTTGTATAGAGTACCAGTTGGTGCAATATTGTGTTGCCTTTTCTTTGACATCTGTTGGACTCAGTTTTGCCATGCTTTGTGTCAAGGAACATATGAGTTTATAGTCTTTCTAACACATTTTGAAAAGCATAAAGCAATATACTGGTCTGTCTGACAGTGTCAAGCCATCTGTCAACAGTTTACATATATTTTTCCAGTAATTCAGACCGGTATGAAACGGTATTGTTAGCGAGATATAGAGACAGAGTATTTGAGAAACATCAAGAGAGCAAGAAAGTGGTAACAATTTCTTTGCAAGCGCATCTCAAGGGCTTTGTCTTGGTTGCTCGCGAAAAAAATGGTAATGAACAAATTTGCAAACATGAAAACAGCTGCTCCACATTAAATGTTACAAAGTGCGGTTTCTTGACGAATCTAAATGATGTGATATCACCGTATTCAGAGCTCTAAATCTTTATAACAATGTGCAAAACCTGTTTTATTTGAGAAGGGAATAATTCAATATGCCGTGTCCCCATTTAAAGTCTCTCTTTACAGAAGTCTGGCTGCTATTTTTCAAGCGAATGAATATTAAAAAGATGCCTCTCTCTCATTTTAAAGTGTCTCTTTACTTTACAACACGGATATCGCACAGATGACCATAAAAATCTAAGGACCAGCAATAAAGTTTTTAGTTTGATTCCTTTGGTGCAAGTGAAACAGGTTTAGAGAAGTTTTAGATTTTTTTTTTTAAACCGTCATATTTAATGCAAGACATATTTTAAACAACAAAGAAGAGGTAATTCCATTGGATACATTTACATATGAGTGTAACTTCAATATTAGCCAAATTAATATCTAAGTCTCCCATCTGATTTCTCATTTTGAACTCAATATTTTGCACTCAGTTACAAAAAAAAAAAAACAGACTCAAAAATTAACTGATTGTAGACAAAAGGGAACAGATGTGGTCTTACGAACATTGATACAATCAAATTCCCTTATAAATAGTAAATGCACTTCCATCATTTTGGTCATTTTATGGTCTTTTGCCCCAATATCACGCAACAGGTTTCAGGCTCTGGCCTAATTAACGCGATATAAAGTGAGCGGCACGGCCCACATGGCACATGCGCTGCATTGATCAAAGAGACGGTGTTATTGATGAGACTGGAAGGGTAGGGCAGATGTTCTCATTCATAATACTGCCACCTGATCCCAAAGCACGTGGGACTGGAGGTAATAACATTTAATCCTACTGTGTGTTTAATTAATCTCTTTTAGCAACTGCAATGGAGGATTACACTAGTATTTCTCAAATTAGGAAATCTGACGCGTGATTTGTTATCGGACATCTACATATCCACGGGAAGAACGTGACCCACCGCGAATGCGCTATGTGTCTTTAATAAGCTGTCGATCTGACATTTTCCCTCCCATCGTCATCTAAAAACACTGGTTTATAGGAAGCTGCATTTTCAGTGCAGTGATGCTGGGGCATTGCTAGGCAGTTTTTAGGGTGTTTTAGGTGGTTGCTAGGGTGTTGCTAGGCTACCCCCTAAACATTATTTTAAAAAAGCAGTCTTTTTAAATGCTCATCACATTGCCCTTCCATTCTAAGAGGGCAATTCTTGGCCTAAAAAATGCTGCAATGAGACCAGACGTCATACCACCAGTCTTCCTCATCTTCATCAACTGCATTTTTTTTAAAAGGACTGCAGCGAGAATGCAATTCAATCTGGAAACCTTGTGCTCGGTACCTCAGATTGTGACAGGTACTGTCTATAACATGATACATAGTCTCTCCCACTTCACCTATCTGCCTGGATTGTCTCTTCCCCTCCTGCTGAGAACCATACGACTGTGTCAGATGGTAGTGCAGAAGTCTGATGAATGGTAACACTGCAAGGGATTCACTCAGATTTCCACCAGCTATACCAACCAGCATCCTCCCCACCCACTCGATTATTTCCATCATAACACAGACTGAGACAGAAAGTCAGTTGATAAGGTATCCATGAGCAGAGGAGATATCAGAAAGGGAATATTTCATAGTCTATACTGCTATTATAGAGTCCTCATCTTGCAGGTCAAATGTAGTTATCGCCACAATGTAGCCTATTCAAACTTGTGCAAGCAATGTGTTAACCTTGATATCTGAATAACCGGTAAGTGCAGTAGCCCTCAAAAAGCCTTGAAATGCCTTCATATCACATATTTCCAGGTCAGGTTAGACTCAGATTTATATATAAATAAATTATGTTTTAAATAAAAAATGCTCAATAGAGAAATAGGCAATGATGGTAAAAACAAAGTGATTAAAACTAAAACTATTATTAAACTAAAAGCCAGTAGGTGGCAGTGAATCACTGTCTTAATGGGTGAGTCATTGATTCGTTCATTCATTTATTCAGTAACGAAGCAAGCCTGTATTTATCAACGGGTTATTGAATCATTGACTCTCCCTATTCATTCAAAGCTACAGGTGTGCTCACGAAACAGCTGTTTGTTGCTTGTGTGGATGCAGTCCGTTTTGACCCCAAAAGATGAGGTCATTTGATTGAATGTCATGTATTTTACCTTTTGTGGCATTTGCCTGTTTCTTTTTGTATTACTCATCATCAGAACTAACCCCATGAGAGTCATCAGCTCATAATTTGTTTCATGAATCAAACTATACAAGTCATGTTGTAAACAAGTCATTTATGATTCACTAAAAAGAATCAGCTCAAAAGAGTAATTTGTTTGTGAATCGGACTACAGTGGTTGCACTGTATATGCTCTTGATTCGTTAAAAAGAAATGGCTCATATGAGTAATTTGTTCAATAATCAGACTACACTGGTCATTCTGTATGTTTTTGTTTTGCTAAGAAGAAGCGCTTGGAGTCATTTGTTTGTGAATCAAACTACACTGGTCACGCTGTACATTCTGATTCACTAACCAAGACTGGCACATAAGAGTAATTTGTTCATGAATCAGACTACACTGGTTGCGCTGTTTGTTTTTGATTCACAAAAAAGCGCCTTAAAGGGACTCCTTTGTTCATGAATCATACTACACTCATCATGCTGTATGTTTGTGACTCACTAAAAAGAACTGGTTCATAAGAGTCATTTGTTCATGAATCGGACTAGACTGGTCAAGCTGTATGTGTTGGAATATAAAAAAAGCGACTCATAAGAATCATTAATTTGTGATTTGGTTCATAACAGTTATTTGTTCATGAATTGGACTACACTGGTCAAGCTGTATCTTTTTGATTCACTAAAAAGAAGCAGCACATAAAAATCATTCGATCGTGAATCAGATGACAGTTTTCAAGCTGTAGGCCTATGTTTTTGACTCATTTAAAAGAACTGGTTCATAACATTAATTTGCTTGTAAATCAGCCTACACTAATGACCGTAAATAACATAAATGACCGGTATAGAGTAAATGGTCAAACACGGGATTGTAAGAATAAATATCATTCAGGATCAGTCAAAAGAAAATCAATATCTGTACCCAGCTCTATATTTTATTTAACAGCTGGACATTTTAAAGCTTTCATTAGCACACAACAGAGATGTTGCAATGACTGACTCAGGATAAACCGCAACAGTGTGACACCCGAGTGTTTTACACTGATCAATATCCACCCATCACATTCGGTTGCACTTATTAAACTTTAAAAAGCGAATCGAACAAAGGAATATATTTCAATGCCCTTCACCAGTCACTAACCTTAATCTACCATGTCACATGGTCCCTCACCTTCCCCTCTGCCAACTTTGTGCAAGAACTATTCGAGCCGAGATCTGTGTTAATCATCTCTCACTGTTGAAGTCCCACTTCCACGCCAAACCCTTCATGCAGCTCGCCCGGGGAGACACCATGCGATTCCTCTCTCTATCTGCGCAGCCTGAAACAATCCAGTGCTAAAAGGTCTGATGAATGTCATCCTGTCAAAGACGCCAACTGTTCCAGCCCCTTATGGGAGCGTCTCAGTCTTTATTGATGCTTCAAATGTTCTGAAAGAGTTTGTTTCCTCATGCTACTAACAACCAGAAAGTGTATGACGGAAACTATACTTGAATCACAAATGGGAAATGCATATTTTCATCAACAAGTGTTATAATACAATACTATAATGTTCAGTATACCATACGGCGCAGAGAATGCGAATGCATGTTCAGAAAGTGGTATTTTGAAGTTTTGGGCAGGTTTGGGCAGCTTGGCGTTCTAATACTTTAAAAAGCTGAATCGGAGTGGTTGGGATTCATGTCGATTTTATTATCTCATAACGGGGCTTTTATTTATTTATTGGCCTGGCAACTGGGCGGTTTGCTGGATATGCTGTTTATAATTAATGAAGGGAGAACAGCTATACTTCCAACACAGTGATACATAATCCCGCTCAAAGGAGGGAAGACAGGGCTACTCCCCACAGGCTAATTAAACGAGAACAGTGGTGCTGGCTGCGAAAAAGTGAGGGAGGAACACGAAGGGAGTCCACTCAAACTATTTTGCAAATACAAGTTTGAGAAAAGCCTCATAAAACGGCCTATAACTTAGCAGTGAGACTTCCTTTGAAGCGGCCATGCAATTCACTGCAATAGTGACTGTAAGAGGAACAACACTGTGGTATTGTGAGTATTAAAGCAGGGATGAGTACAACATCACCAAACATTTAATGTTTAATTTGCTTTTAAATGCACAAAATATGTCTCATGAATCAGACTACATGGTTCCCTCTATATATTTTTAACTCGCTAAAAATAACTGGCTCATAAAAGTCAATTTTTTGTGAATCAAACTGTACTCTTTGCATTAAATTGATTTGTTTGTGCATCAGACTACACTTGTTGAGCTGTATGTCTTCAATTCACTAAAAATAAGCATATGAGTCATTTGTTCATGAATCAGATTACATGAATCAGAATCAGATTTTTTTACTCACTTAAAAGAACTGCCTCAAATGAGCATTTATTTGTTAATTGGAATACACTGATTGCATGAGACAATTATTTGTGTATCAAACTACACTGGTTGAGCAAAATGTATTTAATTCACTAAAAATAAGCAGCTCATAAGAGTTATTCCTTTGTGAATCAGATTATGCATTGTATGTTTTTGATTCACTAAAAATAAGTGGCTGAAAAGAGTCATTTGTTTTGTCATCAGCTTATGATTTGTTTCATGAATTGGACTACACGGTGTTTTTGACTCACTAAAAAGAACCTGCTCATAAGTTAATTGTTTGTGAATCTGAGTGCTCTGTTTGCATAAGATTAATTTGATTGTGTATCAAACTACACTGGTTGAGTTGTAAGTCCTTAATTTATTAAAAATAAGCAGCTCATAACAGTCATTCATTCATGAACAAGTCAGCAGTGGTTGCACTGTATGTTTTTGATTCCCTAAAAAGGAAGAGCTCAAAAGAGTCATTTGTTTGTGTATCAGACTACACTGTGACTGTTTCCAAAATCGCCCCCTAAAGCCTTAAATAGGGCACTATTTGTAGGGACAGCCATTTGTAGAGGTGTCTGAAAAAATGTGGGGAATAGTGAATGAGGGAATAGGAGGAGATTTTGGGCACAGCATACATGTTTTTGATTCACAAAAAAAAATGGCTCAAAATATTCCAAAATAATCATTCATTCAGCTCTGACTTTTACTATTGCCGCACTACTTAAAGGAAAGCAAACATACTTTTTGTTAAAATCCTCATTCGTGCTGGTTGTCATAAGTATGGTTAATTAATTCACAGAAGTTATTCACGAGGTCCATCTACAAGACCAGGCATTTATGAATGTAGCACCTACTGTATGAAGAGACATCTTTGATTACAAGACGAGAACAGGGACAGTAGCTTTGTGCAGTGATGATGAATGCCAGTGTAATCAAATGGCCTGATTGCATTTCAGACGCTAAACTCCCCAAAGCAACATTCTGACCTTCTCATCACGACCAGAAGGAGATGAATCTGTTTCTTTGCTGCACTGAAGATGCTATAATAAATTATCACTCATCAACAAACAACAAAAGAGAATACATCATAATAGAAGCATCCTGCAGTGGTGCGGCATACATGTTGATTACCACAAAAATGTATTCCATCCCTTTTCGTATATATCCGGGTTTGGTCACATTTCTATAAATTTTCATGGGCGAAATTAAACTATTTCAATAGCAATGCACACAATCTGGAATTTCACACGAGGGTGAAAGACTTCCCCACGCAGATTTTGCAAGTTGATCATGAAAATGCAACACTGACCAACAGAAAGCTGCTTGGTTTGAAAGTGACATACATACACTACAATACTGACATGACAATAGACTTTTTTGTCTGCGTAAATTCGCTGAAATTTCGATAATGTAACTGTACCTTCACAAAGAGGCAGTTACAATGGAAGAAAATGGGGCCAATCAATACACACTAAAATAATCACTGTTTCAATAGTATAGCCACAACACAATGAATGAGAGTTAACATGATTTTACTGTGATAAAATACCTTACTAATCTTTTGTATGTAAAGTTATTTCCAATTTTACACTTTGTTGCCATTGGCAATGCCATTAAGCCTTAAAATATTTCAGATTTTTTTTTTTGACAGATTAATAGCTCAAATAATACACAGGTTTTAACAGAAGAATAAATGTAAGCACATTTATACAATTAAAAGCTTCACATTCTCAAAACATTGTCCCCATTCACTTCTATTGTAAGTGCCTCAACGTAACTTTTCAAATGAGATTTTTGCTTTCGAGTGAGCTTCATTTGTTTTGAACCCAGAATATTCCAAACAGCTCAAAGGGGATCAAAGTACTTGATGTTAAACACTGATTGAGTTATGAGAAAAAGGTATTTAAATGTTCAATTCACATTGTACATCAGCTTAGCACCATGTGTGGTTCTGCATTGGTATTGGCTCTGATATTATTCCTCCATATTGATTGACAGGAAGGTGTGGGCAGTGGATTTTCTTCATCAGTTCGCCATTGATGCTGAATGAAACTGACTGACAAGCAAACTAGAAGCACTAATTACCTTCATCAGTGTTCTTTCTTTTGCTTCGGTATAAGGAGAAACAAAAGAACGATTTGACCCTTTTGATCTCCTATCAGAACAATGGAGGTCACTGAAAATGAGGTGGAATTTATATCTTGCACTGCAGGAGGGTTGGTGGAGTTTTTGACAAATGTTAGGAAATAAAAAAGGCTCCTTTGTAAAATGTAAGGTAATTCCATTCCAATTCTGTGATCCAAGTGTCAGTGTATTCAACTGTCATTCTATGAATTTTAGAAGATGTATAAACAAACATTCTATCAGACAATATTTGGGGTTTATAAATTGTTTTGTACCCTCTCAAGCCAGTGTTAGTTTAGTATTATTCACATCCTATAATAGTATTAATTAATATTTTGAATTCACTTTTATTTTAATATTTTCAGTTTATTCAATTTGTATGTGCTATTGCTTTTTTATATTTTAAATATTTCTATTTAGATAAACATTTTTTTCGGTTTTAGTCATTTTAGTACTTCAACTTAAACTGATGTTATTTTAATTAGTTGCAAAGGCAATACTTAAACATTTAGTTTAAGTTCTTCTAAACTTCATACCTAAACTAGTAACTTATATTTTAGTAACAATAACAATAATAACATTGTGTTATAGTTATGCCTTTAAAAGGTCGTTAAACTACAAGGTTGTTATTTGGAAGAATTTTGAATTGATTACCATACAAAATCATGGTAACAGGGTTGACATTTTAAGATTTTAAGAATAACTTCTTACTGTTATAAACATCCCTGATCAATGCAACAACGACAAAAAGAGCAAACAAAGTATTCCCACTTGCCAAATAGTCAAGCACACTTGGCATAGGCTTCATAAGAAAGTCAAAGAGTTCGGAGTATCGGCTCTAGATAATTAAAACTTAGACAGAGATAAATTTCAGGGCCTGTTAATTACACAAAGGTGGGCAGAAATGGCAGAGAGCCCACCAGCGGTGGAGACCGAGACCTGTTCTTTCTAATATTTTACATTTGTAGAGCACACGTAAAAGACACTCAGAAGGGCACTGAAGAAAGACACTTTGAATTAACTAATGAGAATAAATGGTTGCAGATAATGGTAACACATTTTGAAGGAGCAGAAAATGAAAAAAGTGGGATGAAATGCATCTTAAATGCTATTTGGATTATGATTATACGTGTGAGGACATTAAAGTGGGTTCTTTGAAGTTGGGAACTAGGAGTGCATGAGAAGTGCACTTCAAAGTGTGCAAAAAGGCTCTCTGGTATCAATATGTCAATGACCAATCTGCCAAATCCCCTTCATCCTGTATTTTTAAGAGTAGCATATGAACAATTTTGTTTTAGAGTAAGACTGTAGGCCTGTTGATTTCGATTACATCACTAAGAACAGTGTAATATTTTAGAAGGAAATTGCAATTCCAAAGCACCATCTTTCACTTCATCTTCAATAACATGACATCTGTAGAAAAAGCATGAACATAAGCTTCTAAATGACTCTACATACACGACTCGTGTCATAGTTTCAGACTCTGACATAAGGCAACACACAAATCTTATAAAAGCTGTAATTTGTGCCTTTGTGCTAATCCGCTCAAGTGTGGCATTGGAAAATCGCATTACATCCCACTAAAAGCGAAGAAAAACCTCTGTGGGAACTTTTGACTTGAGATGCACTGAGCAAATTGAGACTTGCAGGTTCAGTCAGTGGTGTATGTTTCAGTCTGGCGAGGTTGTCAAGGTGGACAGACTGTTTCTAGAACAGCTGATCCCAGCTGCGATCTGATACAGGGAGGACAAGAGAGGTTTTGACATAAACTCCTCAACTGTCACGTCTCAATCATCTACAGCTCAGCAGGCCATTAATATAAGCATTGCTTAAGGGATAGTTCACTTAAAGGTGGCATATTATGCCCCTTTTCACAAGATGTATAAATCTATGGTGTCCCCAGAATATGTCTGTGAAATTTCAGCTCAAAATACCTCCCAGATCATTTATCATAGCTTGTCAAATATGCCCGTTTTTGTGTGTGTCCCTTTAAATGCAAATGACCTGCTGCTCCCCGACCTCCGTTCAGAAGAAGGCTGATCATTTACACGAGCTTAGTATACTCCGGGAATAATAAAACACAAATCACATCCAAAATCTCAGAAATAACCAGTAGCGAAGTGCAGCCTTACAGAGAGACTCAGGAAGAGGTTGCAACTTTTTGACGCACCTGAACGTTTCTGAATGATTAGGGGATACATTTATGTAGTTGCTGTGGAGTTACATTGAGAAATCTCATCGACTTGCAAGTACCATCATGTTTAACTTTGTTGACAGATCCCTGAGGTCTTTGTAAGACAGCTGTGACATTTTTTGGTCAAAATACCACAAGGATGAAGCCTGAGCGACAGATGGCAGGCTTTGCTCGAACTTTTGCCATTGCGTTTGAACTGGTGACACTGTTGTCACTTGCGAAAACAAATGGCGGTGCCGTGGGAGGAAATATTAATATTATAGGTAATATTATAATAAGATCCCCTTCCTACGTCAGAAGGGGAGCGAAATCTGATCAGCTTATTTAATCATAACCTTAAAAATCGCCTGGAAACAGACTGTTAAATCGACATTGCGATACTTGCGAGACATCGTCGATATACGTTAATATCGTCATATCGCCCAGCCCTAATAGGCTACATAAAATTATGATGAGAACATTAGAATTGTGTGCTTGGGACATAGCTTTTAATGGTGAGACTTTTGTTTTTGTAATCAGGCTCTCTAAATTACATAAAAATTGGCATTTTGTTTCATCAACCAATTTATCGGTTTTAAATATAAAGAATTATCATATCAGTGAATGACTTGTGTTTTTTTCACATTGTAATTGCATGAAAAAGAGAGAGAACAACATATGTTGTGTTCCTCAAAAGAAAAGAACAATATGATGCATTTTCATTTTTGCGTGTGAACTGTCCTTTTAAGAGAGGTTGCAGATACTGTGAAAAACTACAGAACAATGCCTTGTATCTGCATGCACTGAAATCGAATACATTTTCAAACATCTATCCCATTTAATTAATTGCCGGAGAAACAAATATATGCTTGCGTGCATCAACATGTTTCTCATCAAGCAGAAGGAATCAATAACTGGAAAAAAATGAACTGTTCCTCATACTACGTAATAGTATGAACCCAACGACACAATCTGAACCTCTATAAAAGTAATTTCCATGTTAATGAATGATATATTGAAATATCTGCCAAGGAGAAAACCTCATTGTCAAGGCAAACTAATCTCTGACAGAACGATATGGCATGCGCAGATTACATTTATGAAGCCTGATGGAAACAGAAAGATGGGGTGCAACCAGGAATACAGGGATTTGAAAGAAATTAATTATATTTTGTTTCCCCTGTGCTTTTCCCATGGTGGTAAGAAGGTGCTTCTAATGCATAGACAAAGAGAATAAGAATACAATTAATAAAAGCAAGCCACGCAGAGCGATTGGGTTTCCTTGTTTCGAACCGCCTTGATTTACAGCAACAGTCTTGCAATAAATTAATCAGTGAGTTAATTCATTGTATGGGAAATGCACCCCTCTTTAACTTGAAGTTGCAATAAAAATCCATGGGGCCCAATGTTGTTTTGGATCCCGTTGACTTCCATTATGCGGACTAAAACACACTACGTTTTCATAAAAAAAATCTTACTTTGTGTTCCACAGTGGAAGAAAAAATATGGTAAATACATTTCCAATGAATTCCATAACTCTTTAGCTCATGGATGTTAACAGTCCCAAAAAAAATCCAAGCACTTGTGAAGCAAAGATGAATGCAGCTGGAGCCACAAGGCCATTTGTCCTGTGAACTCATCAGTCTTTTCTCAGCTTTGCTGCCATCCCGAATGCAAACGCAAAGAGGAACAGGCCATTTTCTTCTTGGAGCAAATATGATTTGCAGCTATGCTGCTGGTCTTGTTCATTTATTAGCAGCCAGCAGCTGTGTTCACAATGGCCAAAGCTTGGGAACTGTCCAGTGCTGAAAACACAGGTTAAAAATAACAAGAAACAAGGACAGAGCACCAGTAGCTCTGTGCAAATTGCTGGCATAATTATCAGGCTTCTTTTCCTTCTGGACCTCTCCCATAGGGTAAGCGATAAAACATTTTCTAAATGAATCTTTAAACCGCAAGGTAGTGTGTTTTAGTCTGAGCGGACCTGCGGGCCAAATGGAATCTATTCAAGATAGGAAAAGAATTAATGCTGAAAAGAAATTAAAATTAATCTTTTCTTTTCCCTCTGCAAAGTTAAACCTGTACAGTCTCATTTAGAATCCAGCAAAACACAGACCAAGTGTCATGATTCATTTAAGGTGTTTAAGAAGGCAAATGCCTATTCAGAATAATGTATTCCAGGTCTGGGCACCAATAAATATTCAAGCTTTGGGTGAAGCCGGATTGGCGGCTGACACATGTAGTAGAGACAGCAGCTGCCAACCGGTTCCTCTGGCTCATGGGATTAGACACAGCTACTCTTTCTTGTCAGCTGTCAATCAAGAGCGTGTGCACACACTGTGAGACACCAACCTGGATAAGTGCGGGCATAAATTAAGACATTTACAGACTGCCAACTTTGTATAATTAAACACAGCCTTTGTCACGACTTTGTCATAAAAAAATAACTGCAGTCGGCATTCTTCGACTTATGCAGGAACACAAAACTAGCATAAAGTTTCCCTAAATTGCAATTTCCTGAGTAATTTTTAGTAGACTTGGTCCATTAAGTATGGGGCATGCTAATTTACGACAAGGACATTATCTCCAGAAATTCAAAGGCATTTAGCTGTCTGGATGCTATTCAAGTACAATTTCAATTCCACCTGTCAGCGCAGCTTCCCCCCTCCCCATACTGTATGATTGTTGGCACTAAACTACACAGTCGAGCGGAAACGTCAATTATTAAAATGTGAGAATCAATCAAGTGCCCTCTAAAAGTCACCCAACACCAAAACGGTTGCGCTCCAAGGCAATTTCCACTTTTTTCTTCAAGAGACAACATGCTCAGAGGTGTTCCGCTGGCATTTAGGAATATACAGGGAGAAGAAGAGGGCACTCAGATAAAGAGCAGAATGGATGCCCCAAGGAGATATACTGAGGTTCTGAAGCCAACATGAAAGGCTGCTTGGTTTGGCAAGCCTGCGCTGCTCCACTGGGACTTGGTTTTGAAAAGAAATGTCTTTGAACCTGGAAACGCCGTATCGGCGCACTCACCCTGATATAGATGCAACCAGCACAGGGTTGCTTGAGGGTGACAGGGTGTGCGTTTAGTGACATAGCCTCAGCAGACACCCATATGTTTATTTGGTGAATTAAAAATAGGGATAGACTAATACTAAAATTCAGCTAAACCAATGTTCATGTAATGGCCGATAACCAAAAAATGGACAATTTAATTATTTCTAAATAAATGAAAAATAGAACAGTGAAAACTAAAAACAATCATCTTAAATGCTACAAGTAAAATGACACACACACACACACACACACACACACACACATATATATATATATATATATATATATACAGGTCCTGATCAAAAAATTAGCATATTGTGATAAAGTTCATTATTTTCCATAATGTAATGATAAAAATTAAACTTTCATATATTTTAGATTCATTGCACACCAACTGAAATATTTCAGGTCTTTTATTGTTTTAATACTGATGATTTTGGCATACAGCTCATGAAAACCCAAAATTCCTGTCTCAAAAAATTAGCATATTTCATCCGACCAATAAAAGAAGTGTTTTTAATAAATAAATAAAAAGTCAACCTTCAAATAATTATGTTCAGTTATACACTCAATACTTGGTCGGGAATCCTTTTGCAGAAATGACTGCTTCAATGCGGCGTGCCATGGAGGCAATCAGCCTGTGGCACCGCTGAGGTGTTCTGGAGGCCCAGGATGCTTCGAGAGCGGCCTTAAGCTCATCCAGAGTGTTGGGTCTTGCGTCTCTCAACTTTCTCTTCACAATATCCCACAGATTCTCTATGGGGTTCAGGTCAGGAGAGTTGGCAGGCCAATTGAGCACAGTAATACCATGGTCAGTAAACCATTTATCAGTGGTTTTGGCACTGTGAGCAGGTGCCAGGTCGGGCTGAAAAATGAAATCGTCATCTCCATAAAGCTTTTCAGCAGGTGGAAGCATGAAGTGATCCAAAACCTCCTGATAGCTAGCTGCATTGACCCTGCCCTTGATAAAACACAGTGGACCAACACCAGCAGCTGACATGGCACCCCAGACCATCACTAACTGTGGGTACTTGACACTGGACTTCAGGCATTTTGGCATTTCCTTCTCCCCAGTCTTCCTCCAGACTCTGGCACCTTGATTTCCGAATGACATGCAAAATTTGCTTTCATCCGAAAAAAGTACTTTGGACCACTGAGCAACAGTCCAGTGCTGCTTCTCTGTAGCCCAGGTCAGGCGCTTCTGCCGCTGTTTCTGGTTCAAAAGTGGCTTGACCTGGGGAATGCGGCACCTGTAGCCCATTTCCTGCACACGCCTGTGCACGGTGGCTCTGGATGTTTCTACTCCAGACTCAGTCCACTGCTTCCGCAGGTCCCCCAAGGTCTGGAATCGGTCCTTCTCCACAATCTTCCTCAGGGTCCGGTCACCTCCTCGTTGTGCAGCGTTTTTGCCACACTTTTTCCTTCCCACAGACTTCCCACTGAGGTGCCTTGATACAGCACTCTGGGAACAGCCTATTTGTTCAGAAATTTCTTTCTGTGTCTTACCCTCTTGCTTGAGGGTGTCAATGATGGCCTTCTGGACAGCAGTCAGGTCGGCAGTCTTACCCATGATTGCGGTTTTGAGTAATGAAACAGGCTGGGAGTTTTTAAAAGCCTCAGGAATCTTTTGCATGTGTTTAGAGTTAATTAGTTGATTCAGATGATAAGGTTAATAGCTCGTTTAGAGAACCTTTTCATGATATGCTAATTTTTTGAGACAGGAATTTTGGGTTTTCATGAGCTGTATGCCAAAATCATCAGTATCAAAACAATAAAACGCCTGATATATTTCAGTTGGTGTGCAATGAATCTAAAATATATGAAAGTTTAATTTTCATCATTACATTATGGAAAATAATGAACTTTATCATAATATGCTAATTTTTTTAGAAGAACCTGTATATATGTATATATGTGTGTGTGTGTGTGTGTGTGTGTGTGTGTGTGTGTCTGTGTGTGTCTGTGTGTGTGTGTGTGTGTGTGTGTGTGTGTGTGTGTGTGAGTGTCATTTTACTTGTAGCATTTAAGATGATTGTTTTTAGTTTTCACTGTTCTATTTTTCATTTATTTAGAATATAGGTTAAGAAAGCTCCAGCTTTTGGGCGGCTTTAGTTATTTCGGTAAATTGGTGTGCCATTAGTTCCAACTAGGCCGGAATATACAGTATGACTGTCTGCACCCCCATTGGTGGGCACTGCATGGCTCATCTACATAAACATGGGCTCAAACTTTGTCGCATTACTTGTGTTGCTGGAAATTGGCAACTCTAAGCAAAAATGTTGATGCAAACCATTGCCATTATGAACACCCCATAGGGCATATGGTGGTATATGAGTTACTGTACAAGAAGAGAAGAGAAGAGAAGAGAAGAGAAGAGAAGAGAAGAGAAGAGAAGAGAAGAGAGAAACGCTATCTAAGAACCTTACCACATAGCAACCAATTTGCTGCAAAACAGCTGCCTGAAATTTCCCCAGGGCACCTGGAGCCACAACTTGCACCACTTTCTATTTCTGATGCTGTTTGACAAATAACTCACATCTTCACATTCAAAAGTCACTATACTCTACTTTTCTCTCGTCAGCATCAAGACTTGTTGCAGACTGATGCAAGAAGCACTTGGAGTGCTCCGTCATGTAGAGACTCAGCGGTTCAGACCGAACAGAGACAACAGAGACGGTCATGACAGAATGCCAAGGGAAATTCGGGTCTGTCTTCCTCTTCCACCAGCTACACGCTGTCGTTCGAGGCTGGCACAAGACTGGCAGCGCTCAGCACTTGTCAGCTTTAAACAGCATCCAGCTGACACTCTGCAAATGAGAAAAACAATGTGGGGTCCTTTTCGATCCCAAAATTCTCACTCGCTGTTTTATGATAGGATTTCTTTCAACCACTTCACATCAAGGCATCGCTGCAAATGACAGCTTGCAGGTGGGGGGTAATATCAAGGCAAGGGAAATTAGTCACTTCCCTATATCCACATATGAACATTCAGGCACTTGTAATGTCACTATAGAGTAATGTATATACATATAATATATATAAAGTCTCATCTAATGATACTAGTACTTTCCAAATCACTTAATAGCTTATTTGAGAAGATAAGTGATTAACTGTCTGAGAACAGAACAAAAATTTGATTTTAGACATTATATAGCGCTCTACTTTTCATATATTTTATATCTGACCAGAACACACATAACGTCAATAAAAACATTGCTCATCAATAGACTTCAGCACTGAACAGCCGTTCAATATCGTAGTGCTCCTGGTGTTGTCCTCTTGACTGTCCTCACTGAGGTATTGCGCTTGGCAAGGGGGCTGTATAACCCGTCCTGAACACGAAACATCCTACACCCCTTTATATATTTATAATAAGACGCAATCAGCTCAGCATAACAATATCCCTTGTTCTCACCTTCTCTGAAGTAAAGCGCGTCGTCGCCTCAGAAAGTCCAGAGGAATGCCGCGTCGCATCAGATAATGTTACAGCAGAGTAGGTGATAACAGCCGCTGAGGTAAACCATTCAAAAATGTATAAATCTGTTTAGTCTCACAAATGTGTTGAAATGGACTCCTTGGTTAAAATCATTCAGAAAGCACGATATTTCTCCTCAGCTTGCGTCTCATGCGGCGCTCGCGCAGAGAAGAGCTCGAAACCGCGCACACTTCGTCGGTCGCGAGGAGACACTGAACAAAAGCGCGTGCGGAGGCTCAGAGCGTTTCCCCCCTCACCTCACCAAAGAGAACGGAGCAGATGCTGAGGCAAGAGAGTGCGTTAGATGGTGTAGACAATTCTCTGTGGACTTCGGTGGGGGATGGATAATATTTTGCACAATATATCAGCGATTCCGTCCTTTGTTTGGTTATTTGATTGGGCAGATTTTTTTTACAGGCTGCGAAATACGAAAGATTTGGTGGGTTGATCTGACTACTCAAATTATTTGAATCCCCCAAAAATGAACTTACAACAAAAAGTAGCCTATGTATTGTTTGTAAATATGCATATAGATGCATAGCCTATAACAGTGTTTTCAAATGACCAAGTAGGCTACCACACACGTTATTATTCGCTGCTTTTAAGCATCAAAATAAGTTCACATTTCACCTTTTTTCATAAGTTACAAGATTCAACAAATTTTGTAAGTCAGTTTGATGTAATTTAGGTTAAAATGACTTGAACATCCAAGTTGGTTGTACTTAAAAAAAATGAAGGCAGCAACTTTTTTTTTACAGTGCCGAAATGCGCTAAATAAGCGCTAGATAAATAGAACTAAAGTCGCATTCGATGTAACCATAGCAACATCGCCAAAATGCTGTACGATAAGTATTTATTATTTTTTAAACTTTAGAGTTTATCATGTATCTCCTCTAGTTTAAAAAATATATCGTAATGTGATCAAATGGTCAGATTTAAAAACTATAGATTTCCAAGATATGTCAAAATTTTTATACATAGGCTTAAACCTATATTAACCTATATAATTTGTATTGTTGTTATAAGTTTATTTTAATCATTTCTATTGCCAACTTGGTTCTTCTGCACGTTTTTAAGTGTATATTTATTGCATCGGCCAGATTATCTTTCCATTGTCCCTTATCGGACAAATGTCCACACGAATAACGGTTCTTTGTATGCCAATTCTTCTGTTTGCAGATGAATAAATCATTTCAGCGTCACGAGGTGCCTTTAGAAAAAGCTCTGAAAACCTGACCTGCCCCCTGTTTTATGACAGAATAATGATGTCCCTTGAGATGCTGCAAATCTGTTCCTAGGGGCCACGCTATGGTCCACTGACACATTTCACCCGACTTACAGAAGCCCGCTCACTTAACACTACCCCCAGTTCAGTCGTTCCTCACATTTATCACTGTCATTCGATTACAGATGTTACTGTGTAAACAAATCACAACCAACCACAAAGCCTCTGCTCAGTGTTCCTGTTGTGATGCTGCATCCCATAATGAACATAGCAGCTTTTCATGCCCAGTCTATGGTGGAAAAAAAAACACTCTTCTTTGCTTTAAAGCCCTCAAATGTTGGAGCAGATCATTAACGTACATTAGGGACAAAATAACCATTATACTTCATTGAAAAGAGATTATTTCTTATACAGAATGTTTGAATAAATGCCAATCATAAGCTAAATATAATCTTGGCAGCAAGGCTCTTTGAAGGGAATGGGGGGGGGATTTAAAACAGTAGGCTAATTGGCTTCATAATGGCTGTCCGTGGCTTTATAGCAAACCAAAAAAGCATGAACAGGAGAAATATGATTTTTCTGACTAACTGTATGGGGAGAAGAAACCCTGGTGACATAAATATAACAGATAGTCTCCCAAAAAAATATATATGCCCTATTGTTCCAGACTCCCTCATAACGGTATTGTCAAGGGACGTTGGCTTAAGCGTAATACATACTGCCACACAAATCCATTATTTAAACAGCTGACAACTTGACGGTCAATGAACAAAGGACTCGTAGTGTCCGTCCAAAAAAACAACAACACACACAATATGGACAATTTTCAATTGTTCCCCAGCGGACCATTTTAATATAATTTCTTTCTTACCGACAATTTCCTCATTTTCCTTTCCATCATTACTGCAAATCTGATTTCACCAACCCGTAACAAGAACATCTCTGAGGAAAATAGCACTGTGTTAGGCAGTGAACAAGATGTAACCAATCAAAAATAAGCACAGAGTTGGCATTGCCTTTATCTGTGGAATTAGATGCATATAATAACTGCTACACAGCAGAATATGATGCTTGAAGAAAATAATGCGGGAACACTGTGTTAAAATGTGCTCTGAATATTATTCATTTTCGCAGATGCTTTAATGCAATGTGACTTATATATGCAGTGAAGTTCCGGACGGGCATGCAGAGATGGGCCCGTATGTTGGACGGCCCCGCGATAACCAAAAGTTACTTTGGAAAAGTTACTTTTAAAAGTAATGCGTTACAAACATCCTAAAAAAAGTAACTAATTGCATAACAGTTACTTTTTACAAAATGTTACATTACTTTTGCATTACTTTTTCTCTCCTGGGCTGGGCTTGCTTGTTTGTTTTTTAATTACAAAAAGAAAAAAAAGATTGTTGGCAAACGCAAAGGCACTTTGAGATCAAAAGTGCAAATACAAAAGGAAATACAAATTCACACCTGTACAATAGAGGGCGCAGATCAAATAAACCTTTCAGCTGTGCAGAATAATTGGATGCAGGATAAATGTAATTATTGCAGGTTTTCGTAGTATACAGAGTTTTCATGTCTCTCTTTTTGTTCATTTTGAGGAATATTGAATCTGTTTTTGTGCAAGAGAGAGGAGCTCACATTTAGTCTAGAACTACAATAAGCATCATGTTCACACAGCGCAGACAATGCCTCTAAACCCACGATTTCTCTCAACATGGGGACAGGAGAGCTGTCAGTCAATAAATAGGAAAACAAAGTAACTTCAGTTACTTATTTGAAAAAGTAACTTAGTGTTATGATGTGCTTTTGTGTCCTGTCGTGTTTGGTGGTTCCCTGTCTTCTCATTTGGTTGTCCCAGGTGTTTCTTGTTGGTTCCGCCCCCTCGTTATCTTGTCAGCTCGTTTGTCTTTATTATTTAAGCCCTGTGTTTCCGGCCTGTGTTTGTGAGTTCTTGTCTATGTTACCAGTTAGTGTCGGTTGTTCCTGTTTGAGTTCTAGTTCGAGTTTCTGACCTTGTATTGTGTTTACTGTTACCTGAGTTTCTAATTAAAGTGTGCTGCATCTGGATCCAGCTTCTCTTGCTTCCTTTCTGCTACAACCACGCCAGACGTGACAGAAGAACTCACCGCATCGTGATCCAGCAGCCATGTCTTTCTGGAGTCCAGACGTCCAGATTATCCGTCTCCGTCAGGAGAACCGCTCGATTGAAGAGTACGTGATTGAGTTTATCAAGCTGGCACCCTTCACCTCGATGAGCGAGGAGAGCCTGATAATCTTCTTTCGAGGAGGGCTATCAGAACCGCTTAGCACATTCATGCCCTGGCATAAGCCTCACGAAACCCTGGAGAGCTATATTGAGAGCCTGGAGAGCCACGTCCAGCCAGAGCTTCACGTCTGCCACGTCCAGCCAGAGCTTCACGTCTGCCACGTCCAGCCAGAGCTTCACGTCTGCCACGTCCAGCCAGAGCTTCACGTCTGCCACTCCGAGCCTGGGTCCGCTCCGCCTGTTCCCGAGCCTGGGTCCGCTCCGCCTGTTCCCGAGCCTGGGTCCGCTCCGCCTGTTCCCGAGCCTGGGTCCGCTCCGCCTGTTCCCGAGCCTGGGTCCGCTCCGCCTGTTCCCGAGCCCGCTCCGCCTGTTCCCGAGCCCGCTCCGCCTGTTCCCGAGCCCGCTCCGCCTGTTCCCGAGCCCGCTCCGCCTGTTCCCGAGTCCGCTCCGCCTGTTCCCGAGTCCGCTCCGCCTGTTCCCGAGTCCGCTCCGCCTGTTCCCGAGTCCGCTCCGCCTGTTCCCGAGTCCGCTCCGCCTGTTCCCGAGCCAGCGTCTGCCCCGCCTGTTCCCGAGCCAGCGTCTGCCCCGCCTGTTCCCGAGCCAGCGTCTGCCCCGCCTGTTCCCGAGCCAGCGTCTGCCCCGCCTGTTCCCGAGCCAGCGTCTGCCCCGCCTGTTCCCGAGCCAGCGTCTGCCCCGTCTGTTCCCGAGCCAGCGTCTGCCCCGTCTGTTCCCGAGCCAGCGTCTGCCCCGTCTGTTCCCGAGCCAGCGTCGGCCCCGTCTGTTCCCGAGCCAGCGTCGGCCCCGTCTGTTCCCGAGCCAGCGTCGGCCCCGTCTGTTCCCGAGCCAGCGTCGGCCCCGTCTGTTCCCGAGCCAGCGTCGGCCCCGTCTGTTCCCGAGCCAGCGTCGGCCCCGTCTGTTCCCGAGCCAGCGTCGGCCCCGTCTGTTCCCGAGCCAGCGTCTGCCCCGTCTGTTCCCGAGCCAGCGTCTGCCCCGTCTGTTCCCGAGCCAGCGTCTGCCCCGTCTGTTCCCGAGCCAGCGTCTGCCCCGTCTGTTCCCGAGCCAGCGTCTGCCCCGTCTGTTCCCGAGCCAGCGTCCGCCCCGTCTGTTCCCGAGCCAGCGTCTGCCCCGTCTGTTCCCGAGCCAGCGTCTGCCCCGTCTGTTCCCGAGCCAGCGTCCGCTCCGACTGTTCCGGAGCGTTTGTTTGTCTCCAAACCAGTGTGTGTGTTGTTAGTCCCCGAGCCAGAGAGTGTATCGTTTGTCCTCGAGCCAATGAGTATGTTATCCGTTCCTGAGCCAGTGAGTGTGTTGTTTGTCCCTGAGCCAGTGTGTGTGTCGTCTGTCCCCGAGTCAGTGTGTGTGTGTCGTCTGTCCCCGAGTCAGTGTGTGTGTCGCTTGTCCCCGAACCAGAGAGTATGCCGCTTGTCCCCGAGCCAGAGAGTATGTCGTTCGTCCTCGAGCCAATGAGTGTGTTGTCCATTTCTGAGCCAGTGGGTGTGTTGTTTGTCCCCGAGCCAGAGAGTGTGTCGTTTGTCCTCCAGCCTGTGGGTGTGTCGTTAGTCCCCGAGTCAGTGTGTGTGTCGTTAGTCCCCGAGCCAGTGAGTGTGATTTCTGTTCCCGAGCCAGTGTGCGTGTCGTCTGTCTCCGAGCCTGTGTCGTTGTTCTCCGTGCCTGTGTGTGTGTCGACTGAACCCGAACCTGTGAGTGTGCTGTCTGTCTCCGAGCCAGAGTGTGCGTCGTCTGTCTCCGAACCTGTGTGTGCGTCGTCTGTCTCCGAGCCTGTGTGTGCGTCGTCTGTCTCCGAGCCTGTGTGTGCGTCCGAGCCTGTGTGTGCGTCGTCTGTCTCCGAGCCTGTGTGTGCGTCGTCTGTCTCCGAGCCTGTGTGTGCGTCGTCTGTCACCGAGCCAGTGTGTGTGTCGTCTGTCTTCGAGTCAGTGTGTGTGTCGTTTGTCCTCGTGTCTGTGAGTGTGTCGTCTGTCTCCGAGCCTGTGTGTGCGCCGTCTGTCACCGGGCCTGTGTGTGCGTCGTCTGTGCCCGGGCCGGTGTGTGTGTCGTCTGTTTCCGAACCTGTGTGTGTGTCGTCTGTCTCCGAACCTGTGTGTGTGTCGTCTGTCTCCGAGCCTGTGTGCGTCGTCTGTCTCCGTGCCTGTGTGCGTGTCATCTGTTCCCGAACCAGTGAGCGTGTCATCTGTACCCGAGCCAGTGTGCGTGTCGTCTGTCTCCGAGCCAGTGTGCGTGTCGTCTGTCTCCGAACCTGTGTGCGTGTCGTCTGTCTCCGAGCCTGTGTGCGTGTCGTCTGTCTCCGAGCCTTTGTGCGTGTCGTCTGTCGCCGTGCCTGTGTGCGTGTCATCTGTTCCCGAACCAGTGAGTGTGTCGTCTGTCTCCGAGCCAGTGAGTGTGCCTTCTGTTCCTGAGCCTGTGAGTGTATTGTCTGTCTCCAAGCCTGTGAGTGTGCCTTCTGTTCCCGAGCCTGTGAGTGTATCGTCTGTCTCCGAGCCCGTGAGTGTATCGTCTGTCTCCGAGCCCGTGAGTGTATCGTCTGTCTCCGAGCCCGTGAGTGTATCGTCTGTCTCCGAGCCTGTGTTCGTGTCGTCTGTCTCCGTGCCCGTGAGAGTGCCTTCTTTTCCCGAGCCAGTGTGTATGGTGTCCGCTGTTCCTGAGCCGGTGTCCGCTGTTCCTGAGCCGGTGTCCGCTGTTCCTGAGCCGGTGTCCGCTGTTCCTGAGCCGGTGTCCGCTGTTCCTGAGCCGGTGTCCGCTGTTCCTGAGCCGGTGTCCGCTGTTCCTGAGCCGGTGTCCGCTGTTCCTGAGCCGGTGTCCGCTCTGCCCTGGCCGCCCGAGGGGTCTTCTCCGCCCAGGCCGCCCGAGGGGTCTTCTCCGCCCAGGCCGCCCGAGGGGTCTTCTCAGCCCAGGCCGCCCGAGGGGTCTTCTCAGCCCAGGCCGCCCGAGGGGTCTTCTCAGCCCAGGCCGCCCGAGGGGTCTTCTCAGCCCAGGCCGCCCGAGGGGTCTTCTCAGCCCAGGCCGCCCGAGGGGTCTTCTCAGCAAAAGGCCGCCCGAGGGGTCTTCTCCGCCCAGGCCGCCCGCGCATCCTGCTCCGCCCTGGCCGCCCGCGCATCCTGCTCCGCCCTGGCCGCCCGCGCATCCTGCTCCGCCCTGGCCGCCCGCGCATCCTGCTCCGCCCTGGCCGCCCGCGCATCCTGCTCCGCCCTGGCCGCCCGCGCATCCTGCTCCGCCCTGGCCGCCCGCGCATCCTGCTCCGCCCTGGCCGCCCGCGCATCCTGCTCCGCCCTGGCCGCCCGCGCAACCTGCTCCGCCCTGGCCGCCCGCGCAACCTGCTCCGCCCTGGCCGCCCGCGCAACCTGCTCCGCCCTGGCCGCCCGCGCAACCTGCTCCGCCCTGGCCGCCCGCGCAACCTGCTCCGCCCTGGCCGCCCGCGCAACCTGCTCCGCCCTGGCCGCCCGCGCAACCTGCTCCGCCCTGGCCGCCCGCGCAACCTGCTCCGCCCTGGCCGCCCGCGCAACCTGCTCCGCCCTGGCCGCCCGCGCAACCTGCTCCGCCCTGGCCGCCCGCGCAACCTGCTCCGCCCTGGCCGCCCGCGCAACCTGCTCCGCCCTGGCCGCCCGCGCATCCTGCTCCGCCCTGGCCGCCCGCGCATCCTGCTCCGCCTTGGCCGCCCGCGCATCCTGCTCCGCCCTGGCCTTCGCCTCGTCCTGTTCCGCCCAGGTCACCCATGCACCACGGCCCAGGCCCGCCTTGCTCGTATCCTGGTCCCGGTTCCCAGTCCGGGCCTGGTCCCCCGTCCCTCCTCCAGGACCTTCTTCCTGAACTGTTTTGATTGTTTTGATGGGCGTCGGGAGCCGCCCATAGGGGGGGGGCTATGTTATGATGTGCTTTTGTGTCCTGTCGTGTTTGGTGGTTCCCTGTCTTCTCATTTGGTTGTCCCAGGTGTTTCTTGTTGGTTCCGCCCCCTCGTTATCTTGTCAGCTCGTTTGTCTTTATTATTTAAGTCCTGTGTTTCCGGCCTGTGTTTGTGAGTTCTTGTCTATGTTACCAGTTAGTGTCGGTTGTTCCTGTTTGAGTTCGAGTTTCTGACCTTGTATTGTGTTTACTGTTACCTGAGTTTCTAATTAAAGTGTGCTGCATCTGGATCCAGCTTCTCTTGCTTCCTTTCTGCTACAACCACGCCAGACGTGACACTTAGATATGTTGTAGTAAATTTATCAATTAAAGCGTTACTTTACAAGTTACTTCAAACAATTATTGATTACATAACTGGCGTTACTTGTAACACTGAACTATTTGATCTCTTATTTCAAATTTGTGCTATTTGTTCTTACAATGTCATTAAAACAAGAATCTGAAACTCTAAAGCCTGGTTTTCAATCAGGGGCCGTGGACCCCTGCGGGTCTAAGAAGCTGCAGGGGGTCAGTGAACAGATATATAAAACATGAGGACTGTTCTTTAATAAATAAGTAAATAAAACAACATATTTCAAAGTTTGTTTTTAAATGTTATTTTGCCTACAGATGTTTTTTTTTTTTTACTATTTAAAATAACTTGTATAATATTCAGCTGGTTCTCTTGTTTCTTCGGTCACCACATTAGTTGCATAAAACTAGCATTAAACAAATCCAAGACATAGAATAAAATAATAAAATGAAATAAAATAAAATTCAAGTGTTTTTATTTTGTTGTGCCCCCAAAGGGCAATAATATTGTTATACATTTTTGCCACACAATAAAATAAAAAAAGTTTAAAAATTAATAGATAAAAATAAAAACTACAGTTCTACAGTTTTACCTTTCTCCACAGCCACTACCATTGTGGCTGGCGGGGGTTGACTTGACTCTGGCATGGGGCCAGGCCTACCGCACGGCTCTTTGACCCAGAAACCACTGACACAAGCACTTAACGGTCTTCGCCCATCTCATCTTGGTCACTTGCCATCGGCTCGAGGGGGAGGATGGGGGAACAAAGCTTGGTAATGATGCCGTGTTGGCTGCCTGGTTAAAGACCTTTATGGGAGCCACAGAGAAGCTATGGAGCGTGGAGAAAAGAAGAGTGTCAGCACAAGATCCTAATGAGAATGAAATGAAGCTGCTTGGATGGGGGGCCCAGCTGATCCATAATTGATGAGGGTGAAATGCGGAGACTCGTCGGGTGTAAATGATAAACACACTACAGCGGTGAGAAATTACAGCTTGCCTTTGGCATGCATTTTGGATGATTCGGCGTCCGAGATGTGCCTATTGGATTTTTAATTGCATACCGGTATATGGCCCACTCGTAATTGCGCTCCTCTGTGCGGCACTAAAAGACATCTACATGCGAACATATTAAAAATTCCCCTCAACACATAAGCAGAGCATTATAAATGAAAATATTCCCAATGTCAAGAGGCATAATGTCAAAAGACATTCAACTTATTACCATTCTGCCTAATTAGCAATTAAACAGACTCCAAAGCAGGTAAGTACATGTAATAATGTGGCAGTCATGCAAATCTAAAGCCATTATGGCTTTCATGAGGCATTGGACAATGATTGAAATAAATAAATAATAAATAATGTCTGTGTGTGTGTGTGTGTGTGTGTGTGTGTGTGTGTGAGTGTGTGTACTATACAAACACACACACACACACACACACACATATATATATATATATATATATATAAAATATATGTGTGTGTTTATATGTATACAGATCTATAAATATATAAATATATATATATATATATATATATATATATATATATACACACACATATTATATAGACAAAAACGTTTATGTTAAATGCGATTAATCGAGTTGATAGCACTTGTATCTTTAAATGTTTATGAAATTTACTAGCTTCTTAGTAAAAATTGTTTCAAAGATTATAAGATTGTTATAATTTTTATTTATTTATTACTTTTAAGTATTTTAATTTGATTTAAAAACCATAAATTAAACATCGTTCTATGGTGTACTTTTTACACTAATTTTTTTGCACGAAATATCCCTTTAAATAAAAACAACAAAGCTCAGTTTAAATGTCACAATTTGTATTATGTCCAATATGTCAAGACAAATCCATAAATTGAGCTTAGATTTTGGTTGAAAAATACAAACTATACAACAAAATTAATGAAATGTCATGTTTTAACTGTATTCTACCTCACCAGCCCATCTGCTTCAGCATTTTACATTTATCAACTCTATTGCTGACAAACTTCATAAAAATAGATGCAAAAGCAGCAGCTTGTCATCCATACTGTTGTTATAGTCAGTCAGTCTATAATAATCATTGTGTCAGTCTATAATTCAGGTAAGCACACATGATCAAAATAAACACCAGAAATATTGCTGGTTTGAAAACAACCTCAGGAAGTATATTTAACTGTCATTTTCACACAACTATCTGAGTGACAGTATCCCCCAGCACAAACATTAAAAACAAATAAACAACAGAAACAAAGGCGGCGTGATGTGCTCACAGTGTTAACCTTGCCAAGACTGTAACCTTTATCAAAGCTGCGTTGTGTAGTTGACAAACAAGTTGTATTTCTGTTGCCTATATATGGAATATGAATGGTGGCATTAGATTTTATGACTTGATTTTAATAAATAATCTCCTGATAACCAATACGTTACCAACATATCATGCATTCCTACTTTTATAGTGGTATACTTTGTGCTTTTTGTAGCTTGCTTGACAGTTTAATGTTTTCATTATTTGGGTAAGAACAGCGTGGGCACACAAATAAACTGAATAAATAAAATCATAGACGACAACTTGAGGGGGAGTAAATGATGACATCTGTATTACTTTAAAGATGAAAATAAAGTAAAACTGAATTTGGATCAGGACATAATAAACAACAATTATCTTTAATGCTGACACAATGCAACACACTGAATATATTATACAGAATACATCCAGGCCTCACAGCAGATGGAAAAGCCAAACCATGTGGGAGGATGTTGGCCTAAGAAATCATAATTGGCAGATTTAACCCATCAGGCTTCATAAACTCTCTTTCTTACCTCCAGGCCGAGACAACGTTGGGATCAAAAGAGTGTCCTTGGGCTTGAGTTGTGTTACACAAAGGGCAAAGCTTAATTCCACCATATATAAACACACATACACACTCTCACTGCAAGCAAACACACAATTACAAATAATAGAAATACAACATATACGCCTACAGCCACTTACGAACACAAACACCCGTCATAAAAATCCTCTCTAGCTTCATTATATTCTTCAGCATGAGGAGTGAAAGCAGGGATGTAGTATATCATGTAAGATGCACTTTGTTAACAACATGCTCAGTGTTGCACAGACGAGCTCCCAATCCATACGGAGCCTTGAAATCTAAAAAACAACATGTCTGTTGCTATGCCTTCTTGATGGACGTGCAACCAGATGTAATTACTTCCAGCCTAAGGGAAACATTGCTTATCTTTAAAAAGACAGAAAGAGATTTCATCTCAAATGATCCCTTCTTGTGTCATACTTGTTAACGGAATGTTCCAGATTTAATACAAGTCAAGCTCTAATGGCACAAATTAAGATTCATCCCACAGTTTCTAACAAACAAACAAAAGCCATGTTTGCCGTAATGCACTTACAATGGAAGTCTATAAAGCAAAGCATTGCACCAGGATACGCGTTAAAATACGCCGGTTAAAAACCTTGTCTATCTGGATGCACAGTACATCGGTACCATATCAGATGATATTCGAGATCATTTTAAATTTATCAGAAGATACTGGATATTCAGTTGTCAAGCAGACACAGTATATTATAAATGCTCTGGTGCTTAAATTCATTTTTAGCATTTAAAATGAATGATTTTAATTTCATCACTTTATTTTTAAACTTATGTAGACAAAAAAATATTAGCTATTTATTAGTTATTGGGCATAAAATAAAATAATTATTGGTATTGGTACAGTCAGAATTTAATGTCAGTGCATCTCTAGAGTTAATATGAGAATTGTGTGATAAAATCACCTATTAGCCAGTTCGTGCAAAGTTATATGCAATTTTTCCATGCAAAACTTCTGTGATGACCATTAAAAAACAGAAGAAAAAAAAACGAATTTGCATAATAATCTGTTACCTCTGATCAGATCAGATCACTCTAAATTGTAATATTGACCCATGCACGTTCTGTAAAGCTGCTTTCAAATTATGTGTATTATGAAAAGCACTATACAAATAAATGTGAATTGAATTGAATAAAAAAAAAAACACACTGATGTTAATTCATCCAGAACAGTAACCAATTATTTGCTTGTTTGGATGATTTGAAATTGTCTGCCACGATCAACGGCAAGCCAAAGATGCTGTCGATAAAGCTTGGCTTGTTTTAACCCTGCTATACACCTTTAATCTAAGTAAACCAAACAGATATACCTCAACGGCTGAACGGACTTTGGCAAATAAAAAGGGATCGCAATAAGCAGCGATAGGACATCTGGAAAGAAATTTCCTGAGGTTCAGATTCACATTGTTGCCAAGAGCGATACCTGAGAGAGTGAGGATTTCATGGTTTACACTTTATCATCCAATGAAAGCAATCCGACAACTGTCAGGCTGACATTTCACCAGAGCAGGGTTAAAAAAGAGAGAAAAAAAAGCCCATTTTCACCGATTCACCCTATTATGTGTGAGGGAAAGCTGGGTGTTAATGGGAAACACTCTGTGATTCTACCCGACTGTGTCCTTTTCAGACGTGGACTGGCCTCGGTAAGCAGCATCTGTGAGAGCACTAGTGCCCATTAAGGCAGCTAGGCTAGAAACTGTGAAAGCCGGGGGGATGGCCATAGCAATTCAGGCTGCTTGTCTCAGTGGAAACACTTCTGTCAGTTATGCTTGGCCAAAGCACAACAGCCTGAAAAAAGCCCAAGTGCTTCATTCTCCAAGAGTTCTCGTATAAGAGCGAAGTCTTATAAAATACTCCTTTTGTGTCACCATCTCAACGCCTTTGCAGCCAACAAGAACACCTTTGTGGCAACATGCTGAAAATTGTGTCGCCCTACAACACCCTTGAATTTTTTTTATTTTTATTTTTTTTATATACAAATCTAGTTTTCATTTGCTTTCTCAGACACAATCTTTGGATGATTTATTGGTGTGGTTGATGTTTCTAAGTGCAACCAACAGAATTTTTCAAGCATTTTGCTGTTATTTTTATCTCACTAAAAAAACACATTGCTAAGGTGCATAAAGGGCTACGGAACTTGTTTCCACTTCACACAACGTTCTTCAGTCTTAAAGGAGTAGTTAACCTACATATAAAAGTTGTGTCATATTTTTCTCACCCTTTTGGAATTTATGGAATTGGTTTCTAGCAAATTATCCAAGCTGCTCGTCTTCATAAAAGGAAAGGGAATGGTGACTATGGCTGTCAAGCAAGATTTAGTAAATAACTTAAATTTCAGTCTGCTTGCCACACAATACTATCGTCCAGCTTCCGAATATAGTGTGAAAGTCATATGAACCTCTCTTTTTGGAGCCAGTTCAGAATCATTGTATGGAAGAGAGCAGCTCAGACATTCTTCAGAACTTCTCCATTGGCGTTCTATGGATGGAAGAACAAACATCATACATGTCTGAAATGACATGAGGTCCCTTTACCATCCCTTTAACTGTATTTTTCTTTTTTTAAATGATTAAATTTCAAGCAATTCAAAACCATCATAGCAAACAGTGCACATCTGAAGTGTCTCAGCTGAAGGAAATAATCCATTATAAATCGGCTTTAATATATCGGCAACATTTTTTTATCGGCCTGATTATGATAACATTAAAAATTAACATATATCGCCAATATCGATTTGGAGGTCGATATATCGTGCATTCCTACAGTATATATCTTCTGGAATTTGAAGGTTTCAGGATGGGGATACATCCCCATGAACTCGAGAGGTACTCCAGGGCTTTTGATACTATAACAATAAGATCTGTCACATCACATACCCAAAACACCCCCAAAGACAATACTCTTTTCAAAGCTGTGACAGTACGATTGTTCCCTCTTTTTCCTCTTTCATTTTGACGGCTTTGTTAACCTGACCGCTCATCTGAATCACCCTTTCATCTACAAAGCAGTAAGCTAATTGCCATTGTCCCTGCACAACCCATTAGGACATTCCTAAAATCCACACGGAGAGTAAAAAATGAAATGTCTAAGCTATGACACAAACTTGTTCAAAACGAACAAAATAAAAAAAAAACAGGTTGAAAGCCGAGGGTAACAGTCTTGTGATGTCAACTTTCTCTCTACTACTCAAACTCGTTCGTTTAACACTTTGTCTTCATAAAATGTCTTTAAGTTTTGGAGATTGTTCATAGTTCTTATTCTGCTGAATAGTGTTTACAACTGATTGTGGGAGTATTTTGATTTAATGATCAACCCCCTTTTGAGAAAATATTACGCACACTGCTTTGTACTATCCCTGGTCGATGTTTTAAACCAGATGAGACCTTCTGACACAGATTTGCTAGTCATGCTTATAGTCTGCTTACTCCTGATCAAAGGAACCCTCTGTAAAAAAAAAAAAGTTCCCATGACCCGAGGGGAGATTTGTTTAGTCTTTAATGGCGTGAGAGAGACACGCTATGCATCTCGGTGGTTTGTATGGGGCCTAAATTGCGTCTCCGAAGGACAACTCATCATATCAAAAGCAACAGAATGAGTCTCAAGTTTTAATGAGTGTGTCAAACTTATTTGTCCCTTTCCCTGAACAATAATGCTTTCAACCCTGATCCTCTATCATAGTAATGAGTCTATGGATCCTTGTGAGCATTCGCCTTGAGAATGAGAAGTTATCTGCAAAAGTGGAAGAATGTAAATAATAGGCACTGGAGAGAGTTTCAAAGCGTTTATAAGTGGCGATGTGTATCGAAAGTAGAGAGGCGCTACAGTGTGTGATGATCTTTCAGAAATGCAAACTGGAATCTGATAAGCCTGGAGAAGCTGTTTGCGACGTTCTGGATCACAGAACAGCTATGGTTGCTCATAAAACCCATCAAAAGATTAAAGCTCACCTCACCTCTATTTTTAAAGGAACAGTTTACCCAGAAATGAAAATTCAGTTTACTCACTCTCATTTCGTCTCAAACCCGTATGACTTCCTTGCTTTCAGGAAGATGTTTAGCAGCATGTTTATTCAGTTCCTGAGGAATTCCTGTTAATGTTCTGATGATCCTGAATGGAGCCTATTTTTCATGCCACTAGATCCCAAACTTTCAAGGACATGCACAGCTTCTTGCCTTCGACAGTCAAGCATTCTTTTCACTGTAACAAAATAGTTTTACGAACATTCCAACAAGATAACAATCAGGTGTAATACATGATGTCTGTGTGTGTATCTGGCCACTCAAGATAAAGACACGTTTCACTATACTCAATGATGGGGAAAGGATTAAAAGATATCAACCTCGATGGAATTTTATAGGCTTTCCATTCATTCCAAAACAAGATAAGATGTATTTACCACACAACAAATGATGCACTTCACCACAGTCTTAATTAGTCGAGGCCAGGCATTTGTTTTAGAAAAGAAATTAAGTCTGGACCTTCTTATAACAAATCAACTTCTTTGTTGCCAGAATAGCTCTTGAATGTTCCTTCATTGGTGAGAAGAACTATTTGTGACTTTGGGATCCTGGAGTTCTATTACACACCTGTCTGTTCACTTTAATCTGATCCACAAACAATAACTGCGCTCCCATGAAATGCCGCTGAGTCAGTTAGTTTGTCTGTCTCTAAATTCTGCTCCTAAAGTCGGCCTGCCGAGAAGTCGTAAGGATAGTGGTTATATACAGTATATAAAGGCAATCCAATTTCTAGCCCTAATCCAGTTCCCAGCCATCAGATTTGTGGGCCATGGATTGTCGCGCCGTAATCCTATTAATATTCAGTCTGAATTATTTCACTGCTTGAAAATATGTTTACAGTAACAAGGCCACAATTCTATTTGATTTGATATTGGTTTCAAAGGTAATTTAAGTCAGCACTTATTTATTTCATATAAACACTGCTTTTCATAATTTGATTTGTGTTTTTTGCAAAGGGATTCTTTGAATATGAGAATGGATTCAATGTCTAGTACAACAAATCTTTCTCCAGAATGCTGAAACCTTCAAATTTATCTAAAATGTTAAGCAAACGATAATTGGTTGCACTCAAATTGTTTTCCCTTCAGTTTTAACATACGATAAGCACTAGACAAGCTAATTGTGTCAACATCAGGATTTAACACCTGTGCGTTATGTAAATTTACCAGAAAAAACGATGTTTACATATCTGTATCTGAAGACTTGAAAGATGTTCAGCATGTTGCTAAGCTACCAAGAACGACTGAGATGTTCTTCTGGTTTTTGATTCAACAAAAGGGTAACGGTCCTCGTGCCAGTAAATTGCTCAGCGTGACTCAGAATGACTCTGAGGATAAGGAATAGACTTACTAATAATTTCCTCTTCTGTCATTCAGAATATTCCGTCCAGTGACATTTCTAAACCACTGATCCAATGAATCCCCACCAAAATGCCAGTGCTATGTTAAATGGCTGGGGTAACATGGTATCAGATATCAGATGAATTAAACCATGAATTAAACCATTTAACTTCAGCTCCATATAATAGAGGAAAGAGCGATTTAAGCCATTCTATGGTTAAAGTCACGTTGTAATGGCAGCAGCAACAGATCTTGTTTTCCATATTGTGACGTAGGCTACAGCCGAGTGCAACAGATTATCGAGAAAAAAAGTAGGCCATAAATTCAATCGATTGGATGGAGACTGATCTGAATGTGAGCTTGCAGTAGAAGAAAGGGGTGGCGATTATGCAGACGAAACGGAGAAGTCCGGTATACGTCACTAGAGAGTAAACTGTCATTTCACCAGAGATCAAGTTGACATTTTGATGTAAAATGAATAAAATAAATAAATAAAAATTAAACATGCATGGATGAATCGTTCACAACAAGATCAATAACATGCATTTTAGGGATTCACGATATATCAGCCCGTAGCGAGAATCGGCCGAAGCGAGAATTTGGCCTATATATTAAAGCAGATAAATAATGGATTATTACCCTCAGCTGAGACACTGTTCACCATGATGGTTTTAAATGGCTTGAAATATGATTGGAATCACTTCAAAAAAGAAAAATACAGTTAAGTGAAACGTGCAGCGCAAGTCTGTCATATAAGCTACATAAAATTGCATTAAGAACATCATTATAATTGTGTGATTGGGATATGGCTTTTAATAGTGCAGATATTTGTTTTTGTAATCAGGCTCTCAAAAATTATATACAAATTTGGATTTAGATTTATCAGCCAATATATCGTTTATCGGCTTTCAACTATAAAGAATGATCGGTTATCGGTTTTGGCCAAAATGTTCATATCGGCGTCCCTAATGCATTTAGAAAATAGAAAGGGTTAATTTCCATTTCATGCCAACTTTAATTTATTTGTTGATTATAAGAGTGAAGACTGTGGAACAAAAAAAATATTATTTCAGCCAATGTTAAACCCAGTGTAACAAAAAAATATGCTACCATTGGGGTCCCTCAAGATAGCCTCAAGGTACTGGTAAAAAATCCTCTTCAAACATAATTATTCGCACACATGCAAACATGAGATATTGCATTGCAATGGACAGCAATATTGCAGGATTTCCATAAAGCAGAAGTCCTTAAGCACAAGGGCTTACTCACTAGAAACACTTGCATTGTCTGGTTTCCCAAAGCCAGGCAAAATATACATTTGCAGACCAGGTCCAAGCGTCTGGAAGGTTCATCATTCTCATTTGAGGAGATGCAATGAGAACGTATGTATTATGTGGGGATGAGCTGAAGAAATTGGATATAAAGTGAAATAGTTTGATGGAGTTTGCATGGAAATTGGATCACTTATGAGGTGAAATTGCCGCCATTGAGAATCTGAAATTGAGAATCTAAATCAATTGGATTGGACAATATTGGAGCTTGAATTGAAATAGCAGCAACTGAATTGACCCTGTCATGATGAAGTCCTTTTTGGCAGCTGTTAGACTTCGAGACCACCACCTCTCTGAACCCCTACAAATATACACAGGCTTATAATGCTCCAGTGGCTGCCTATTAGAGGTGGACTATTTGCATGGTACGATATTATCCGGTTCTCAACCAGTCCTCCACAAACATTTCATGTTTCAGTTAATGAGATGGAATCATCCCTAATTCAAGGTGTTATTCGGTGATAGTAGCAGTAAAAGCAATTTGCAAAGTTAATCTAAAGTTAAAGTAAAAGGCATCAAGCCCGTGCGAAACTAGCAACTAACACCTTTGTTTCTCACGGATGTAGGCCACTGTGTGAGGCAGCTGTTTTCATTCAAGGCATTGGGAAAGAAAATGCACAGGGGAAACTAGTAAGGGAATACAACTCACGGCCTGAAAAGCGCAAAGAAAGACCTTGAAAAAGAACACATTGGTCAATTTGTTCATATAACAACATGATCTTGTGAAAATTTAGTGCGTTCGGCAAATGATTGGTCTTATATGTGGAAAGGGTTTTTTGACTAAAACAGCCTTGATGATGCTTTAAACAGTGGTTTGAAATGGCACTCATATTAATTTAATTTGCACTCTAGATGTTTATTTTCCATTTGATCTGCAACACATTACTAACTCTCATGCACAGACCAAGAGTTTAACAACAGGCAAATTAAATCACCATGACAACAAATGACCTCTTATGTCCTTCTATGAATGCTAAAGCAACTAAAGGCATGTGGCATGGAAGGCATTCACCATTTTTACAAATTTGCATTTTTTGTAGTTTACGCTGAGACGATAAAAGTATCATTTTTAAAAACTTGCACTTTGAAACCCGTTTTCAAAAGTTTGCGTTTTCAGGCCCCCAAAACGCTGTTGTCATGTAAATGAACAGCCAAAACACATAAAAAGTTTTGAAAACAGTGTCATGTAAACAGCCCCAAGCCAGGATTCTAACACAATTGGAAGCTGAAATTAAATGTCTTTGAAACCAATTTCACTCAGAAATTGCTAGTAAAATTCATAAATAATTACCAAGAAATGGCAAGTAACACATTCATTTAAACGATACATTTTGAAATAGTATTTTCTTGTAAAATATACTCCAATAAGTTTCGTTTTATTTACAACTGTTCGCATGTTGCTGTTAAGCTGATGAATTGGCATTAGTGGAATTGCACTAGTGTTGAAAACCCTTTTTTCTTAATAAATACTTGTTGAAACTAAAATAAAACATTTAATGAATGTGTAATCCTTCACTAGTATGGTTTAAATCATACTTATCTGACCGTTATCAGTTTGTAGCAGTAAATGAAGATATGTCTTATAGATCACAAGTTCAGTGTGACGTACCATAAGGCTCAGTCCTGGGACCGCTGCTGTTCACTCTGTACAGGCTACAATTAGGAGATATCATTTGGAAACATGGAATTAGTTTTCATTGTTATGCCGATGATACTCAGCTCTATTTCTTCAAAACCTAACGAAACTTACCAATCCACAAAATTAACGGAACGCATAGCTGATATAAAACATTGGATGACTAGTATTTTCCTACTACTAAATTATGAAAAAACAGAGATTCTAATTATTGGACAAAAAACTTCCACACGTAATAACCTAGAATACTGTCTAACACTTGATGGCTGCTTTGTTAAGTCTTCGTCGTCGGTTAGGAACCTGGGTGTGCTCTTTGATAGCAATCTTTCATTTGAAAGTCACGTGACTAGTATCTGTAAAACTGCATTTTTCCATCTTAAAAATATGTCTAAATTAAACCATATGCTCTCATTGACAAATGCGGAATAATTAGTTCATGCGTTCATGACCTCAAGGCTAGATTATTGTAATGCTCTACTGGGTGGTTGCCCTGCACGCTTAATAAACAAACTACAGCTAGTTCAAAATGCAGCAGCTCGAGTTCTTACCAGAACCAGGAAGTATGATCATATCAGCCCGGTTCTGTCAACACTGCATTGGCTCCCTATTAAACATTGTATAAATTTTAAAATATTGCTGATTACTTACAAAGCACTAAATGGTTTAGCTCCGCAGTACTTGAGCGAGCTCTTAACGCATTATAGTCCTTCACGTCTATTGCAATCTCAAAATTTCGGCCAGTTAATAATGCCTAGAATATCAAAATCCACTGCTTGCGGTAGATCCTTTTCCTATTTAGCACCTAAACTTTGGAACAGTCTTCCTACCATTGTCTGGAAAGCAGACACACTCTGCCAGTTCAAAGCTAGATTAAAGACACATCCCTTTGACCTAGCATTCACATAATACATTATTATCGACTTATATAATTCAATGTTAGGCTGCATAGATTAGGTCAGCCGGAACTGTTCACTTCCCTTAAATCCTTAAATCCTGATGTACTCGTTACATCATAAGAAGAATGGCATCTACGCTAATTTTAGTGTCTTTGTTTATCCCAAGGTTTTTCCGCAGCCTGCCGGATCCAGGGCGTATCCAGATCTGACTAGGACCTTCGCCTGGACACGATTACAATGCAGTGCTGAAGTGCCAACTAGCCTCTCCCTATGGAGGATCCCTTTACCACTCTACAGATAAAGCATTGTGGGAAAATTAGGTTCCCGTACCTAACCCGGAGTGATCAAATTAAATAAAATTCTGTATCAAATTTATAGTTTGTTTAGGCATGGTTTGTAGGGAATTACAAACCTGCGCACATATTCAAACGCACATAACTATAGAATCGGTTCTTAATGCGCATTTGAACACCATCAGCGTTTATCACAGGTTCACGTTTAACGTCTGTTTAGAGAGAACGGCGTCGTCTTAGCGGCCACTAATTTAATAACAAATGATCATTTTAGCTGGAAAATAACATTATTCAAGGACCGCTATAAAGCCAAAACAATCTCTGTTACCTTAAATGATATGTTTATCTTTTTAAAGCTGCTTTGAAACAATCTACATTGTTAAAAGCGCTCTATAAATGAAGATGACTTGACTTGACATGACACAATGCTGCGATCACACCATGTCTTGATTATCGTAATTACGTGATGACAAAACATGATGTTCTCAGAGCTGTTCACGTTGGAATTATGCGTTTCTATGGCAACAGTATCAACACCTAAATGTGGTCAGGTGGTACAGCGTTCACATGATACAAGGAGCTCTCAGAAAATTCTGAGTTTACAAGTTGTAATTTCGAGTCCTACAGGGATGTAAACACTTTTAACAAGTCAGAATCTCATAATTATGATAATTCCGACATACTCAATACTCTATTCTTCTATTTATTTAAATACTATCTATTTTTCTAATAGGATTTAGCCATTTTTCTCACTAGTTTTCAATTCTAAATTAAATAAATTATATTATAATTTTGTCTTTGCATCAGGAGGAGCATGTTGATGATGTCTTGAGCCTGCTACAGACTGCGATTTTGGCAATCCTATAAGATCATTACGAATCACACTGTACGACATGGATCTAATAAACTTGGGTACAACATGTAAGTAGACTGTACTACTGCCACGACGCAAGTTATTATAGAAGGATAGAAGGTCATCAGCATGCAATAGTGGTAAACAAATAAAGCGATGAATCGACTTTTGGCAATTGTGGTTTTTATGTGTGCTGAAAAAAAGAAGACAAAGCATTAGAGGAGAATATGGACGCGGTCGTGGCTAGGGAAAAGAGGCCAACTTGGCATGCCAATCTGGCAAATGTAGCTTAAGGTAAGTAGTTTTAAGTTTTAAATTTAAGTTTTGATGTTGCGTTTTTTATTGGCTAGTCAGTAGACGTAGGTCCAAGCAACAAAGTCAAGACACTGTGAGATGATCATGCTGACGTTCTGATACTGTCAGAAAATGATCGCAGGCTATCTTTGGTCACAAGACTGTGACAACGGCCCGTCTTTGAATCTCTCTCACTGTACCACGTTGGACCACCGTTTAGGAGCAACGACCACAGAAATAGCCACGATTGGTGATCTTTCGTCTGGGACAGCCCAAAATTATACAATGTGTACCAGGCAATAAAATGCTGTCTAGGTAGACAGCTCACTATGTTTTTTAACAACTCCAACCACAGCAGTAACCTGACACTAGTCCCAAATGGAGAAGTGTAAAATTTTCAATATAGCAGGTTCTTCTTCTTCTAGCCCTTGGGCGATTTAGGTCGAGCACCAGTGGAGTATTTAAACCAAGAGGGCACACTTTACAAACCCTGCTCATGCAGGCTATTTTTTAGATTAGAACCAATAGCCAAGATGATTTACTGCTCTGCTCATAAGGTACCATGACAAAGTGCAAATTGGATGCTATACCGTAACCTTGATTTTTGCTTTTTATAAAGAAAACTAGGACAAATCGTAATAATTTTGTTTGTAGTAACCAACATTTTGCTGTAAATACTGTTAATTGGCAGAATCTTATTTTTAAAATCCCTCCAATTAATCTCATTGCTTGTGTTACCAAGATCTGGCAAGAGATTTTTCTATCCAATGGGAAGAAAACAGCTTTCACCATTTGAATTATGGCAAATATGCACCTAGGCAAATACCTAAAGTTGACAAGCACATTTTAAAGCTGATTTCCCTATATCATCACCATTACAAAGACTAAATCATCCATTAGCAACTGAAAGCTTTCTATTTAACAAACAGTGATTAGAGCACATACTGAACATTTCCTTGTCATCAATCTTCTTTTCTGAGTCCATCCATCTTTCTTCTAATTTAGTGCAGGCAGTAGCACACATGTTCATCGTGAATAATGACTGCCAGCCTCTCTAAGACAATGCACTGGAAAAGAGACAATAATCAAAATCTTTTGCTTGCAGTTGTAAGAGAATAAAGCACGAGCGACTGCACTTTTTAACGGAAGCAGCCGAGCATATTGTGCAAATGCTTCCCTCCTAAAGGGTTTAATTATGAGTCGAGCTAATATTGAAGCAGAAAATTCTGGTGCCGGGGACAAGTATACGAGACTTGCCAAAAACCATGGAACGGCTCAGACATATCGCTAATTGCTATCGCTAATTGCTCCAAAGCAAACAGATGTGTCTTCTTTTTGGAGCCATTTTCAGCTTATTAAAGCACAGAGTGTCTTGTGGGACATCAAATGGCATTCGGAATAATTGATTGGCTGTGAATATCTTTCCACCTACGGCATGCAAAAAGAAAATGCCATCCATATATCATTCTTTGAGTGGTGATTTTCAACTCAGAACCATGATTGAAAATCAACAGCAATATAACAGATTTTATGGCTTCTTCGTGCTTAACATGTTGCACAAATTGAATTTCATTGTAAAATGGTTGTATTTTATTGCAATATTATCAAACAGAACTAAGCCCCACCTTAAATGTTTTACTGACCAATCTTGTGCTTGAAACCCCAAATCATTTTTTTTTTGTTGATTTTCAGTGAAGTGCCTTTTACAAACCAATTTCAAATGTTTTATTGGGTGTGATCTATTAAATGCAATAACAAAGTATCTAATACTATTCAATATGAAGTGTCTTGTTGTAGGGCTTGTTTTGTTTATTTCATGGAGAACTTGGTTAATCAGACCAATCAGAGACTACTACAACTCTTCCTTTTTATCATACAAATGTGTCATTAAATTAAATGTCTACAAATGTATACATTTGATTCTGAGATCGGGTAAAAACCATACAGACACAGGTTTATGTGTTCAAAATGAAACCATTGAAATTTCGCAAAATTTCAAAACAGTTATGAAGTATTGTTTACTGAAATACCTTGACTTTGGTAGTTTGTTGCTTGCTCCAAATCACTGGTTTGAAACAAATGATTCACAAAAGGTGTTTCCAAAGCGTCCATCACTAATGACCTGTACATAATTTTTTTTTTAAACGCTACCTCCAGACAATATTTAAGAAAAATACCATTAGAAAGAACGTCTCGGTTACGTATGTAACCCTCGTTCCCTGAGTAGGGAATGGAGACGTTACGTCGGAATGACGACGAAATGGGGTTTCGCTTAGAACACCTATTGACTTCGAGTATACAAAAACGAGCCAATGGCAAAGAAACGCCATGGGTCTGCGGAATTTGCATGAAGTAGCTCCGCCCCACCTCGTGGGTATAAAAGGAGGACGCCGGCAACATGCAGTTATGTTTCTTCGCTGAGGAGCCAAGGCTGAGCTCAGGCGATCCCCGCAGTACAGCGGAAGTGGCAGGAAGACGTAACGTCTCCGTTCCCTACTCAGGGATCGAGGGTTACATACGTAACCGAGACGTTCCCTTTCGCGGTCACTCCGAGTTACGTCGGAATGACGACGAAATGGTGTTATCAGTCTAATCACGCCACCTTCACAGCTGTCTTCCAGTGCCCTGCGTATATCTGAGACCCTTGAGTGAGACTAGCACGGACGAAGGACTCCTATTTAACACAGGAATACCAAGGTACACTGGGAAGCATATCCCATAGTTTAGAGGAAATATGCAATTAACACCAACCCAGAGGGGGGGGGGGGGGATTTGGAAATACACATATGACCCGAAGGAAACATATGGAGAACACTAGGGTGTCCAGCCGCAGGTGGAATATTTCAACCCCAGGGGTGGCAAGGTGGCTTGCCAAGGGAAAGACACATGCTCAGAGAGGCTTACAGTGGAAATACACGTGTGGGGGTAGCTCCGGGGAGCGACCATGCACACGGGAGGCACCTAGCCGACGCACAGGCAATAGACACTGGCGCTAGCATCAGGGGTGCTGGAGGAACTCAGGGCTTGCAGAGAAGCTCACCTGAGGAGAATATCGCACGTATCCAGTCCGTGGAGTGGAATGGCGAGCAAGCGAAGACACCTGAGCGGGTCCAGTACTAGCTGGTTGAAGCGAGTACATGAGAGAACACTGGCTCCACTCGGAGATTGTAGAATCTGGCGAATGTGATAGGTGTAGCCCAGCCTGCAGCTCTGCAGATGTCTGTTAGCGAGGCGCCATGCGCTAGAGCCCAAGAGGATGCCACACTCCGGGTGGAGTGGGCAGTCACACCAAGGGGGCATGGTCGACCTTGCTGCTGGTATGCCAAACCAATGGTGTCCACTATCCAGTGAGACAACCTCTGCTTGGAGAGAGCCTTTCCCTTCAGCTTCCCACCATAACAGACAAAGAGCTGGTCTGAGGTCCTGAAACACTGCGTCCTGTCTACATAGGCGCGGAGAGCGCGCACTGGACAGAACAGTGCCAAGGCTGGGTCTGCCTCCTCCAAGGGCAGCGCTTGCAGGTTCACCACCTGGTCCCGGAAGGGAGTGGTAGGAACCTTGGGCACATATCCAGGCCGGGGTCTCAGGATCACGTGAGAGTAAGCCGGCCCGAATTCCAGGCACGCTTCGTCAACGGAGAATGCTTACAGGTCCCCTACCCTCTTGACAGAGGCCAATGCAACCAGGAGTGCTGTCTTCATTGACAGGAACTTAAGCTCCACTGATTGCAGAGGCTCAAAGGGAGCACTCTGCAGGGCATTTAGAACCACCGCGAGGTCCCAAGAGGGAACGAGAGGAGAACGAGGAGGATTCAGTCTGCTCGCTCCTCTCAAGAACCTGACGATCAGGTCGTGCTTCCCTAAGGATTTACCTTCTACCAAGTCATGGTGTGCGGCAATAGCGGCAACAAACTTTGAGGGTGGAGGGAGACAGCCTTCGCTCCAACCCATCTTGAAGGAAGGAAAGCACGACACCAACCGAACACCTCCGGGGGTCTTCTCGGCGAGAAGAGCACCAGTTGACGAAGAGGTTCCACTTCAACGCATAGGCGTGTCTCGTGGACGACGCTCTAGTGGAAGTGATGGTAGCCACCACCGCTGGTGGTAGGGTACTCAAACCTGCCTCGTCCCGTCCAGGAGCCACACGTGGAGGTTCCAAGAACGGGACGAGGGTACCACAGGGTGCCCCATCCCTGAGAAAGGAGGTCCTTCCTCAGAGGAATTGGCCAAGGAGGTGCTGTCGCGAGGAGCACTAGTTCGGAGAAACAAGTCCGGGTGGGCCAGTACGGTGCAACCAGAAGGACCTGCTCCTCGTCCTCCTTGACCTTGCGCAAGACCTGCGCAAGAAGGCTCACTGGGGGAAACGCATATTTGCGGCCCCGCGGCCAGCTGTGTGCCAGTGCATCTGTGCCGAGCGTGCCCTCGGCCAGGGAAAAAATATAGGTCGCAATGGGTCGAGTCGTGAGAGGCAAACAGATCTATCTGTGCGTCCCTGAACTGGTCCCAAATCAGCTGAACCGACTGGGGATGGAGTCGCCATTCTCCAGGGAGGGGCTGAAGCCGTGAGAGCTCGTAGGCTGCACAGTTCAAAGCTCCGGGAATATAAATGGCTCGAAGCGACCTCAGATGCTTCTGACTCCATAAGAGGAGGTGGCGAGCGAGTTGCGACATATGGCGGGAGCGTAGACCACCTTGATGGTTGATGTACGCTACAGTGGCGGTATTGTCTGATTGGACTAGTACGTGTTGACCCTTGAGCAACGCCCAAAAGCGATCCAGGGCAAGGCGTACTGCCAGCAACTCGAGGAAATTGACATGCCATAGGCGCTGGGGTCCTGTCCAGGAGCCCGCGGCAGCATGTCCATTGCACATGGCGCCCCAGCCCGTGGTGGAGGCATCTGTTGAGACAACAACATGCCGGGAAACTCGTTCCAGGGGGACACCTGCCCTGAGAAAACTGAGGTTCGACCACAGGGTGAAGGTCTGACGGCAGGTCGGAGTAACTGATACTCGGAGCGTGCCTTGTTGTCATGCCCACCTCGGGACTCAGTCGCGTAGCCAAAGCTGAAGCGGTCTCATATGAAGAAATCCGAGCGGCGTCACCGCGGCTGCAGATGCCATATGCCCCAGGAGCCTCTGAAAAAGTTTCAAAGGAACCGCACTCTTTCCCTGAATTTGTCTCAGACAAGTCAGCAGTGACTGTGCGCGCTCGCTCGTAAGCTGCGCGGACATGGTGACCGAGTCGATGTCCATACCGAGAAAAGAGATCCTCTGGACGGGGCAAAGTTTGCTCTTCTCCCAGTTGACCCGAACTGCCGGAGCACAAGGTCCCTGTGTTGGCAAACCTGGTCTCGAGAGTGAGCTAGGACAGTCAGTCACCGAGATAGTTCAGGATGCGAACCCCGTGTTCCCATGGAGGAACAAGGACTGCCTCGACAATCTTTGAGAAGGCGCAAGGAGACAGGTCTAACCCGAAAGGGAGAACCGCGTACTGGTATGCCTGCCCCTCGAAAGTAAACCGGAGGAACGGTCTGGGTCGAGGAAGAATGGAGACATGAAAGTAGGCGTCCTTCAGGTCGATCGCTGCAAACCAATCCTGGGGCCGAACACATTCGAAAATGCGTTTGGCGGTGAGCATCTTGAACGGCATCCTGTGAAGGAGCGGTTCAGTACGCGGAAGTCCAGGATTGGTCGTAACCCACCAGTTTTCTTGGGGACAATGAAGCAAGAGCTGTGGAAGCCGGACCTCATCTCGGCTGGAGGGACAGTCTCGATTGCATCCTTCTCCTGCAGGGTGGCAATCTCTGCTCTCATGATGGGGCATTGCCACCGACCAGAGTGGAGCGGACTTCCCTGCAGCGGGGATGAGACCGTGCGAACTGAATCGCATAGCCGAGCCGATGGTTCGTGCGAAACAGACAGGGAAGCTCTAGGCAGGCTCCCAAGAACTGTGCCAGCGGAGTCAACGAACCACAGACGTCCCCTCGGTGGTGCAGCGAAGCGGAATGACCGGCCCAGAGGTGGACGGCATAGCGGCCCAGAGAGGGGGCACGGCCATAACCGCACCCTGACAGAGGAGGCCAGGGAAGGACCAGCGTTCTGCGGGGGCCTGCTCTGCCAGGGGTCTGGCGACAGAGGGGGATGAGAGCGGTACGGTCCAGGGACGGCACACACTGTCATCTGGCTCTGAGACAGAGGGGGACTAGGGGTGCACGGCTCGGAGGCGGCGCACCGTGTCGTCCGAAACTCTGTATGCTCAGAGACGAGAGAGTCAGTTCTTTCTGAATAAGGATTCTTCCCCAGCCCTCCACCGGGGAAAGGAGTGGCCCTGCTACCAACTCCTGGAAAGAACTGAGTCCCATCTCTGAGCAGCCAATCTCAAAAGTGACGCTTAACCCCGGCGTTTAGCGGGGGGCGGGGCTGGAGAGGGCTGAGGCATCCTCCCACGGTCTTCCAAAGCCAGCCCGGGTGAACGGGCGGGGTTGGAACCGTGGGAGGGCGCCTTCGGCGGTTGGCAGACTGAGGGACCTGAGCGGACGGCGGGGCCGTCGGCAGAATAACCTCAATCTGCTCCCGGGCGGTTGAGAACTGTTGGGCAGAAGTACTCAACCGCACCGCCAAAGAGGCCAACCTGGGATATGGGGGTGTCGAGCAGACGAGTCCGCCGACATCCTACACATCAGACCGGTCAGCCCCTGACTGGTAAACATCACCTGACTCGGAGAGCGCACGGCCACCTTCGTCGCTCGGAGAGCAAGGTCAGTGGCGGCGCGCTTTTTGGTAGCTCATTAAAGAGCCTCGAGTCAGTCCCGCCCTCATGCATAACCATGAGCATCTGGGTCAGGTAGACCACAGAACGGTCATGGGATGCAGTGAGGCGGCTGCCTGTCCTGTGGCACTATAGGATTTCGCCACAGATTAGTGTAGACGAAAAGAACTACAGGCTTCGGACGGGTGCTTAGGATTGCGCCGGGAAGCACTCTGAGGACACAGTAGCATCGCAACAGAGCGTTCAACCGGGGGGACCCCGGTGTACCCATGGGCAGCGGCCACGTTGAGGGGAGGGAAAGGCGGATGAGACCAACGAGCGGTTCTGAGAAGACACGGGGGTCTTTCAGGACGTCGAGATCTCATCATGCACGTCCGGGAAGAAAGATATTGGGGTTTGCCGTGGACGCGGGTCGGCGGCCTTACCCAAAAACCAATCGTCCCAGGAAAGCATGGCCGTCATCTCCGGATCAGACTCAGGCACAGCCATAGCACACCAGAAGGTGGCAGCTGTGACGAGTCGTCACTTCCAGAAGAATAAAGCCCACCTAGTGATGCTGCTACAGACATAGCAGCATCCTCTGTAGCTTTCAAATGAAAACACACGGGCCACCCGTAGGTAGACTCGTGGAATCACCTGATCGCTAGCGGGCACCGTCATTGAAGAGGGGGGCTGGGGTCACGGACACAGAGTCGGCGCCTTGTTCCAGACCATCACCCTCAGGTCACCCTGGCCACCAGCCGAAAATGGATGAGGGATGAGGGGACTCTCACTCTTGGGAGTTCACCGAGTCTCGACCTAAATGACGCGATGATCATGTTCCCACAGAGAGAACATGAATCACCCACGAGCGCTGTTCAAGCATGATCAAAGCCCAAACACACTAGACAGCGCTCGTGCCCATCAGAGTCCGATACCAATCTGCCGCAACCACAAATGCACGGGCGAGCCGTCTTTAAAAAGACGTGCCGCGTGCGAGCTTTTTTTGTGAGAGGAGAAAAAAACTCTGCGATGTTGAAGCGAGCAGGGAGAAACACACTCACTGGCAGATCACTGCACAGATCAGCAGGCAATGTGAACTCGCTGCAGATCGCCGTCACACCAACACCGGAGAGAATGGCTCGTCTCGTAGAGCGAAGTTAGAAATGTCTGTGGAGTGAAGAGATACTCTTGGCTCCGAAGCGAAAACATAACTGCATGTTGCCGGCGTTCTCCTTTTATGCCCACGAGGTGGGGCGGAGTTACGTCATGCAAATTAGGCAGACCCATGGCATTTCTTTGCCATTGGCTCGTTTTTGTATACTCGAAGTCGATAGGTGTTCAAAGCGAAACCCCATTTCGTCGTCATTCCGACGTAACTCGGAGTGACCACGAAAGGGAATTAGAGTTCCTTGTGTGCTCATAAAGTGGTAAAAATTGAATGGATATTACTCAAACGTGAGCTGGATTGAAGTGTGACATTGCAAGCATTTCATTTGCCATTTGTCTTGAAAGACATTGTTAAATGAAGCAGTAGCATTTTTAAAAACGGTAGAGACTGCAAATCAGAATCAAGGCAGTTGACTGAAAAGAGACGCAAACATGAACACAATTACAACTTTAAGTTAAAAAGAACAGTTCCTAACATGCATTCACAACACTGTATACCCTAATAAGTTAGCAGAACTAAGAAAAAAAAAGATGTGATCAGTTTAAGATATTGAATTTTTCTTTCACAAGAATGTTAATTGCTAACTTGACATATTGAGCAATATAATACAATAATTTGACAGTACTGTGATCTCTTTAGCTACTCTGGCCTCTACGTTGACCTGAATCAATACCTGCGTCTACTTTGCCCTCAATTAAATTAAATTATTAACATTAATTTTCCTTGAAACAAATGTAGGATATTAATTTGGAAATGAGGGCTGAAGCACAGATTAATTCACAGGGGGTGGGGGAGGTAATTTTCTGTAAAATTCAACTTAAAATGGTCTAAACACAGATTGTCCATCGACATAAACTGGAAAAGAGAAAAAGCTTGTCTATAACATGGCACATGGCAACAGTTGCCAAGTAAGGATTGGTCAGTAACTAAGGCGGAGCTTAGCAAAGGGTCATTTAGGTATTTTTGGATAATACCAGCTATTTACAGATATTGTATAACATACTGTAGAGCAAAGATGTGTATTGTCTAAAAATTCCAGAGTTCAATTGTTGCTTGTATTAAGTGCAGTTAGAAGTGTGGTTTTGTTCAAAATCAGGCTGAAAATGTATTGTGATCTTAAGGTTTTAAAGTGTTCGCCCTCTCATCTGTTTAATCGGCCCATAGATTGTAAACCTTAAGTTCAATAAAACAAACTGCAGCTGGAAAGTTTATTTATAGTCTTGTCAATCCCTCTCTTTCTCTGATCTTGCTTCTCTATACAGCAAGAAAGAACAATTATTCCAAAAATAGCCAAACACAGTTCTAGATTAAAGCAGTAACTGATGCAAATAAGACAAGAGAGAAGATTGTGACATCAAATGTGGTGCTCTGTCAAGTCACACTTCAAAATACACAGGACGTGCGTCGTCTAAAAACATATTAATAAACAAGTCTAAAATTATCCCTCCACTATAAGATTCCAGTCTATGTGGTTCAAGTGTGGTTTTGCTTCCAGATTTTACAAACAATCAAAAGCTGTCCTTAAAGATTAAAACCTGGAATTAATTTAGATTACCATGAACTGCAAAAACTGAACTATATGCAAAAATAGTAACAGAAAGAGAGGGATTGACAAGAGAACTGTCAAATTAAAAAAGCAAAGGCGTGAAAATCTGAATTGAATGTAGGCTAATTTAAATTATCCATTACCTTATCCACAGATATCCATTGCTTTGCTTATTATTTCCAAGGCAACATGTCCATGTTGGAATCTGCCTAATTGGCTGCTTCTGCCTTAATAAATGGTTCTGCACAAAAATACGACTGAGTTTGGTTAGATGCACATTATTTACATCCAGGTCTGGACTGTCCCAGCGGAGTTTAGGCCAAAACTATGACCCTCCGTGGCTATCATTTAGAGGAGCGACGCTGACATCTAAAGGCAGAGAAGCGAATTACACACTGCCCTCACTGTCGTAAAATTACGCATGTCTTTCTTTTGCCCACAGTTGAAAGGTCGTTTTGAAGATGGCAGAGTCATTGATTTGTAACAACACACAAAGCAGGTAAAAACGTGGGTGTTTCATATTACTAACATGAATATTAACTAGTCCTGTATTTGTTTTGTAAAACACATACTATAATAATGCAGTAGGAACAATGTAAATGAGGTTTCTGTCACACAGGGTGAGTTCTGTGCTAAACAGAGATGTCAAACAGTTCGGAAAGAAGTTCATGTTTGATTCCAATGAGGAGACGTGCTGGAATTCTGACCAGGTGATTTTGCCGAGATGATGCGACGTTTCGTGTTGCTTAACAATTGTGGTTGTCTCATCCTTTTAACCCGTTTTACCTATTTTTTTAAATATATATAGGGTGAAGCTCAGTGGGTTGTCTTTGAGTTTCCACAGCCTGTGAAAGTATCAGAGCTCATACTGCAGTTCCAGGGAGGGTTTTCAGGAAAATCTTGTAAATTAAAAGGTCAGTCAACACAAACAGCAGCTTTTAGCGGTAACAACTGAGAGAATGACCTACCATGAGCTCCGAGGATGTAGGCTATGCAGTTTCCTGTGATTGACGTTGTTTTGAAGAATAGAGTTTATAACTACCAAAGTCCAATATAGCTTTGCAAATAATTTTTATAAACTTATTTTGTATTTTATATGCTATTTTTGTTTTATTTTCTATAATCGAAAATGTAATAAATGTTAATGAAACGGAATCGATCGTCTTTTCTTCCCTATTGTGACGTGTATCCAAGGAAAAGGGCTTCTCGGACAAGAAAAAATGTGTCCTTGGGCTGTCACTGACTTGGATTTAATATGGTTCTGTGTTAAGCCTTCCATATCAGTTTTTCGTTGAAAATGTACTGTTTGTTTCATTTTGTCGTAATCATATTTTGCAATTAATAATAATAAATAAGAGAAAATTGATTGGATCGTTTTTGTTTGTGATGTGGGTGACCGTTTGTACTGATTCGTTCAAAAATGCTTTATCAGTCTCATAACAAGTGACAGTCTTAATGTGTAAGTCATTGAATCATTCATTCCACTGATTCCTTGATAAACTTTGCTACATTCACATGGAAAAAACATTACTTTATAAAACCAATGTTCAGAAACATAGCACGCTTGCTTGTGATTTTTGCTTGCATTTCAAAAAGTCACATACAGTATTTTGTTGGTAATTATTCATAAATATTCTCACCCTGAATGTGCAAGATTCTTAAAGTTTTTTTTTAAACGCCTACGAAGGAACCACTTACAACATCACTTAAAAAGTGTCACTGTTGTGCTCTATTACGAGTAAACTAAAGATCAAGTCACACAAATAGGCCTAATACAGTTGTTCATTTAAGTAAGAGACATTAAAATGCTTTCTCTTCTAAAGGTTCTGCCAAAGAAGAGGACTTCAAACATATTTTAGATTTCTATCCAGAAGACAACAACTGTCTACAAATATCCTTCCATGTGGTGCAGTATTATTCTTCAGCACCTTCCATTTTTTGCTGCCATTTATAAATGCATTTAATCACCATATTCTCTCAGATTGACTATCATTTAAACTCCACCAGAATTAGTGGAAATTTCCGGTGCCTTCTACACCTTTTGCTCTCCATTCCTGGCCAATGGCCAAATTGCCTGTGTCTTCATTTTATCCCAAGCTTATCAAATCCTTGATTCTTCACCCACAGTTTTCCCATTCAAGATGCCCCTTTGGTGCAGAGGCTGAAAATAGTGTTTGAAAACAGTGCTGACTTTTTTGGAAGAATAATTGTTTACACATTGGATATCTTGGGGGAAAAGGTTTTGTAATGTTTTGAGAAAAGGACAGAGAGGAAGTATGAAGAGGCGGGAATGCCAACCAGCTTTCCCCCTGGATGTGGAGTTTATTCCCACCTACTCACAGGGAAAGCATCAACTGATGTTACTTTTGATCACATCTAATTTCTACAGTTTCTATAGATTATTCACATGCCTTTTGAGGTCAACACACATGAACTGCATGTTTGTAAAAGTGTTTTTTAATTAAAAAAAGTAGAAAACGTTCTTTCTTTCATGTCAAAATAAAGCGATACAGTATGCAGAATTAATGTAAGGTCTTCAAAGAGCAGTCCTTTGCTTCATGTGTTCTCCGACACTGAAACTGGTCCCCGAAACAGCTTCAAAATGTGATCTTCAAGAATTTTTTGCACTGCAAATGAGTTGGTAGACTTGTCAGTTATTAGTTCATAAAATAAATTGAATTATTTGCATTTCAGTATACTGTAAGGAATTGCTTGCCTTTTTTGTGGCCTAATGCAACAGCAAGGGCAACAGGACTGTATCCAGAGTCTGCCTCGAACGTGATATCTGCCCCACATCCTAAACACAAACTTACTTCAGTTTGTCATCACAAATAACAGAACAAAATGTGTGAATAGTTTGAAAAAACTTACTTAGGAGAGCTTCAACACATTTAATGTGATTACCACGAACTGCATATAGAAGAGGGGTCCCACCATTCTGTTTGAAATTTAAAGCGTGGTGAGGTGTACATTTTCTACAGTAATTAATGTTTGTGTAAAATGTTTCAATCGTTTTTTTTAAAAAACGTGGTAAAAAAGAAAATGTTTTAATTAAATTGCTCATACCCAGTCATAGGAATCAACCTCAATGTCATGTTGTAGTAGAATATTAACAATATCTGCAAATCCTCCTGCGCTGGCCAAAGACAGGGCACTTTCTCGTTCCCGAGCTAGTGTTCTCGGATCTGCTCCCTAATATAATATCATATCATATAATTATATATATTGCCCAGTCTCAGTGGCTAAAAAACGGTGTCTTTCTCACCTTCTGAAGGAGGAACTCTACCACCATTATCTCTCCAAATGCAGAAGCCCACATTAGTGGTGTGAAACCTCGCTCATCTTGACTGTTAAGCAGAGAGCTGTCTGCAAGATTACCCATACATATGTTGTTTATTTATTTCCGCAGGCGTTGGACACCTATATGTAAATTTATTTATGGGTACCTTTGGATAAATGTATCTCCAGTTGTGAAATCTCTCCATGGGCTGCCAGCTGATGAATTGAGAGGTCTACAAGGTATAATTAAAACTCACAATTATGTTCAAAAAGGCGATATTTAAATGTATGCATTTGAAATCTGCGTTTCGTGCATTTTGAACGAGGTGAAAGACTCACTATCTAAAGTGGCCGGTCGGACAGTGACCTCATTCCCACGCTGTTTATTCGTCAGAGTGGTCGAGTGGTTCTCGTCAAGTCTGTTTTCCATAATCACTGATCATTACACCTGCTTTAAATGTACGCAATTTAGTAAATAAACAATGTTAGCACAAATTAGCCTATGTTATGTAGCCTATATTTTTTAATTCTAATATGAAATAATAAAATGTCTTAGGAGTATCTTACCTTCGATTTCTTACACTTAATGAGCAAATACTTTGATCTTAAACTTCACAGGCTTGTAAGATCACATATGCTGCTTTTGTTCCCTGATTCGTTTGCAAAAGTGAAACTGAAATAGGAGACTTGCATGTGCATTGAACTCAACACAAACCACACACTAATGAATTACATCGTATGAAGTACTTTTCTCATCATATATTGTACTTTTGGGCTGCAAACTTTATCGCATCCTTCTAAAGAATTAGATTTGGAAGTGTAAGTTAGCTGGAAGTGGTTTTCGTGAACGATTCTGTGTGGTTTTGAACGAATCTTTAAAGAATTGTTCTAGTTCACTTTCATTCACTGACTCTTTTAAGCGCGTGACTTGCTTTCCTGCCTTCAAAGACTGACTACAGCTGGAGCCAATAGCATTCGAGTGCGGGCTGGGGAGAAGCATTTAATTGGTTTGATCAATTGAATCAATACGCCCCCTTCACTGCGTAGAAGTTTTGATTCGGAGCTTATTAGTTATTAGGCTGGAATGGTTATGAATGTGTACAGTGTCTTATAATAACCCACAATTAAAATAGCCTAAGAACATTATTGAAACATATGTTTGTTTGTTTGTTTGTTTGTTTGTTTGTTTTTCAAGATCTTATAATAGTTAGCCCAGCAGCTTACTGCACAGATGGAGTGAAAGAAAACAAATCTTTTTGTATCTTGTGGGGGAACGCTTATGATGCTTGGTTATACTCTTCTGAGATCTAGAGTAGAAAAACTATTACAATAAGACTTATTTCTGTCATGAACGACTCGGTATTTTTAACGACTCGTTCAATGGCTTCCTCGTAAATGTTGTTATCATAGACATAAGAGGCGTTCTATTAAGTCTATCATGGTTGTAATCTGAACTGAACGATTCAGTTAATGAATCATTTTGGTGAGCCAATTCAGAAGACTCGAACTAGTGGCTAGGAACTCATTATTGGGCTGGTGTTCCTACGGATGATGTTTTGGGAGCACAATCGTAGGGAGACAGCCCTTTCTTTTACTGTCTATGAATACAGCGGCGCTTTGATAATACAGAAGGAAATTTATGTCATACATTGATAAAAATGGAGGATCAAGAAATGCAATTAAAAGTAAAAAGAGGTATCCTGATTAGATTCAGAATTCGTGTGCATGTTGATTCATGTTTCATAACTTTTAATATACATAATAGAGCTTATTAGACGCCTTTTATGTGTTTGTCGTCAATAGTCTTGATTTGTTATGAACCTATTGAAGAGATGCTGATGCCTTGTTTTCTTTATTTCTGCTACAGTGACTGATAAATTCACAGAGAGTATGTATGTGTTGGCCAATGAACCGTCTATAGCCCTGTATAGGTTACAGGAGCACGTCAGGAGATCCCTACCAGAGCTCGTGCAACACAAGGTGCGTTTTATTGATATTGCTCAGCCCATATCCAGTGCTGGGTAGATTACTTACACATTGTTGTCCAATACTGAATACAAATTACATGATAAAAACTGTAGTTGCTTTACACATTTTAGTAATGTAATCTGATTACTTTTAGATTACGTTTGGCCTAACTTGTTTAAAAAATGTATTTGAATAGCATAATCTTCTTACATTATTACATAAGATCAATCAAAGTTTATTTATAAAGCACCTTAAAAAACACAGTGTGTACCAAAGTGCTGTACAATTTCAAACGGAAAATAATACATTACGCCAGGGTCTCCCTAACTAGTGTTTGGGAAGGAACTGCATGGGGTTCATACATTCATCTAATTACAAGTATTTCATTTTTGGAATCTGATTACGTAATCCAGATTACATATAATCAGTTATTATATTATATATTATAAATACAGTATATTTGCCCAAACACTGTCAATTTGAAAGATTTTTGCCAGTTATTAACCTCTTAGCTGCCATATTAGAATCTAAATTCACAGATTTCTTTTTTTATAATAGTAAATGCCACAGAAGAAGTATTTCACTTTCCATTTGATATGATATAGTATGCACAGGGCTTAATAATATGGATTTTCAGGTGTTGCCTTACGACAAACATTAGAAATTGTTTTTAGCAACATATTCTTGTCTTTATAAATTTAGCATTTATAAATGTAGCACTTATAAATTCATAGACTAATTTTACTATAAACAAAGTCCTGCAGTGGAAATATGTGAATTTGAAAAAATATTACTGATTTGTTTATTTTTCAAGCTATATATATATTTATTTATTTATACACACAACCTCATTTGTATTTTAAGCAACTATTGTTGTGTACTTGTTTTGTTTTATTATTTTTATTATCATTATTATGTATTGTCTTGTATTTATACTTGTATTTCTTGTAGAGCTTTAAGTATGAGAAAAAGTGCATTGTAAATAAAATGTGGTATTATTTTGTTAGCCAGCTACATGATATTTTACACTGAAACACAGGTACGTCCTAAACTGTCTTTAGTGTTGTAATGAATTATGAATTTGTAGACAGACATGCAGAGCTGGGAGGAGCAGAGTCAGGGAGCAATCTACACCGTTGAATATGCATGCAGGTAAGATTTACATTACATAAACCGACAAATTGATTATTCATACTATGTACATACTTCATGGCTGTTTTTCTTTCAGTGCGGTTAAAAGCATGACAAACAGTAGCCTCTATTTCAAGAACATAGATGGTCTTCTGCGCCAAGCCATTTCACTGAAAGAAAAGATGAGCAGCTCGCAGGGACGAAGGTTGTAGTCACTATCCATTTTAACACATTGCAATTAAACGTATTCACTGTTATTCTTTTCTGTTTTGTAGTTTTATATATCACTTGTTAAATGTGACATTTTCATGCTTTCATTTTTCTTTGCTTGACTGCTTCACTTTTAAGTTGCTAATTTTTTCTGTTTTTAAACATGCATGTGGCTTCAGTGCTGTGAAACCTGAAATTAATCCAAATGATACACCCACACACATTTCAGTCACACCACCTTGACTCATGGAAATCTTTCTCCAAGGTTAGTTTTGCTTCATTTTTTGTGTTTTTCTACATCAGTGTTAGTATTAATTTGGTGGTTTATACACAAAATTGTTAAAAGACACATTTTCATTGTATTTCAGATTTATTATGACACATTTTAAATACCAAATTATTCAAATTGGCTTCTCCCACACATTTCATTTATTATGTGGTATATGTAATGTATGTCATTTTTCATCGCAATTGAATCATCGCAAAAGTCAAACTTAATTTTTGTTTCTCAAGTATTTCAGTAGTAATTTCACAATATTATTTTAAAATCTGTTAGTGTGATTTCTAACACCTGTAAGGTGATATTAGGTGCACAAAAAAGTCAGGTTTTTTACATATTTTGCTTTAAATGTCACAAATAATTTGGCCGCCTTCTAAGAAAATAATGTATAGACACGCAGCATTATTTATATATATATATATAGAGAGAGAGAGAGAGAAAGAGAGAGAAAGAGCACATCTTGGCACAAAAGTGGATGTGATACTATTCATACTAAAGTTGAATCCTTGACCGTGGCTTTGCGAGATATTATAGATCTCATCTCGCTGTTGACGCCGTTCCAGGGTTTTGCCTGAGTGTGAAACAGGCCAGACTCTGTTGAAAAGGTCCGGTGTGTCTGTCCACTCCCACCGCCGCTGTAGCCGTCCTTATCGCTAGAGTGAACGTGAGGCCCGTTGGATGGAGAGTACAGTGATTTAGGATCGATGTGAGTGGGGTCGATGTAATGTTTATGCAGGTTGGCTAAGCTGTGTTGCCTCATTGGCTTTTCTGTAATGCTTAGGTTCGAAGTATGGATTCCTGGGCTGTTTTCAGGGTAGTTGTGGTACATGGTGTGGGTATGTTCGCTGCGGAAGGATTTGTCTGTATGTGCGGCCCGTAATAGGGCGTGAATTGCGATAAGTAGCAGAACAAGAACACCAGAGGAGAGCACACACACACTGGCTATGCCAGTCTCGACTTCAAACACCAATATCATGTAAATAGACATGGCTGTGAAGAAAAAAAAAGTAGTAGTATTAATGTCAAATCCCTCCATACTGTGACTTCTGAATGATGAATATACACTAATGTATTTTTTTTTGCTTTACAGGAAAAGAGCTTTGGATTCTGTCATGCTTAAGGATGGAGGAGAAAAGCACAACTCTGGGATATAAACTTGATCTTTATACCGAGATATAATGTACACGTGTAACATGAGGTCACAATTGCGAAATTTAATTTGACATTGTAACATATAAAGTCACATTATGAGATTTGAAGTCACAATTAAGAAATTTAAAGTCACTTTGTGAGATGTAAAGTCACAGTTGGGAAATATAAAAGGTTGCAACTGTGAAGAAAATATCACAGTTTTATGAGAGTTAATGCCACATTGCCACATATAAGTCACAATTGGAATATATAAAATCGCAGTTACCACTATTTTATTTACTCTTAGGTGGAAATGGGCTTCCATACTAAAGAGTCAAAGAAAAGAAAAAGAATACCTCTTTTTGTATAAAAGATGTAAGGATCGGCGTATATTTATAAGCTGCTTTGGGGGATAATTTGCACTATAATTCTACTTGTTCTAACTATGTTCTTTAAATTTGTGTATTCTAAATCTAATCATTAAAGTTTTTAGTATAACTCATGTATGACTTTCCTATGGTTTTTCATGTCCACTTACCAGCTAAGTAAACTGAAACTCCAAGGTAAAACAGGCCAATGTTCACATGCCGGACAGCCCTGCTATCCGATAAAAACCAGTCGGCCCTTGGAATATAAGCAAAAAACAAAATAGATTACTTCTAGTTGTGTGGATTAGTAGCAGGGCCTCAATTTGCAAAACAAATAGACAGATATCAGTGACCTGCTAGAAATGTAAAGCAACCATTCATGCTGCTATATACTTTGAATTAGAAGTCATTTAAAATGTTCAAACGTGGTTTAGGCTATATCTTGGAAAAAGGTTCTGGAGCTCAATATGAAATACAAAGGTCCAGTAAATGGCAATTATGTTTGATATGCAATGGCCCCAAAAGTGTTTGGACACTTGATCAACAAATTTTGAACTAACTTCGCTTTCCTGAGTCGTTTCAATGACTTTCAAGGTGAGTTTTTAGTAGTATGAAGTAAATTTACCTCAAGTTCACTTAGGTGTGATTCATCACATTTAATATGGAAATGTTCCACTAAAGTTAGATAACCACAAATTATTTTTATTTCCAGATGCTTTTTGTGTAGAGTATTACTCTATTATAATTTTCGACCTAAAAAACTTTAGGATGGGGGGCATTGTTTTGCTAGAAAAGTGAGCTTGCACCATCGTTCTCTCGAATTAATGTCACACACTTGGTTCGACATTCTGTAACTACAAGTAAGTTTCTCCATTACCTTTGTGTATCTGGTTCTCCTCGGCATATTTCAGTAGCGAAATAGCTGTGAAGCAAGCACACAACAACTGAGCTCAAGTTGAGTGTCAGAGACAAGGCTGAGAGGACCGTAGAAACGGGCAATAACACCGCTGTGATCTCACTCGACACGAAAGTAGGCGAATCTTTAATAACAACCTGTTGCGTTTGGAGCTGGCAAATCAAAATGACGGATAACACGGACATTATTGCGGATAAAATCCCTAAAAACGCGAGCACCACGAGAGAACGCTGACTATAGGAATGCGTCATGTCCGACAGTGGATAAATGTCCGATTTACTTCATAAACAAATCGCGATTGTCCATCAAAAATGATGTTTTTCCACTTTTCCTTGGTACTTTCTCGCTGTTTTTAGGTTGTCTGTTTTGTTGAGGCGCAAAACAAACGATGCGCGAGAGGCTGCTGTGGAATGCGCGTGCTCTCGTGCCGCCGCTGTTCAGTCAGAGCATGTGACCCACTTTAAATCCCCAGATTAAACACATTTCATGCAACAATGAACTTTTTATTTGGATTTATTCGTCTAAGAAGCCATACCCCAATTTACTCGCCTTACACTTGTTTGTCCTTTGAAAAGCAACGCGCTTGCCAATGCAATCCAAGTTTTGTTATCCAGTGCATGCAGCAGGTGTAAAAGCACTAATAATAAAAGTCTATATGCGTGCATCAGCATGAGCGAAATCTAGGACAATACTATTATTATTATTTTAAATATATATATATATATATTTAAAATAATAATAATAGTATTGTCCTAGATTTCGCTCATGCTGATGCACGCATATATATATATATAATGTATTTTAACAGTTCTTAACATTCATATACACAGTGTTGTTTGTCAACACCGGTAATCGAGAATATGGTCGAAGTTTCACATATTTTGCTTGTGTGTGTGTGTGTGTGTGTGTGTGTGTGTGTGTGTGTGTGTGTGTGTGTGTGTGTGTGTGTGTGTGTGTGTGTGTGTGTGAGAGAGAGAGAGAGAGAGAATGTATATGAATGCAATGTAATTAAAATAAAAAAAACATTCAAAACTTTTTATCAACAAAGGACTTTTTATTTTCTAAAGCTAGTATTTCTTATTATATGACTATTAACTAGCTAGAATCCAAAAACATTTTTGTTCAATGGGCCATTTGCATGACAAGAATGATTATTTTACACAAAAACACTAAAATAATGTTGCTGCTTTACATTTTTAAGTACAATCAACTTAGATGTTTGTCAATTCAGCTTAAATTACAATAAAGTTAATTAAAAAATGAGTTGAATCTTGTAGGCTAGAACTTGTAAAAAATAAAAAGTTGGAAATTCCTTAACTTATTTTGATGAGTTTAAGCAATGTGAAAACATGTTTTCATAACTTACTGATCATCTAATTTTTTTAAATGTACAATCGTATTGAACATATATTGTACATATCATAAAACATGTAAATCGTAATCGTGTTGAATGTAATTTAAAATTGGCATATATTTCTTCAGTGCCATGTCGTATTTGCTTAGTAGCATAAAGGTCAAATGTTGCTTGTTACCTTAACTCTGAATGCCCAGGTGGGGTTTTTTTGCACAGAATGGGCTACTGGGAACTCGAGGTCTGCCGCTGTGCTTAACGTGATAAGTGTGACACTAAAAAAAACATTGCCTGTAGAATCACCTAAACATGAACGCTGACCAGAGAGGCTATTTCTGAATCCGAGAGACTCACCACATGTACAAAAACTTCAGGCCTCTGATGTTGTCAAAAGCAGAAGTGAGAAGTTTCAGGGAAAAAAAGAAAGAAAACAAGTTGACACTTGACACTGTCCAGAGTTTCCTTTATTTAATTGATACCCATGTTGGGTATAATTTAATAACCATACATTTATTATGCACTTTACATAAATGTTCTAGTTATATAACTAAAAAAGTGTTGACACCCCACTGCCATAAAATTTTTAGTACCACAAAGAACTAGTTTGGTAATGATGATTTAAAGAACCCAGAAGTCAGTTGGTTAGTGATATGAGAGTCTTATTATGATTCTGTATGATTATTTAACTTTCTCACCTAATGCTTTTCAAAATCATAAAGAGCTTCATTGGGCATTTGAGTTAATAAAGGTTTGTTGGCATCCATGATTCCAAGAAGAAGTTTTAACAACCACGGAACCTTTCCATTGGACAAAAGATTTTTTTAAATGTTCCTTAAACTAAGAAAAAAATGGTTATTTTAAGAACAGTTCAGTGAAAGGTTATTTCTTCAGAATCAAATATAGGTTATTTATTGGCATCTAAAGTTCCACGAAGAACCTTTAACATCCATGGAAACTCTTCATTTGCACAAAAGGTTATTTGTACTACAAAAAGGTTCGATTTTTTTAAAATGTTCTTCACAGTAAGATTTTTTTTTCTTTTGAGAACTGCTCACTGAAAGGTTCTTTGGGGAACCCAAAAATGGTTCTTCTGACATTTTGAATTTGGTCCATTTTTCAAATATGTATAAGCTATATTCTATATGCCTTTTAAAATCAATGTTTTTATGTATTCTCTCCAGACTGAAGGGAATACACTGAGCTTCCTGCAGTGAGGATGCTGAGGGACTTTCGGGAGCATGACATGAGTTTGCTTATTGTTGCATCAGATGAAATGCAGAATAAACTCTCGGAGGGGAACTAAAGCCTCTGAGAAATGCTGAGAGATATTGCTAACCTCTTCACAGCATGTACAGTATAGATGTGCATCTCATTGTCACGTTTTATGGGAAGTGGCCAGTGCTAGTCTACTAAGATATTTTACTCTATATAAAGCTAAAGTTGCATTACATGTTGAGATGAAAGTGCATGCAATGAAGTTCTGTCCCCTATGAAACTATGAACATATATATGGTGAATTTTGAATATATATTTATATATAAATTGGTGATGTTTAATGTTGTAAAAAATAATTACAATACTGTAAATAAAATAAGATAGACTAGCCTATTGGTATTTTTTGAATTTCAGATTCATTTTAATAATGTGAATCGTTAATAAGAAAATAGATTTTTCCTGGAAAGGTGTTATATACACATATGTTAACTACTAAAAAAAAAAGTGGAGCAAATTTGTCAGGTCAAAAAGGTCCCTCCAGATATAGGGTGTCAGTGGATAAAATATAGGCTATAAAATATCTTATATATAATACATAAAATAAAATGAAATAAAATATAAGTATATATTAAATAAAACAACACTAGCCTATATACTATTACAATAGCCTATAATTAATAATATAACATTGTTTCATAACGTTTTCCTCACGTTTCGATAAATAAATGAATTTCTGCCAAACTAACTATCGGTTCTTAATCAACATTAGTATAAAGTGTTCCGCAGAAAATCTAGCTTTTGGACATTACATAGCCCGCCAATATTGTCATAAAAAAGAAAACGTTTGCCTTTGTAAATCTATTTTTTGACTAGTTTTTTTTTTTCAGGTCAGTTTAATCCTGGATTATGGTCCTCTCTCTGCTGCGTAATTACTTTTATTATTTATTTATTTTTATTGCAGAGAATGGGAACATACAAAAGAATAAGCATGAATCACATAATATCCGTAATAAATTTTAATGGGTTAGGGGATTCAAAGTGGCGTCATGACGGTATGTTGATAGGCTAAACGACAGTGTTCTTATGGAGAGAGAGAGCTAGGCTAGTTCTTTCTTTTCGCTGTTTCACTTGAACTACATCTTAAAATTTAACCCTTGCACGCTTAATATTCAAGTGTCCATTTAGAGTATCGGATGAGGTTTTCATTAATGAATGACAGAATAAAAGTGATGGCGTCTATAGCAGCCAATGAAACACGACAGAGGCGGGTGATGAGACCAGAGAACAGGCGAAGATGATGGGCGTTTCTTTCAGCCAATGTGAACGCCGGAGGGGCGTGGCATTTTCTGTATGATGACGCTACTGTAGGAACAGCTGGAGATGATTGGCGTCTCTTTCAGCCAATGGAAACGCTGAAGAGGCGTGGTATTCTCCGCATGTTGCTGCTACAGTAAGAACAGCTGGAGATGCGCTGTTGTCAAAAAGAGCTCGGCGATCATCAGGTGATGCGAACTCAAACTCATTCAACTGATCCATCTTCTTTTGCTGACTGGTGACGCTGTTCATAACGACTCAACCGACTGGTTAATTGTCAAAACCAGGTGAGATATATTATTATTTTTTAAATAGCTATAGTTATAGCCTTTATAAGTATATAACAGTATAGCTAGCTATATTTTTGTGTTTAGTCTTACATTTGAGTGACCCTGCAATAGGAGAGTTATTGGGACGACAGGTTGAACTATTTATATAACTATTAACATTTAATGTATACAGTTCAATATTTAAAGCATAGAAGATCAGCAAAAAAACAAGGCCTTTTGTTCACTCACTAGTTCTAATCAAGCCACCATCGACGTGTTACCTTAAGAATGTGAGAAACTAATGGAGAATGTTTTATTTAGGTGTAATTAACGCTTTCTTCCCCCTCAACACACTGGTTTTGTGCAGATTTACCATTTTAGCGTTATTTCAAGATGATTATTCCTTTGGGATATGCAATTTTATGTTTTGATTTAGCAGATTATTTATTTATTTTGGCAAATCAACTTATATTGCATTCTAAATATACAATTTTGTAGTATGCAATGCGCACTCCTGGAATCAAACCTAGAACCTTGCGGTTGCAGGCTTTGCCACTTAAACAGCCTAAAAAGGTCAACCAAAAGGTGAAATCCTGCGCAAAACACATTTGTGTCATCTAATGGATTTTCTTGCACCTGGATGTAATTTTAAACCCCAGGGACCTTGCTGCATTTTGCAAAATATAGAAACCATACGCTCAGCGCATATCTTGAAATTGGCTTTGTGCATTTACTGCAGCATAATTTAAGTGTTTTAATAATAAAATGAACAATAATATGTTGCCATAACCATTTAGAAAGCAGGGTTAGGGTTAGGGTTAGATAGCCTCCCTTTTGCTTCTTAGACCGTTTGGTATGCAAATAAAAGTCTTACTTACTATTTTTGGCTCACCCAGGTTTCTCATCCCACCGATACATGTGCATTCAAACCATTAGCTTCAGCCACCAACAGCTGAAGTGTCTGTAAGCTACAGGTGCCAGTTGCATGTGGTTTTGAAACAGTTTTGACGTCCATTAGCAAATAATTATTTGCTCTAGTGTTCTAGAGCTCATTTAGTTGCGTTCCCCAGCTCCAACAGCTTTGACTAGTCTCCACAAAAGCTGTTTGTTGTTGGAGCTCTGGTGGTGTTGTCCCCATGAGGGACCCAGAAATTAGTTCCCTCCGGCCCCAAATCGAGTGCTATGTAACACTGCCACTGTTTGTGTGGATTCTTTTCCACTATCTGGCCTCTGGGAGAATCGCACAGGAAGCTGAGTGTTCACCGAGGGCAGACAGAATCCAGTGGTGCAATAGTTGCATTATTACGAACTACGTCTTTTCATTTTTTTTCTTTTCTTCAATGTAATTTCATGTGCAGTCCAGCTGAATCGGTACATTACATTTAAATAAATGACGTACAACTACATCTTTTTTTTTCTGTATGCAGTAGCTAATTGAGCAACACAATTTTTGAACATTTTGTCACTATTTAATTGTGTGAATGTGTGCAATCTATTCAAATGAGTAAAATGTTCTTAATGCATTTGTTTTAGCGAATCGTTATCATGTCCAGTTCCCAGCATGGTTCGAATTTTTGTTGCATTTTATAATAAGAAAATATATATACATATTTTAATAATAGATAAGAAAATATATACATGAAAAAATAAGAAAAATGTTTGGTCTACCACAGCGTTTGGCTCACACTTGCCTCAAAAATTTGAATAGACAACCCCATTTCATGAGAAAATGTGGCTAACTATTTTACATTATGGCGAATTAGTGGCAAATTCATATGATTTGTACTATTTAAGTTAAAATGTTAAAATTAAGTGTTTTGTGTGTATATATATTATAAAAAAATGTAACAATTTTACGTTTGGCAAATTGGTTGAGTTCTTACAGTTTGATTCATGTGAAAATGTATGATTTTCACTCCTATAACCGGCGGGGGTGCATAACACAAGCGTTAAAACAAAAATTCGCCAAAACTTATTTATGAATTGCCATGAAGTTGTACATGACATTTCTGTCTGTGGTTGTGTCTAATATAGCATCATAAATCAGTTTGTTGAGACAAGTCACTGAAAACCAGAGTTAAAGATGAACATTGTAATGTCGCTTATTGTCACATTGGTTTGCGAGATGCTAAAGCAAATGCATTGACAAATTTGAGGAACTTTAAACTTAGTCCAACACATAGTTTGGTGATAGCAATCTTGTCACAAATGCTTCTCACTTCCTCGCATTACATTTATATCTCATGACCAACTGCCTGACCCTGATGCAGGCCACCTGTCAAATCCTTTAGGTGTGTGTGTGTGTGTGTGTGTGTGTGTGTGTGTGTGTGTGTGTGTGTGTGTGTGTGTGTGTGTGTGTGTGTGTGTGTGTGTGTGTGTGTGTGTGTGTGTGTGTGTGTGTGTGTGTGTGTGTGTGTGTGTGTGTGGAGAATATCATTCTGGTATTCTCTTTATATGGTTATAATGGCACAAAACAAGGATTCCTGCACTTGTCTGCCTGTGTGCCAAGGGGTGGGTGTGAGGGCAACGGGCACTCATGGATCGTGGGAACAGCGGCGCTCTCTCCGTAAACCATTGGCTTTGAGATTTTAAAAATAGATGAGGTTACACATGCCTAATATATGAGAGGAAAAAAGCATAGCTGAAGCCCTGTGGCTTTTACATTAGCAGTTAGCAACTATGCTAACACCAGGGGTAGGCCTGAAAGACATTTCCCAGCGGGATTGATAGCAAGTACATTAGCAAAGCCAAATTTATGATTGTATTTCACTGATTTATAGGCCTGTGAAGCTGCAAAGACATATTAAGCTTCAAGGCTAGCGTATACTAGAGATCTTTTTTGTTATTTTAAATTAAGTGTGCTTCTTATTATCATCAAATGACTGTATTTGTGTTTTTTTTTTTTTTACTTTTTATGTCAGCAACTATATGATGTTTTATTAACAAAGTTCGGGAGAAGCACGTTCAGATAATTAACACGGGTGAAGAGCACTCATCAATCATGATTAAAACGTGTATATATAGACTCAGCAGTCTCACCTCATTTCTCCGACAGTTTAGCAGCGTCCCTACACCACCCCTTCTCCACTCTTCTAGTCCTAAACCACCTTACATACAGGGGGGAGTACTCTGGGTTCGGGCCGAATTCCGAGCTCGGAGCCCTCCCCCCGGACAGCACGCCGAATACGCATTTTACTTCATTCCCTTTAATTGTATGTAAGTGTGAACTCGTGAAATCTCAGTGTCATCAAATGCAGCTAACAGCTTAGCAGATTCTAGCTACAATAAACTCACCAAATTGTTCGCTACTAGCATTTTAGCTCTAAAAATAGTTATTCTTGTGCAACTTCACTATGAAATTTAAAATAGCAAAGCAGATGTATTAAGCGCAGATTTTTATGTTTTATTTTTAAGCCAAAGCTGTTAGCTTTAGCTATAACAGTTACCCAGACTAAGATCTGGGAAATGCATCACCAATTATCTCTAATTGGCTAGAACTTTTCTGATGAATGATGACCCTCATCTAGGAAACTTTACTACCCCTCCCCCACCCCAAAATCAACTGTTGGTGTCCACTTCACTCATGGGAGAACAGGGGGTGGACAGGAACTTTCCCTTCATTGAAACGCTATTATTATAAGTGTGGTTGTAACGCTAATACTAACTTTACCTTTAAATAGAGATGTCATATTTTTAACCTGTGCCCTGTGGAAACGCTCATGTTTGTGCTGGGATAACCCAGACTGTGGGGGTGTTAGCCTGCGCGCCTGGGCTAACTTTACTCCCAACTAACTCTCTGGAGGGTATAAGTACACAAACGTCCGTAATCCTTGGATGGGAAGTTAGGGTTGAAGTTGGTATTGGTTGAACAGATCACACATGAGCAGTTACCATTATATTTACAAAAGCAATACATATGTTTCTGCAGAAATATGATTATTGTGAATTGTTGTGCATATAGATAAATATATTGTATTTTTTATAATATATTATGCTCAATTTCTGATATCTCTGTTATTTTCTGTAAATTATATAAACGTTTAATAAAGTAAAGTGTTTCACATGCCACACATTCTACTAATAAATTACATTTTGTTTTTTACATTTCTGTCCTTTTGATTTAGAAAAATCCCGCTCCGAACACAAAGCATCATGGGGCGGAAGAAAATACAGATATCTCGGATTCTTGATCAGCGAAATCGTCAGGTCTGTACTATTTTCACTTCATACCACGCTGTTTAAATTCAACAGGAAATGACATTCAAACGTTTTCTATGTGAAAGGTAATATTAAGTAGGAAATAATGTTGGGTGGGGCTTGGTTTTAATATGATTTGATTGGTGGATGTTAGCCTGTATTATCAGTGAATATTATTATTTTTCATTCCGCCCACACAGCGTTGGTTTCGGCAGCCAAAAAGTTATTTTAGGGACAAAGAAAATTATATTTGAATTAAGATATTTTTAATAATATAAAGTATTAAAACAAACTACAGTTGGATTGAAATGCAACGATCAGTTGTGCAAACTAAAACCAGTCATGTTTCTTTTGATTTCATGTTTATATATCCTTATTTTACTATATATCAGCCAAAATAAACACAAACATGGGCCTTCTTTTCTCTTCAGACCACCAGGACTAAAATATGTGATGTTTTCACACTTGATTAACGATTAAGATAATGTTTGCTCTACATCAGAAGGCGATATTTTAATCCAAATCAAATTATCTCAAGGTGTGAAACACGTCTTTTACTTAGGGGCGAAGAAAACATGTCCAAAAACAGACTCTGAAAAGACACAGCGTGAGAAGATAAACCATTATAGCTTTGTGGCATCTATCAGATGTTTCTGTAACAATAGTCCTGTGGTTTTTTTCTCTTCTTCAAGGTGACATTTACCAAGCGCAAATTTGGTCTGATGAAAAAGGCTTATGAGCTAAGCGTGTTGTGCGACTGTGAGATCGCTCTCATCATCTTCAACAGCACTAACCGTCTTTTCCAGTATGCCAGCACTGATATGGACAAAGTTCTGTTAAAGTACACCGAATACAGTGAACCTCATGAGAGTCGTACAAATACTGACATACTTGAGGTACATGCCCAATCTCTCCCTTCTGAAGTGTTTTCATCATTAATAAATCACCAAATCTGGTGGGAATATATAAAAATGAAAATATATATCATGATTTCCATGAAAATATTAAACAGCACACTTGTTTTCAACACTGGATATTATAAGAAGTGTTTCTTGAGCATCAAATCAGCATGTCTTCAGAATGATTTCTGAAGGATCATGTGACTTGTATTTAACATAAAAGTGTGTAAAGTTTTACATTTCTTTTAGTATTTCATTAGAAAACAAAATTATATCCGAGCTGTGGTACTCATATGGGAGATGGAGGTTTGAATTCAGCCTGTGTGATTTCCTGATCCAACTTCTCCTCATACTATTCTCTTTTCTCCTCTCCTCCACTCTCTCTCTCTCTCTGAGAGCTCCAGACTTTGAGAAGGAAAGGTTTGGGACTGCAGAGTTCAGAGCTCGAACACGAAGACAGCGTCCCGATGGCAACGGAGAAATATCACGACGGCATGGACCTCTCCATCGCTCGCCAACGCTATTATGTTAGTAGAATCTTTCAGATGACAATTTCTGAGCCGAATGTGCATATGGGTTCTTCTGAAGTACGGTTATCAATCCATTAGGCACCATCGCTCCTCCCTTCAGAAGTGATGGGTGCAAGTACTGAAAACGGCTACAGCAACTCCTCCAATCCAAACCTGGGTGCCCATCGGACTCCATCCTACAAACCTTTGTGTAGCAGGCCGGGCTCAACCAGTTCTGTCAGCTCCAACCCTCACCCGGCCCTTATGGGACCGCATGCAGGTATTAGAAAACGGCCAAGACATACTTAAAGCTACACAAGCATCTTCATTTTTTTAAAATAATGTTACAAAAAATTGGCAATTCTGGGAGTAGACATAACAATTGGTATTCATATCAGATAATGGTGGATACTGTAACTGGCGTTGTTACCAACATAAACATTGTTTTTTGAACCTAGTCAGTGTACAGCAAATGTAATTCTATGCAAATGTTGATTCGTGTTTTATTACGGGTACTGTCGCATTCCCGTTTTGCTTGCAGGCTATAGATCTTATGCGCCAGAGAAACAGAAGCGCAGCCATCTTTCGAATTTTGTGTTTGAACTTCAGATTTTGGGGCAAATCTGTATATTTTTATGGCATCGCTGTCGAAGAGTAATTAGCTGGTGAAGTGTATTGACTTATTGTAGAGTTAACAAAAGTTATCATGAGCTTTGTAATGTTTGAAGCAGATTTCATAACAAATGTCAGTAGACCGGGAAGATTTTAAAATGAGCGGTTCATTCATAAATCCGTAAGATCTTACCATCATGCTGTGGAAATGCAAACCGGAAGACAGAACACAACGAGCGCGGCGCTAAAAAGGGGTGGGGCTACATAACGTTTTTTTGGGACCAGACGTCACAGTTATGTCACTTGCAGTTGCGTTAGCTTTCTGGAGACAGCAAAACTGGTAACAAGTGGAGGAAAACTGGCGAGATCCATGGAATAAGAGAGAAAATGACTTGTTGTGCCTTTAGATGTCAAAATCAGAATGGAAAAAAAGAAGATGGTGTTTATTTTTACAGAAAACCATCATCGAAGTTTCCTTTGAAGTGAAACACAGACGTTTATGGTTGCAAGCTATTAAACAAACATGCTGAGCTGAGGAAACCTGTGACGATTACCATACTATTAAAGCATGGATTTGATGTAAACAATAGATCTACATGATATTCACGTATGCGGGAAATGTATTATCCCTACAGTTACAGCATGAAAAAATATTTAAACATTAAACATAACATTTGACATAGATAACATTTAAACCTATAACATTATATCTCTCAATTCTAACTTTATGACTCACAATTGACTTGAAAAGGTCAGAATTGAAGGATATAAACTTGCAATTCTCAGGAAAAAAGGCAGTATATTGAGTTTATACCTTGCAATTCTGATTTTTCATATCAGAATTGTGAGATATAAACCCGAAATTGCCTTTTTTATACTTTTATTCCGTGGCTTCTACAGACTGCCGAACTATGACTTACTGCCACCAGGTATGCTCCGCCCACAAAACATGTCATCAATGTTTGCAAACACCCAAATGTCTATTTTCCCAGGAAATCTGTCCCGACAACTCTAAAATACATTTATTATAGGCTCACCATAATCATTAAGTGTAAGGCAAAACAGGGTTTGGACGATGGCTTTATGATTTACCCAGTGAACAAAAATATGTTCTAATGAACATTTTGCTTACGTTCCCATTAAGTTATGAAAGCATTATTCTGAATGTTCTCAACTTTAAACACGTCCGGTTTTGTACGTTTTTTTTTGTTGTTGTTATGCAAACTTTAAGGAAACATTTCATTTGATCATCTTGCAAATATTATGGGAACATTATTTTTGAATGTTCTCTGAACATTCTGAAACAAAAAGTTGCTGCCTTAAATTTTTAAGTACGATCCACTTTGATGTTTAAGTTATTTCAACTTAAATTACATTAAACTGACTTAACAAATGAGTTGAATCTTGTATAACAAAAAAAGTAGAAAATTGCTTAACTTATTTTGATGAGCAAAAATATATGTAAAATATATGTTGTCAGAATTTTTTACAGTGTACAGTGTTTTCACAACATTTTTTCTTTTGTCAAATCAACTTAGAGCATTTATGTGGTTCAGATAACATGATATTTTGAGTTTCTGTTGGTTAAACCAATCTCCTTCATTGTATTAACAATTTTTTTTTAATTTCAATTAACTTAAATTAAATTAAACTGAAATTTTAAAGGGTTAGTTCACCCAAAAATGAAAATTCTGTCCGTAAATACTGACCCTCATGTTGTTCCAACCCCATAAGACTTTCGTTCATCTTCGGAACACAAATTGAGAAATTTTTGATGAAATCTGCCTTGTAAAATTCTGAGAATATTCATTGTTAGTTGGGGTACTCAGTCATTATTTATACTTTGTTTCGAACAAAAAAAGTTACATAGTGTGGTTAACTACATAAACTACTGTATATGTACCACATAATATTTATATGATAACGTATTATGTTCCACTAAATATTTAGTAGATACAAACCACTAAAACTGTTTACCACTTATTATAGTCATTATCGGATGGTGTTACACTAAAAGGCAGTGGGGAACACTCCCCAAGTTGAGTATTTTAGTACTTGCGTACAGGAAGTTCTCATATATGAAACAGCCCACCGCCTCAACCACGCACACATGCAGACACACATATGAAAGAGTAGCTGAAGACAGAGCTGTGGTTTCTGAGCAGAATGTCACACCTGCTGGACTTTGATGCAGTGCCTCCATATTACTATTAGTAGTGCAGCATAGGAATATTCTACTCAAAGCGACCTGTGGTCAGAATCCAGCGCTAAAAGCTAGCAGAAGTGTCACATGCATCAGAATGCAGCTCTTCTAATTGTGACGGTGGTCTTGAAATGGAATATGAAGTCGTTTGATGTTGAGGTAGACGTTCAGGTTTTCAGGTTCAACGTGTGATTTTTCTTGAACTATAGGAGCTTTAATGTCCCAGGGCTTGATACTTACAAAATAACATGATTTATTTTCCTGGTCAAAGGTCACATTAATAAAATTGTCTTTGATTTTTTTTTTTTTAAACCACGCTTTCCTTTATTTTAACATTTTTAAACCTTCATTTATTCTGACAAAAATGAAACTCCACGATGAAAATTTTTATGATAACACTTTACAATAAGGTCTCATTGGTTAACATTTGTTAATGTATGAACTAATATTAACAATACAATACATTTGTTACAGTATTTATTAATCTTTTTTAATGTTAGTTAATAAAGATCCAGCTGTTCATTGTTTGTTCATTTTAGTTCATTTCAACTAATGTTAACAAACAACTTTTGATTTCTATAATATATTAGCAAATGATGAAATTAACATGGACTAAAATTAATAAATGCTGTAGAAGTATTGTTCATTCTCACTGTAAAAAAATATTTTCATGATTTGTTTTTACAACTTTTTTCTTTTGTCAAATCAAGATAATTCATTTGGTTCAGATAACATAATATTTAGAGTTTCTGTTGAATAAAACGATGTCATTCATTGTATTAACTCACATCTTTAATTTCGACGAACTCAACATTTTAGGGCAACCAGGTTACTTACTTTTTTAAGTTAAACCAACAATAATTTTTAAAGTGTGTTAACTAAAGTATGAATCCTTATTTTAAAGTGTTACCAATATTATTAAAAAAAAATATATATATATATATATATATTAAGTGTTTTCAAAAGTAAGATTACTTGCTTAAAACTTGAGATGAAACAGATGTATCGTGAAAACAGAGAAATCAAGAAAAATGTCACTTGAGAAGAATTTCCAATCAACCTCTAATTCTGCCAAATTATGCAAAACATTTGATTGTGTGTACTTAGGATACATAAACGCTAGCAATGAAATTAGCCTTAGCAAGACATTCCGAGCCATCAATCACATCAAGACAAGTTCACACTTATCAGCAAAGTGTTTCCATACAGCTGGCAAGCATAGATAGTGAAGAAACGTTGTCTGCGAAGGAAAACTTCTCCTTTCAGCGAGTGACAGAGAATTAGCAAAAAATTATTTCAACCACATCTTGTTTTTCACTTCCCATATGACTGAAGGTCTGGGCTACTCAATGTTTTCCCATGGCAACCTGAGCAAGGCCTTGGAGATGAAGACTCCGCCCCCTCTGAATATGACCAGTGACGGACGTCGCATTGATGCGCAAGGCGGACTGTGTGGAACCCGCAGCAATTTGGCCAATGCAGTGAGAGAGTCCACCAAAGTACTCACTTATACACAGAAATGACTCACTATACTTAGCCAAACTTTACGCTCATGTAATATATGCTCATGTAAATTCAAATGTAATTATTTATGAAAATACATGATTTAAAGTTGTATGATATTTCTAAATATAGACATTTCATTATTGAGCATAATATTTGTCAACAATATTATATTATATATACATAATAGTATATACATTTATAATATTCATATTTTTATATAGGCTACATTTTATAAATCATTGTATTCATGAAAATGTGTATGTGTATAGATATGTCATGTTTTATTGACATTTCATAATTAATGATATTAATATTTTCATATAAATCTGATGAATATATTATAATAGACATTTCATAATATAGCATAATGTAGTATTAATTTGCAATATTAGAATTTGTCATATAAATTGTATAAATTATATTATGTTATATCACGTTGTTATATTATTATATTATATCATGTTATATTATATTATAGACATTTCATAAAATTATCGACATTTCATGTAGTATTCATTTGTAATATTAATATTTGTCATAAAAATCTGATATATTATTTCATAACATAGCATAATGTAGTATTCATATGTAATATTATTTGTCATATCAATTTGATAAATTATTATATTATATCATATTATATTATATATGATTTAAATAACTAATTATGCGATAATCGATATATAATAACTTCAATTAGTTATATTATATTATAAATGCATTGCATTAATGTTGCATGCATTAATGTTTTTCATATCAATTTTACAAATTATTATATTTATAAAAATATGATTTAAAGTTGTAATATATATGTGTATTACCGGTAAATATAATATTAATATTTGTCATATCAATTTTATAGATTACTATATTGTACTCAAACTCAGAGTAAATATAATATAACTTAATGATACTAATATACTTTATGATATCATTTTAATAACCTTGTGGTTACATGTTTTTTGTTGTTTGCTTTCCATCTAGAGAGCACTCTATCAGAGTATGCATGCTGGGGGCCACATGATGGCGATGGGGAAGACAGGCTTACTGGGGCACAGTCTGGGCAACTATGGGGCCTCAGGTGGGGGCCCAATCTTTATTCAGAGCACAGTCTGCAAAATTATAATACAGTAACAAAAATATTGTTAATACTGTTAAAAAGAAGCATTAACGGTCACTTTCTGTCTTAGAGTACAGCCACCCGAGTTACACTGTAGGCTTTCAACGCAATTCTATGAACATCTGGCAACCTTTGTCTCACCAGGATGCCCACCAGTCCATGATCAGCCCTGGGTGAGGCTTTTTTAACCATACATGACAGAATGAAACAAAGTATATCAAATAAATAGATTTATATTTTATGTCATTTATTATGTTATTTAACTGATAGTTATTTTTCATGAATGATTTATTACAAGTATTTGTGCCCCTGTCCACAGGATGGCATCAGGAGGAAGCTGCTCGTACCCTTCGCAGTGCTCTTCTCCTTCCTCGCCGCCACACCCCTCCCTCAACCTGAGCATCAAATCAGAGCGCACCTCTCCTGATCACATGCTCTCAGCCACGCCCCCCAGCCATCACATGCTGCAGCACTCACCAATGGAAGAGCCCAAAGCCACAGGCGAGGAATACACAGCGATGGAGAGGGATGAGATACAGAAGGCCTCTTTCTCCAGCCAGCGTGGTCCAAACAGAGACTCCGGGGAGGGCAAAAGCAACCCGCCTCTGAAACAACATGACATCAGTAATGAATGGATAAGATAATTACCCCATCCTTTTTTAATTTCTTAAATTCTTTTCTTCTTTTTTTTTTAATTGGGAGATGGAATCTTCATATAAAAAAAAAAAACATTCATTGTATTTGTTTTCCTTAACAGGCAATGCATCACTTTTTTTTCTCCAGCTATTCTTCGAAGTTAAACATACATGCAGTTAATGAGATGTTTTAATCAGAACCAGTAAAAAAAAAAAGTAGTAATATTATCACTTCACCAGAGCAACGTTCAAAAATCAATGTTGACCCTGATTAGAAATGTTATTTCTGTATTTCCTCACATGTGTATATTACTGTAGAGCCAAATGTTCATGTAAATGATCTTCACTCAGAACGGACTGCTTTTCTACTTTCAACGGGTTTTTTTAAAATGAGAAAACAATGTTGTCTTGACATTTTTTTTGCTAAATTGCATAATTGCTGGCATTACCTATATATTACATCATATTTTATGCTTCTGGTTTTTTTTTTTTTTTTTTTTTTTTTTTTTAACCTGTGCTTGTGTGAATGCTGCATACCAACATGTACAATCTTGAGGTAGGCCTATTGTCAGTTTGTCGCAATGTCCATTAGAGGGCGGCACATAACAATATCAGGCATCTGAATGCTTCTTGTTGACGTGATACCTTGTAGCCCAACCTTTGTTTTAAAATAATTAAAAATGTCATTTGTACATCTTGAGTAGTATGTCGTACATTTATTAACGCATATTGCATAATTTGCCAACACTTTCCTATAGCCTACTTCGTGAGCCATTAGAGGGCCTCACCGAGCTTTGTTTATGCTACTAAGGATTTAAAATTATTATAAGTCATCATAAAAAATGTAACTTAATAAAAAGCTACATTACACAAAATGGCCCACTATCGACCAATGCAATAGTATTGCAATAGTTTGCAATAGTTGACCAATAGCATTTGTTTTATTAGTTTAATCATGTAATGAGGCGATGATAATGAGATAAATTTGGTAATTTCTCACGATAGAAAGCATGAAGTAGGCTAGCCTACTGTAAATACTATGTCAATACACATTAATCTTTCGCTGTCGTGGTATTTATCAAGCTATCAGGTAACAGGTAAGGGAAAATGTGTATTAACCTTGACATAATGAAACGAGGTTGTAAGAGACAGAATTAGTCTACAGTAATACATCACTTTTACTTGTCACAAACCGATGTTTTCCGGAGTTTTGCCAACCGAAAATAATTTGGAAAGACATATTTCTAATGTTTCTTTGACTTAACGAAATCAAGGTAAAACTATTAACACAATAAAGCCTACATTTATCCTTCACTGGCGTTTAAATTAAGTAGGCCTATGACGTAAAATGTATTAGGCCTACCGTCAGAAACCACATTTTTGACAACTGAAAATAAATTGGAAAGGCGTGTTTTAAATGTTTAACTGAGTTAACGAAGTCAAGGTACAATTATTAGTAGGACTACAGTCGTGGCCAAAATTAACCATGCTAAAAGTGAAGTAGCCTAAGTGAACCGTGATTTTTTTTTTTTTTTTTTTTTTGTGGATTGATTAGCCTACTATTTGTATAACCCTTAAACTTGTATAACACTTAAAATACTGTGGTTGAATTATGATTAGTGTAGCAAAACCATGGTTAATTTGTGGTAACCATGGTTTAACTACAATAACCATGTTTTGTTTTTTTCTGCTTTTTACAGTAAAACCATCGTTAGCCTAATTTTCGTAAAGGATTGGCAGTTTCCTGCTTCAGTATTTTTTTAATAGATTATTGTTCACGTTTATTGTATGCTGGAAAACGTAGCCTATTTCTTAAGTTTTAAAGGCTCTTATTGGCAAAAACATTCAATGTATGCAAAGTCAATATTTTTGACCCTTCTTTATAATCTCTGGCATGCTGGATATCAGCTTCTGGGCCAAATCCTGACGGATGGCGATCCATTCTTGCCTTATTAGCGCTCGGAGTCGGTTGATCACAATTTGTGGACTTCTGCTTGTCCACTCGCCTTACGAGGACTGACCAGGTACTCTATCATTAAGACCCAGGGTGTTGTCTGGCCACAGATTCAAAATTTCAACGTTGGCTAATGATCTCCGGCCACTACATTATCACTCTTGCATTGTGACAGAGCTCCAAATTGATCCAGGATCATTGGGAGAAGTTGCTCTTGCAGGATGTTTTGATACCACTGTTTTGGGGCATAATTGTGAGAGAGCTCACTCTCTTAGATGAAAAGCAACACCACACATGGATGGTTTCAGGATGCTTCAATGTTGGCATGACACAAGACTCATGGTAGCGTTAATCTTTTCCTCTATGGACGATTGGTTTTCCGAACAGCCAGAAGGGGGCTTCATTAGAGAAAATAACTTTGCACCAGTGCATACTGTCCAATCCTTGTACCTCCTGCTAATTTCAGTCTATCCTTGTTTTTACTTGGAGAGAAGTGGCTTCTTTGCTGCCCTTATTCACCTCACATGCAGATTCACTCACATCCACCTGCCAATATTGAGCAGCTCTGCACTGTGGTGATGCGGTTCTGGTGCTGACTCCTCAGGAGGAGACGGTCCTGGCACTCTGGGACGTCCTGAAGCATTCTTCACTGCAGTTGCAGCTCTCTTCTTCAAGTCTCTGATGATTCTGTAAATGGTTCTTTCAGGTGCAATATTCATTGCAGCAATTTCCTTGCATGTGAGGCCATTTTGATGCAAAAGCATGATGGTTGCACGTCAAAAAGGCCAAAAAACTGTTACATTTTGGGGTTTGGGATACTTTTTTACCCCCCCAATGAAGCTTTTTGCTATTTTATAATGCATTTGATCACTCAGCGCAATAATCAATGTGAATCAAAACCAAAACTGTAGCAAACTTTGCAAAACACAAATCTTATGTCACAGCCAAAACTTTTGACTACGTTTATCCCTTACAGCCTCATTTTGCAATTAAATATGGCGTAAAGTGTATTTGAAACCATTTTTTTGCCAACTGAAAACAGTTAATAAATACATATTTTTTTATATTTAATTGACGAATTAACAAAGTCAAGGTAACACCTATTAAACGGGAAGTGTATACCAGTCCGGAAAAAAAAAACATCATGGTAGCCTCGCAATACGTTTTGAAAGGCTTTTTTAGCGTAATGTTGAAAGACCGTTTAGGCCTGGCACATGAATAGCAAGAAATGAACATAATTTTCACAATGAGTGTGTTATCAAATATTATAGCAGATGTTATGTCTGTCTGTCAGATCACTTCTGTTTCTATATACAATACTGATTATAATCACCATTAAAACGACCATACGAACACTTCCGCTATGTCTACACACAATTACATTCAAATCCCATTTCTCAGACACCCATCTAACACCATCTTGAACCCCTTGAGCTATTAAAAAAAGAAAATTGGCTGAAATTACCCATCTCTCCATCTCGTCAACACACCCTACCCTACCACAGTTGAAAAGAGGGCTACAGAGGTCACGTCTGGGCAGGTCTCGGGGGGCCGATGGGGCGAGTCTTTGGGGCACGTCTGAATGGTCCTTGGTCCAGTCCCTATAGCAACAGCCAGGGGTGCAGTGGGTCTCAGACTGGGCCTCCTGACAGATGCACATAATTAATGTGATTATATAGATATGTCAGCCCCGCCACCCTCCACTTCATTAAGCCAGACACGGCCTCCAGACGTGTCATCAGCCAGCCCGACGTGGGAAAAAATATCCGTCTGTGTTCAAGATGAGACGTTATTGGGACAGCACCGGGCTGGTGGCGAGACAGAGGATATAGACACAAATACACCAGACGATTAATGGTGTATTTACGCTTCAAATATCCCCCTGATAATACATATGTAAAGAAATTTAAATTACTATGGTTTTTATGGGCCATGTACAAGTGAACAAATGGTACAGATGTACCATAATAAAAAAAATATTTGGAAGAAATATCAGTTCATAGGGTTGAACACCGAAATATGAATTTTATTAGTTCGTATGATCATAAACATCTTAAACCAGTCATATTCTATACCAGCTAATAAACTAGTCAGACATGTGACCATCTGACCCTTTGAATGGGACGTTGTCTGTTCTGACTGTGGAAGTCACATTTTATCAGCCATTAATCATGTCATCTTTCAGACACAAAAATGATCAAACCAATACATATATTTGTGTGATATATCTATATCCTCAACAAGATTGCATTTAATTCATAAAGAAATATTTACATACATAAAAAAATTCAATTGTGTCTAAAAAATATGCCATTTGCATGGCACTTGAATAAGATCATGCATTGGTTTGACTATTAATACATTTGTTAACATTGCAGACTTAATTAGTAGTTATAGACCAAACTATATGGTCAATATTTGGCCATTTTGAGATTATCAGTATTGTGCAGTGTTGGGGAGTAGTTAACTACAAGTAGCGACGCTACTAACTTAACTACATTTTTCAGTAGCTTGGCAGTAGCTCAGTTGCTTTTTAAACAGTGTAGCTTTTCCAGTAGCTAACTACTTTTTGCAGCCAGTAGCGGTGTAGCGCGAGCAAAAGCTACATTGCGTTTTGTTGAGCCTGCGCGAATCAGCGCGATGCAAGGATATTCTTCTTCTTGTTAGATTAACTTTTTTTTTTTTTTTTTTTTTGCCATTACCGCCACCTTTTGTTTAATCACGCATCTTGCGGCTAAAGGTTCACTGACGTACAGAAGACCTCAAGCACAAATTTAAGGATACACATACAGCACAGGTGATTAATGGCCATTTTAAATGTATTAATTATCCTGCTTTATTGCTCTCTATGTTACATCAAATTTCTATTTCTGATTTTATTACAATGAACCGCCATGATCTGTCCGCCAGTTTGGTAATGAACATAAAAGACCACTAAAATTTAATCTTAGTCTGTTTATCGCACGACAAAGGCTTTGATCTAATTAAATTGCTGTATAGATTTGTTGTGACTGGTTTCAGAGCGAACCGAACTGTGCTTACAAGCAGCTTGTGATTCGGGTTCTTCTTTCACAGTCAATTCTGCGATCTCCATCACTGCATGTGAGCGAGTTTAACGTACATTGTCAGTGCCACATGTGAGCGCTTGTTCAATGTATTTTCTTGCCAAAATGCAACCATCTCACAATCGGTATTTTTGAGAATAAGTCTATACATGCAATTTACGTAGGATGTATATTTTGTTCTTGCAATGTTGTATTTGTTGCAATTTTGTACTTTTGACAAACAGTCTGAGATATTTCAGTGTTGTGTGTAATAAAACAATAAAAATCATAATTGTATTGCATTGTTTTAAACACTAAATATTTTACTTAAAACATCCCTCAGAGTCAGATTCAGTTATTTATAATATGTTGTTCAATAAAAACAAAAGTAGTTTCAATGTAGCTAGCTACCTTTTGATCGTGACTTGTAGTGTAGCTAACTACTTTTCCAAAAGGGTAGCTTGACTGTACTTTAACTACTTTAACTAACGAGTAGCTTGAAGCTTGTCAAACTACAGTTTCAAAGTAGCTTCCCCAACACTGGTATTGTGTAATTTAACGCTTTATCTTCAGAACACAAATGAAGATTTTTGATGAAATCTGAGCTTTCTCTCCCTCCAATGACAGCTACGCTAGCTACTACCACTTTGACACTTCAAAAAGTTAAGGGATCATTAAACTAATCCATTTGAATCGGGAGGTATAGTCCAAATTTTCTGGAGACACGACCGCTTTATATGATGAACAGATTGAATATAGGGTTTTATTCACATATAAACATTCATCAACTCAGACATCAGTTGTGGTAAAAGGAAGATCAAGCGTGTTCACTTGACGTGTGAGAACCAATGAGGTTCATTCTCGTGTTACACACGTTTGAGCTTCCGCAAGAAGTAGTGCTTGGCGGTATACATACCGGTTCATACCAAATACCGGTGTTTATTTTTGTTATGACATAAATGTTTAATAATATACCGCAATACCGGTGTATGTCCCTCAATTTAACAACGATCGGAACGGGGCGCGAGAGGGGTCGCTTTTCGCTGTTGCAATGTGGTGAGGACACAGCTGTATGCGTGTATCCTGACTGTGAAGATGGATAGGTTAAAATAAAATTGATAGCTGTCATATTATGTCACAGTGTTTCCCATACATTGTTTCACAATATCAACGCTGCCAACCACAAATAGATTTTCCAAAAGGGTTTGACATCCTGAATAAACATGAGCATTGCACGTTTCGAAGTCAAACCGCGGCGCGGGTGTTTTTATATGAATGTATCAGAAGTGAGAAAAAGTTTCGAAGTTATTTCTATATAGCCTAACGGTAATCTTTAACTTTCCAGATAAAGCAGTGTTTATGAGCGCTGCGCAGATTTGTGTACGCCGTTACCGGGGAAACCGCTGTTCCCTTTCATTGTCACTCTGAGTTACGTCGGATGACGACGAATGGGGTTTCGCTTAGAACACCTATCGACTTCGAGTATACAAAAACGAGCCAATGGCAAAGAAATGCCATGGGTCTGCGGAATTTGCATGACGTAACTCCGCCCCACCTCGTGGGTATAAAAGGAGGACGCCGTCAACATGCAGATATGTTTTCGCTTCGGAGCCAAAAGTATCTCTTCACTCCACAGCCATTTATGACTTCACTCTACGAGACGAGCCATTCTCTCCGGTGTTGGTGTGACTGCGATCTGCAGCGAGTTCACATTGCCTGCTGATCTGTGCAGTGATCTGCCAGTGAGTGTGTTCTCCCAGCTCGCTTCAACATCGCAGAGTTTTTTCTCCTCTCACAAAAGAGCTCGCACGCGGCACGTCTTTTTAAAGACGGCTCGCCCGTGCATTTAAAAAAAAAAAAAAAAAGTGGTTGCGGCAGATTGGTATCGGACTCTGATGGGCACGAGCGCTGTCTAGTGTGTTAGGGCTTTGATCATGCTTGTACAGCGCTCGTGGGTGATTCATGTTCTCTCTGGGAACATGATCATCGCGTCATTTAGGTCGAGACTCAATGAACTCGCAAGAGTGAAGAGTCCCCTCATCCACACCCCGATCTAGCGCTCCCCCGAGGGGTGCTACTTCGGCTGGTGGCCAGGGTGACCTGAGAGTTACGGTCTGGAACAAGGCGCCGATTATCTGTCCGCGACCCCAGCCCCCCTCCTGTGTGACGGTGCCCACTAGTGAACCTCCGATTCCCGCGAGTCGACCTTCGGGTGGCCCGCGAGTTTCGGTTGAAGCTACAGAGGAAGATGCTATGTCTGTAGCAGCATCACAAGGTGGGCTTGATTCTTCCGGAAGTGAAGACTCAGCGCTCAGCGGTGTGCATACGGTTGTGCCTGAGTCGGATCCGGAGATGACGGCCATGCTTTCCTGGGACGATTGGTTTTTGGGTAAGGCCGCCGACCCGCGTCCACGGCAAACCCCAATATCTTTCTTCCCGGACTTGCATGATGAGATCTCGATGTCCTGAAAGACCCCCGTGTCTTCTCAGGACCGCTCGTTGGTCTCATCCGCCTTTCCCCCCTCAAAGGGGCCGCTGCCCATGGGTACACTGGGGTCCCCCCGGTTGAACGCTCTGTTGCGATGCAACTGTGTCCTCAGAGTGCTTCCCGGCGCAATCCTAAGCACCCGTCCGAAGCCTGTAGTTCTTTTCGTCTACACTAATCTGTGGCGAAATCCTATAGTGCCACAGGACAGGCAGCGCCTCACTGCATCCCATGACCGTTCTGTGGTCTACCTGGCCCGGATGCTCATGGTTATGCATGAGGGCGGGACTGACTCGAGGCTCTTTAATGAGCTACCAAAAAGCGCGCCGCCGCTGACCTTGCTCTCCGAGCGACGAAGGTGGCCGTGCGCTCTCCGAGTCAGGTGAACTTTACCACTCTGGGGCTGACCGGTCTGATGTGCAGGATGTCGGCGGACTCGTCTGCTCGACACCCCCACATCCCAGGTCGGCCTCTTCGGCGGTGCGGTTGAGTACTTCTGCCCAACAGTTCTTAACCGCCCGGGAGCAGATTGAGGTTATTCTGCCGACGGCCCCGCCGTCCGCTCAGGTCCCTCAGTCTGCCAACCGCCGAAGGCGCCCTCCCACAGTTCCAACCCCGCCCATTCACCCGGGCTGGCTTTGGAAGACCGTGGGGGGATGCCTCAGCCCTCTCCAGCCCCGCCCCCCGCTAAACGCCGGGTTAAGCGGCGCTTTTGAGATGGGCTGCTCAGAGATGGGACTCAATTGTTTCCAGGAGTTGGTAGCAGGGCCACTCCTTTCCCCGGTGGAGGGCTTCAGAAAGAACTGATTCTCTCGTCTCTGAGCACACAGAGTTCTCGGACGACACAGAGCGCCGCCCACAAGCTGTGCTCTCCTCGTCCCCGTCTGTCCCAGAGTCGGTTGACACGGCGTACCGTCCACGGACCGTTTCGTCCCTGTCCCACTCTGTCGCCAGACCCCTGGCAGAGCCGCTATGCCGTCCACGTCTGGGCCAGTTACTCCGCTTCGCTGCCCCTCCGGGGGGACGCCTGTGGTTCGCATGACCCCGCTGGTTCAGTTCCTGGGAGCCTTGCTAGAGCTTCCCCGTCTGTCCCGCTGGGTACCCGAACCATCAGGCTCGGCTATGCGATTCAGTTAGCACGGTCTCCTCCCCGCTACAGGGGAGTCCGCTCCACATTGGTCGATGGCAATGCCCCCATCATGAGAGCTGAGATTGCCACCCTGCTGGCGAAGGGTGCAATCGAGACTGTCCCTCCAGCCGAGATGAGGTCCGGCTTCTACAGCCCTTACTTCATTGTCCCCAAGAAAACCGGTGGGTTACGACCGATCCTGGACTTGCGCGTGCTGAACCGCTCCCTTCACAGGATGCCGTTCAAGATGCTCACCCCCAAACGCATTTTCGAATGTGTTCGGCCCCAGGATTGGTTTGCAGCGATCGACCTGAAGGACGCCTACTTTCATGTCTCCATTCTTCTTCGACACAGACCATTCCTCCGGTTTGCTTTCGAGGGGCAGGCATACCAGTACGCGGTCCTCCCTTTCGGGCTAGCCCTGTCTCCTCGCGTCTTCACGAAGGTCGTCGAGGCAGCCCTTGTTCCCCTTCGGGTTCACGGGGTTCGCATCCTGAACTATCTCGACGACTGGCTTATCCTAGCTCACTCTCGAGACCAGGTTTGCGAACACAGGGACCTTGTGCTCCGGCACCTAGCTCGTCTGGGCCTTCGGGTCAACTGGGAGAAGAGCAAACTTTGCCCCGTGCAGAGGATCTCTTTTCTCGGGTTGAACATCGACTCGGTCGCCATGTCCGCGCAGCTTACGAGCGAGCGCGCGTAGTCACTGCTGACTTGTCTGAGACAAATTCAGGGCAAGAGTTCCACTGAAATATTTTCAGAGGCTCCTGGGGCATATGGCATCTGCAGCCGCGGTGACACCGCTCGGATTGCTTCATATGAGACCGCTTCAGCTTTGGCTTTGCGACCGAGTCCCGAGGTGGGCATGGCAACAAGGCACGCTCCGAGTATCAGTTACTCCAACCTGCCGTCAGACCTTCACCCCATGGTCGAACCTCAGTTTTCTCAGGGCAGGTGTCCCCCTGGAACGAGTTTCCTGGCATGTTGTTGTCTCAACAGATGCCTCCACCACGGGCTGGGGCGCCATGTGCAATGGACATGCTGCCGCGGGCTCCTGGACAGGACCCCAGCGCCTATGGCATGTCAATTGCCTCAAGTTGCTGGCAGTACGCCTTGCTCTGCACCGCTTTCGGGCGCTGCTCAAGGGTCAACACGTACTAGTCCGATCAGACGATACCGCCACTGTAGCGTACATCAACCATCAAGGTGGTCTACGCTCCCACCGTATGTCGCAACTCACTCACCACCTTCTCTTATGGAGTCAGAAGCATCTGAGGTCCCTTCGAGCCATTTACATTCCCGGAGCCCTGAACTGTGCAGCCGACGAGCTCTCATGGCTTCAGCCCCTCCCCGGAGAATAGCGACTCCATCCCCAGTCAGTTCAGCTGATTTGGGACCAGTTCGGGGACGCACAGATAGATCTGTTTGCCCTCCCACGACTTGACCCATTGCGACCAGTATTATTCCCTGACCGAGGGCACGCTCGGCACGGATGCTCTGGCGCACAGCTGGCCGCGGGGCCGCAAATATGCGTTTTCGGCAGTGAGCCTTTGTGCGCAGGTCTTGTGCAAGGTCAAGGAGGACGAGGAGCAGGTCCTTCTGGTTGCGCCGTACTGGCCCACCCGGACTTGGTTCTCCGAACTGGTGCTCCTCGCAACAGCACCTCCTTGGCCAATTCCTCTGAGGAAGGACCTCCTTTCTCAGGGACGGGGCACCCTATGGCACACCATAAGGCTCTCTCCAAGCAGAGGTTGTCTCACTGGATAGTGGACACCATTGCTTTCGCATACCAGCAGCAAGGTCGACCGTGCCCCCTTGGTGTGACTGCCCACTCCACCCGGAGTGTGGCATCCTCTTGGGCTCTAGCGCGTGGCGCCTCGCTAACAGACATCTGCAGAGCTGCAGGCTGGGCGACACCTAACACATTCGCCAGATTCTACAATCTCTGAGTGGAGCCTTTGTCCTCTCATGTACTCGCTTCAACTAGCTAGTACTGGACCCGCTCAGGTGTCTTCGCTTGCTCGCCATTCCAGTCCACGGACTGGATACGTGCGATATTTTCCTCAGGTGAGCTTTTCCGCAAGCCCTGAGTTCCTCCAGCACCCCTGATGCTAGCGCCAGTGTCTATTGCCTGGGCGTCGGCTAGGTGCCTCCCGTGTGCATGGTCCCTCCCCGGAGCTACCCCCAAACGTGTCTAGCCTCTCTGAGCATGTGTCTTTCCCTTGGCAAGCCACCTTGCCACCCCTAAGGTTGAAATATTCCACCTGCGGCTGGACACCTCAGTATTCTCCATATGTTTCCTTCGGGTCATATGTGTATTTCCAAATTTCAGTCTTGGCTCCTCAGCGAAGAAACATAACTGCATGTTGTCGGCGTCCTCCTTTTATACCCACGAGGTGGGGCGGAGTTACGTCATGCAAATTCCGCAGACCCATGGCATTTCTTTGCCATTGGCTCGTTTTTTAATAATCGAAGTTGATAGGCTTTCTAAGCGAAACCCCCATTCGTCGTCATCCGACGTAACCTCTCCGTTCCTTACTCAGGGAACGAGGGTTATATACGTACCCGAGACGTTTCTGACGCTCCTAGAGCGTCTCCTGCTGCACCTCTTTGTAAACACCCTTCAAATCTGTAATACCATAGACTATTAATACTAGTGTGGGAATATCTACAATATTCACTCATGACAGTAAAATAGTTCTAAGTCAATGCAGTATTTACTCTCTCAATCAGCAGAAAATGTGGTTAACACCCAGTCTTGCTTGAAAAAATAATAATACCGTCATATACCGTGAAACCGGTATAATAATTGTGAAAAATACGTGACATGGATTTTTGGTAATTCCGCCAAGTACTACAATGAGGTGCATTCTCGTGTTACACAGCATGTTTGAGCTTCAGCAGGAACCCAACTATCAATAAATAATGGAAAATGGTGGAAAAACAAAGAGTCATAATTCATTTTTTAATTATCAGTTTATTGTTTTTAATCAAATGAAAGCTGATTGACATTAGAAAATGAATAAATAAATTGTTTTAAGTTTTAAATTATATTAATCCCTGATGACTTCCTCTGATCATATAAGTGAAGATCATTGGTAGCTGACAGAGTGAACAGAATAACAGGCAAACAAATTAAAAACTTGCAGATGATTATTCACGAAACACACTGGCAAATGTTTAGGACAGCTGTATGTAACATGTCATCAGCCATTTAGCAAACACAGTATTTAAAATAGACCATAACATTCTGTTAAAAAATTCATCCAAGGCATGAAATTAAATCAAATTTCATTTTTGAACAATCAAGTCCATTAATTACATGGCTAAACTGTTTTGCTGGTTTTCATTTGCTATTTCGGACCACATCCCTGAGCTGCCAGGCCCTTAGATTTACATCTCAATGAAATGATCACCACAACAGGGGACGCATGAGATTTAACTGAAAACTTCTGAGGTAAAAAGTGAGATAACGTTTTTTTTGTGTGTTTTTTACAAACAAACATGGTGTTTGACGGACTGTTGAAGAGCTAATGAGAATCTAAACAGCTTAAGCATACAGTTAACGAGCATATTTTCTTTGATTGTACCTAACTAAATTTTGCAAAATAAAGTGGGTTCAAACATGAGCGTTTGTTCCGAAGGCCAGCCTTCATCTTTGCTGGTGCATCAGATGTGTTTGCATGACTGTCCGTGTTGATACTGCGGTACCTTGAAGGACTGGATTCAGCACACAGAGCTTCATTTTTAGGGCACTTTTCAGTTGTGCATCAGATACTGGTGGAAATAGATGCCGAACAGGCTGCTAATGAGTTGACAGGCCGCAACCCACCATGCGAGAAAGGCGAAGATGCCCCTGAAGAAAAGAGGCGTGAGGACGCCGCGTAAAGCAGAGAACAGCTCGATCAGGTGGGCTACGGTGGCCTGGATGTCCTCCTCCATGTCCTCCATGTCCTCGTCGTCTTCCAGTCTTGGGGCTGGTGGAGGGGTGGTGGGAAGTATGGGAGCAGAGGTTACACCCGGAGTCTCTGCTCCAAGGCCCCATGAAAAGTCACCTGAGGGGTACATTACAATTTTTGTATACATTAAAAACTCTTTAAGAAAATTATTCAAAATTCAAATCAATAAATGAAAAATATTTGAATTAAAAAAAAAATATATATATATATATATATAATATTATAAATAAGTATCTAATAACTATAAAATAAATATACTTTACACATACATAAAATATAATAAATGACTTTAACTTTAACTAAATAAAAATATTAAAATACAAAACAAATATAACAGTAAATATAAAAAATAAATCAATCAATAATTAAAGTAAAAGTATTTAATAAATAAATAAATAAATAAATACATATATAAAATAAAGATTGGCTCAAAAACTAAAATTGTCAAATTTACATTATTAAAAAATGATTAGACTTACAATTTTACATAATTATTATGACCTCATTAATTCTGTTATTTAAAAGGTAACTTAAATTTTTGTTCAAAATGAACAACATTTAAATAATTAGTCAATAATACACATTCAGTCCTTCTAGCAAAACTTGTTTTTTTCTTACCCGGATTCACTATAGTAAGCCTGTTATAAGTGTTTATATTTTAGACCTAGCGGGAGATTTTTTGCGCCCATGCGTGTCTTGTCATATCTATAAATAGAGAAAAGTTGCTCCGGCTATTTTGACGCGTGTATGGTGTGGGACTGGGAGTGGCATAGGTTAGTTGTCACAGCGAGCGAGAAAGATTGACAGCTAAATCTCGAACCTCCAGGGACCAACATTTTAAACCAACATTGTACAGAGAAGAGTAAAAAGAGAATGCCACAGAGCTTTTAGCAACATTAGCTTAGTTTTCGGAGATGGCGAGAACTGAAAGATTGGAAATGTTGTAAAAGCAACGTGGAGATGGTGTTTTTATCACTCAACAGGTGATTAACGTATTTAATTGAACAGAGAAATTGCCATTTGTAGCTCTCTAACAGAGTTCATTGTGCATTATCTATTATGAAGGCTCATTTCATTATGGTTGTTGTAGCGCTGCGCTAGAATTTATTTTCAAGGAAGTACCATGTCTATTAATGGGTGTAGCTAAAGGCACGCCTTAAGCTTGAGAACCTTTTCATCTAAACTGGTTATATATCTTAAGCCTAATAGTGCTAGATTAATGAGCATATAATTATATTCAGTCATGCAGAGACGAAGCACAACCAAAACAATATTCTTCCACAAAATGCATGCAGTTTTGTTTTTTAACTGCTAGAGGGCCAAAAGTTTAATAGTGTACCTTTAACTGCCAGTGAGAGAGTAGTGACCCACCTAAAGATTTGAGTGCCAAAGTTGAGAAAAGTACAAGCAGAATAGGTATGAGGTACTGGAGAGTGACCACAGTCAGGTAGCAGAAAACTCGTGTCACCTACATAAACGGGTTTGAAAACATTACATCATTATATTTATCATTATGTATAGTAAACATTCATAATTTCCACTCTGTGATTTGTAATGTTTTGTATACATAAAACACTGATACTTCGCATTTCAACCCCACCTTCCTCTGGATGTCAATGGCAGCAATACGCCCCGCCTCTTTCTTCATTTGCTCCACCCACTTCTGAGAGAGGTTAAGGTAGGCCTGTAGGTGGTAACGTGTGAGCAGCAGCTTCAAAACACACAGCACCACGACAGTCCATAGACGAACCGAGTTAAAGGCAGAACTAGAAAGTCTGAAAAAAATAAGGATATGGAAATGTTAAAATATAAAATAAATAATTTAAATATGTAAAATATAAATGAAAATAAAAGCAATATTTAAGTTATAATAACATCATTTAAAATGAATACAAATATTAAAATAAAAAAAATGTATAAAATACATCATAGATGGGCAAAGATTTAATAAATAAAATAATTTTTAAATAAAAGCATTCAAATACAAAATGAATGATTGAAAAACACTAAATATATATTTTAGAGTGGCCTTTTATTGTGGCTAGCCTAAGGCACACCTGTGCAATAATCATGCTGTCTAATCAGCATCTTGATTATGCCACAACTGTGAGGTGGACGGATTATCTCGGCAAAGGAGAAGTGCTCACTAACACAGATTTAGACAGATTTGTGAACAATATTTGAGAAAAATAGGCCTCTCTAAAAGAAAAAAAATTAAACTTACAAGGTAACTGAGGTCTTTCCCATGGGGGCGTTCTCTAGGAAGTCTCGAGCAATGGGTTTAATCCACATTACAATAATGACCAGTGGTGATAGAAAACCCATGTGCAAAAGGATCCTAAAAGGGATAAAAAAAAAATCTAACTTTCAATATCATCAATCCAATACTATAATTTTTGTTCATGTTCAATTCTTATACAATGCAATGTTGAGTGTCTTACTGAATGATTGGACGGTCTGCGTTCATCTGAACTGCGTCTAGGTGAGTTTGGGCCAATCGCAGTCCAGGGAATGCAAGGAGAGCTCCAATGAAGGCACAAATGACAGCCAGTCCCAACTTCACTGATAGTTTGGTGAAGGGAACTCTGTTAAAATATTGTCAGTATTTTTATGATAAAAGAATACAGAACATGACTAATGATATCTAACCATTAATGTATAACTTACGACCACTCATAGCCATGCTGTTTGGCAAAGACCTCAAAATTGTCAAAAAGACTGGTAAATCCTGCAAAAAATTGATAAGGAAAGATTTCACTGCGACAAGTGGTAAAAATGTCCTTTCACTTCTTGAAATACAGATCAGATAACCACATACCGGGCTCAAGGCCAAACTCCAGGTAGTCTTCTCTCACAACAAGAACCAGCATGGCAATAAGCAGAGATAAGAAGCCGAAAGCAAGACACACAGAGCGTTCGCCGCCCTCCTCAGAGCGGAAGTAGTGGCTCATAAGAAGATGCAGCGTCCTCCTGAGAACTTTAGTCAAGGACAACAAAACATTACAAGTTATATTCTTTCTTAGCATGAGGTAAGTTGCATCTGAATTTCTCAGGTAGCTTCAGGCCTGTTAATCCAAAGGACTGTAGTGTTGGAGGATACAGGCAGAAGAAAACAGTCAGCACACACCAGATGGAAGCAATATTGACTTCCTTGCTTGCATCCACTAAACTAGAGTAGCCTTCGGTGAAGAGGTAAATCCCTGTCGCATAGACGGCAAAGTCAATCAGCCACTGGTACTCCACAAAGAACCGCAAAACTGTGAGGAAGAGAAAAGGTTAAGATCATCCGAGGAGCTTTTCTTCAAGCAAAAAGAAGATCAAACTGTTCAGGAACCCAGATAAAGACCTACCAAGTGCATCCAAGACATTTACAGGCGCATTCTCCAAGTGAAGGTCGATGTCTTTTGGAACTGTGAGCGGCTTGGATTCTCCATGTCCATTTTGTCTCCTGGAAACAGCAAGAGATCGAGCAGAAGTTATCGAATTCCCTAACAGAAAAGTAAGAGTGGCAACAGTTGCACTGAATCAAGCTCACACCTGTCTCGCCTGCTGTTCTTAGGAATCTGCTTCCCTGCAAGGGCGCACAATACGCCTTCAGATGGATGTTTGAACCTGAAAAGGCTGAGAATACCAACAGGCTGGGGTATTAGAAAGAGCCAGGTGTTATATATAAGTCTACATGGAAAAGATGTGTATCACCTGCCGTTACATAAGAGCCAGCGTGCAAAGGAGAGATGTGGGGCCATTCTTTGCATTACGCTGACCGCCAGCAAGCTCACCACCAACTGAACCCCCATCAGAGCCTTGAAAGAGACAGACAAATAGAGAATGTACATTGGTACAGAAATACCTTTACAGTTTATAAAAACAAACTAAAATTGCTTTTACAATTTACATTAATGATTTTACAAGTCACTTTGATTTGCATAGCGCTTTAAAAAATACGGATTGTTCAAAAGCACCTTCACAGTGATAAACAGGAAAATAATGATCAATGATGCAAACATAGTTCAACACAATCCAATAGTGTCAGTGCAGTCAAATATAACTGAATATTAAGTTGTTAATGTCTATGTGTGGATTTTCATGGGGCAAAGAGTTCTGGAGAGTTTAAAAATACCAATGTTAGCTCATTTTTTGTTAAAGCATTTATATTAGTCATTCCATACAAAAATGTGTGTTATTTAAGCTGTACAATTTGTACAAATCATGCTTGTAGAGGTGGGACTATTGACAGGCGGATGGACATACGTTGGAATTGATTTGCACATTAGAGGAGTTGAAAATTGAATTAAGTTTGCAATGACAAGGTTGGTAAGTGGTTTTATCACACTAGTCTTGCTTTAACTTATGTTTAAGTCTCGTGGCTTTACTTCCAAAACTATTTTATTTTAACGTTTGTCACGGAGACATGCCTTGTCCCATTGAGTTCCATAGTAAAAGAAATACAGTAAACGCTTTACAAACTAAAATACTGGTCGAAATGGTTTTCTGTGCTAATAAACAACATGTCACTGCAGCTTACAGAGAAAATTCCTGTAACTCTGGTTCTGGAGTTTTTACAGCACTTCACTACCAAATCTATTTGACTAGTCTATGGGCCTGTGCCAGTCACTCGAGATGAACACAGGAGCCAGGCTGTCAAAGTGAGCAGGTGCTGGCATTGCAAAACCCCCATGACATGGGGAGGCATGGCAGTCAGCTAACATGCTACAGCTAACCATCCTATATAACACTAAAGAGCTACTATTGAAATCTGAAACACAGAAACAGTGCAATGGCAATGCCACAGTCACTAACACACGTAGGAAAAGTAGTACAATGGATCCAAAATACCCCTAACCAGTCTACAAGCTATCACTGTGCTAACATGATTTCAGTACAGCAGATACAAACAACAATCAACCGGATCGATCGTGTCAACGAGCAATTTTACAAGTCGATTTAACTGTTGAAAAAATACATATACTAACCATTTTCGTTTGGTGAGTTTAATGAATGAGTTTATGTCCCATGTAGCAGCTCTCTTGGTGACACTTGAGTGTTCGAACAGCTGAAGGAGTATTTTGATGACGTATGCTACAATCGCTCGCTCTGATTGGGCCATGTCGACAACGTATGAGAGCTGCAATTCTATTGGTCGGACTGTCTACGCATCTACAATTTGATTGGTCCTCGTGATGGAACTGTAAATGTCGTTAGCTTTTCAAGGACAGAAATAAAACTGTGGGAGGGCCAAGATGTGCAAATGGAGAGGTGTTGTGACAACACAAACGTTCAAACGGCAAATACATTAGCTTTTATAGGGCATAAACGTCAGCTTTCTGCAGTCAAATGTTCTTGTCAACCCAAACTCTACTGTGGGAAAATTCATATGTCAATGGAAATGTGATTTTTAGCAGCATTATTTAAGGTTTGTGGTTGGTATATGCCATTTAGGAGCTGCTACAGCTGTTATGGTTGATGTGCAACTGCTAACAGCTGATAAGCCTACAAATTAATCTTGCCCTCAGCTATTTTTGATCCTTCAATAGTTTTTTTTCTCTCCAAATGTAAATGACTGCTGCTAAAAAAAAAAAAAAGCTAAATTGATCCCCTTTATTGTCAAGAATCATGTGTTCTTTTTAGGGTTCTTGAGTTGCTATGGTTGTATGGTTCTTTGTAGATTAGATAAAAGTCTTGATGTTACATTACAAGATCTTCATGCGTGGATGGGGTTCCCAAAAGCATTATAAGCCTATAATAGAAACAATTGGTCTCTACAATATACTTAGTAGGCCTACAATGCTTTTGGGAAATGCAGCCCAGATCAACATTGTTTCAAGGAAACAGATTAAAAAGGAAAATAAACTGCGCTTTTAGTACTAGCCAGAGGATAAAATGTATTTTTGAAATGTAAAATGTTCATACTATGATGCTTTCCAATTTGGTGACATTTTTTTCCTTCCTTTTTTCTCTATTGTTCTTTAATGGCATAGAATGTTCCATGAAGAACCTTTAACATACAAGAAACCTTTACCTTACCATTGGACAAACGGCTTTTTTTGTGGAAAAGGGTTCTTTTAATGTTCCCCTTGCTAAGAAAAAATGGTTCTATAGGAACTGTTGACTGAAAGGTTCTTTGGGAAGCTAAAAATCTTTCTTCTATGGCATCGCTGGAAAACGCTTATTCTGGAACCTTTATTTTTTAAGAGTGATGTGGTGCTTTAAAGAAACCAACTTGTCTGAAGATGCTATATAACATCAAGAACATTTATAAATTATTATAAAAACTCAAATAAATTATTTCATGTTTATTTATATTTTAATCACTGTAAGAAAATATGATCAATAAGTTAAGACAACATAAGTTAACCAATTAAATTTTTTTATGAAGTCATACAAGATTCAATTCATTTTTAAAATCAGTTTAATGTAATTTAAGTTGAAATGACTTAAACATCCAAGTTGCTTAAACATATTAATGCAGCAACTTTTTATTTTACAGTGCACGTTATAATGTGTTAACTTATTGTTGTAATGTTACTCACTCTTTTTAAATGCATTTTCAACTTTTTTTTTAATGTTGAAAAACGAAATGCTTTTTAATTAAGGATCCAAGCAGTTGAGCGGTTTCCAACTCAACGCACCCTGTAGCGCTGCAGACTCATGGCTTTCACGCGACGTGCATGATAATTGGTCACGCGTATTGAGAGAGCTGGGATATGCACTTGAACTTGACCTTCTGAATTGCGTCGCTAAAGGACATGAGTATGGCCCTTGCTCTCTTCTTATATGTGCCAATCAGTCGTTAAGACTTATGTTCAATGCTCATTTCCATAAAATCCAGTCCGGCTCCAATTAAAGGACTATGTGGCATTCCGAGGCGAGTCTTTTCCCACGGAACAGCTAGTGTGGAAACATCTCTCCACAACGACAACAACATTGGGTATGTAGTCGTGGAAACTCATTTGAACTAGTGCTTTGGATATATTAGGTTTGTAATTCAGAAAATTATTTTTTCTTTAATTGCTTCAATTGGGACAGTATGTGCTACCAAAAAAAAAAAACATTATTTACTTTCATCTGATTGTATACGAAAAAACTGGCTAATGGCCTATATTTTGTTTAGGCTAATGATTTATTCCCGCCGTTTTTTTCACGATTCGTAAGAAATTTGAGTCGCATTATGTTTCGCGTTGAAGACATCTTCACTGCTTTGGTTTTAAAAAGAAACTACCATCCTAACATAGGCTAAAGTTTGAGTGTGCAACTGATATTTCTGAAACAATTTTGTGTACTTTAGGATAAACTTCATTCGTCATACTTTTGACGATCACAGTTTTTTTTTGTTTAGATTTGGTGTTTGACCTGTGACCTGGGGTCAAACAGAAATATAATTTGAGCAAAGGGTCAAGTGCATCCTGCAAGACATACCTATGGATGAATGGGAAAACTCCTTATTATTTACGTGAGTGCTTTGAGCTAAAGCGTATGAAATTATAGCCTATATTTATTTGAATGATTTTTATTTAGAATCTCAGCCTCATTTTACTCTCATTTACCCTCATTTTTACTCATGTTACTCTCAAATAGCATGTGTCACGAATTGTTTCATTGTGTCCTAATCATATCATAATTTTTAATGGTTATTTTGATTTCGGTTGTTTTCACCTCAATTTTAATGTTGAGATATGCGGATCACAACAGTTCTGTCTGTTCATTCATTTTGGAGCTAATACATTTTAATAATGCATGATTAACAAATGTCCATGTCGCCACTGAAACTAGGCTATCAAGCGAAATACGTATAATTTTTGTAGCTCTTCATATAAAGACATCTCGTATGGCTATTGCGTACTGTGTATTTTGCCTAAACTAAAATGTATCATAACGTCATGAGCGTTTTTAAGGCGTCTTTAATTTTGTAATTCCACTTTTTCATGGTTTAATTTTTCAGGTTTTTATTTAAAAATGGCATTACGTTTTACCAGTTTTTAGCCTTATACCTTTTTAAAATATTTTTTTTCATCTTAAAACTAGTCTTCCAAGTACACCTAAAATTGTATTTAGGGTTTAATAATCTACTAGTAACTTGTATCAAATTTCCCTTTATTGTTCTTTCAAAATGTTAGGCCACACAGCAAGATCATATTATTTATATTCATTTAAAAATGATATATTAAAGAACAGACTCGTTTATAAGCGATTATCTTCTTACTGAATTTAATTTAGTTCGTTTAGCGACATGAAATTAAAAATAGCTAGAGAGTTTAATTCATTGAATTTTAGTTCATCTAAATGACGACGCTGCACAGTTTGGTGCTTCGCCAATGAGCATACAGCCTATTATAGGCTTCACATTCACCTCAGCTAGCCTGTAGGCTATGAAATACTACTATATATTTGGTGGTGCTACAGTTAATTCATTTATTATTTTGGGTTTAATTATAAATCGTAATTTTTGCATTCAATTGGACGCGATCTCAAAATTGGCATTTGGTTTAAATCTTTAAAATATTTAGCTCCTAACTTTATTTTCTCTGAATGATTTAAAAACGATTTAAAATATAGCATGGGAAGGCTATTTTGAAACGGATGTGATTTACACAAATGGTCTCTTGATATGTAAACATGAATTATTGATAGGCCTGCGACGGAAAGCTCGGTCCTTCTATTATCATGTCAACAGTTGCAGCGTCTTACCGATGGGTGTCGCTGTTTTCTGTTTGTTTCAGTGACGACGTGTTAATAAAAGGACGAAATAAGCTGCAATAGCTATTATGAGAAAAAAAATAGATTGAAGCACCAATGTTTATTTTTTCCTTCCTTTTTCTCTGGCATGAAAATTAAAGGAATTAAATGTCAATGCCTGGTGCGTTTTCATTTCATTCATTGTTTCTCTTTGAGTGTCGTCATTTTTTTAAATTTGATTTGGCAAGTTAAAACAGGCTACCTGAATTTATATAAACTATACAAATAGTTTACATGTCCCAGGTTCTAGGATGTAATAATCCAAGCTTTTAAATGATCGTATGGGACATGGAAAATAAGGCTTATTTTTGTTCTCATTCTTTCCATCTTTGCATGTTCAACAGAAAGAGTTAAAGAAGATTATCCGTTCTGATTCAAGTATAAATACGGGTTTATGCCAGACAGTTTTTTTTTAAAGAAATTCTCGAGGCACGATCAATTAAGATTCCTCTATACCTACTTCAATCCAATTTGTTTGGCCCCGTAGCTATCCATTAAAGAAACCCTTAAATATTCTTAAGACATTACACTAAAGTTATTGTGGTATATTTTAATGATAAATATGTGGGCCTACTCAATTTCATATAATTTTTGACCTTGGGGAGATTTTTTGGTCCCCATTAGGAAAAAAAACTTTTTTTTGAAAATGTAAAAATTACTCTTTAAAAAGTTGCTGCAGTATTTTTTTTAAGTACAATGAACTTGGACGTTTAAGTACATTGAACTTAAAATGAAATTAAACTGACTTGTATAACATAAAAAGTGGACATTTGATTAACTAATTTTGATGAGTTAAAGAGATGTAAAAACGACATAATTTATTGATCATATTTGTTTTTACAGTGATAGGTTTAGGGGCAGGGTTAGAGTAGGGGGATAGAAGAATATACAGTCTATACAGTATAAAAAAATCATTAAGTCCCCATAAAACATGAAAATACAACGTGTGTGTGTGTGTGTGTGTGTGTGTGTGTGTGTGTGTGTGTGTGTGGGTGTATTGATATTTGCTAGTATTCGGATATTACCCATATTAATTTCGTGTTTGTAAAATAAATGTGGAAATGCAGAATGTCTTCACCAACAAAACGTGAACGATGACAATATATGCACGCACAAATTACCCAGGTCTATGACGTCAATACGCAACCATACACGTTTTAACCCTGAATCCCTTTCGGGTACGGTGAATGGATGACTCTGTCTCTCTCTTTCACACACACACACACACACACACACACACACACACACACACACACACACACACACACACACACACACACACACACACACACACACACACACCTCCCTCCATTTCCAAATGTCGATAGCATATAAGCAGTAGAACTAGGAAATATGGATTGATAGCTACCCGGACTGTCTCCAGTAATTTTACGCACGTGACGCTTCAAAGCAACAAGGCGCCAATGTCTAGTGGAAAACTGATAGATAAATAACACGAACGTCTATTGGCCTGCACTGCACACAAGCACTTCCCAGTTAGGGCGCGCGCGCGTGTGTGTGCTGTCAGTACAGGAATCTTAAGGTGTGAGCATGTGCAACTGCGGGTGTGATGGTTTAACAATTATAGATGTGTAATGAAATCGAATGCTATAAGCTTCGTATGCGCCTCTACCGAAAACTGAGCTGATTCTATGGACAATTTGCGTTTATTTTATTCGTATTCGCGGATAGAACGAAACCGACTACCTTTCTTTTAGTCTGCCCATATACCAACCCAAAACAGAGATAGAAAAAGATGGGCGTAACTCTAAATCATGGATCATGCACGCGGACTTTGGGACAATAACTCATCAATTCACTACCGGACGCCGTTTACGCGCGAGCTGCTTGAGTTTCTACACACGTCCACGCATGAGACCAACGACAGACTCGATCCCAGCAGTCCTCGGAGTAGCAGCACTGGATACTTAGCAGGAATCTGGATAACAAGTTTTGCAGTTGAGCTAATAGAGCGTCAGATCACTCAAGCCAACGCCGATGGCGGTTCGCCACTCATGGACGTCAATACTTTTCATGTTGCCCTTTAAAGTGACGTAGTTGCGCGTTTAACGCGATTCTCGGGAATAGTTCATGGCTGTTCTTGTTTTCAACAAATGCATTGCTGCAAAGCATTTTTATTTATTTATTTGTACCTGTGGATTAGATATTGTGGTGTAATGGATCAAGTTTGGTAAGTGAACACTAATTTGTATTGACTTATCAGTAATTAGTCAATGTTTGTTTAACTTCACTTTCAAATGGTAGTAATTTCAGCGCAAAAATGTAAAAGATCTACAATAAAACATAGGCCTTTTTGGTATATATTACCTTATCATTTACAGTGAAAATGTATATATTACTTATCAATAACTATTGAATAAAGTTATTTTCCCTCGGTTTTATCAGTTACGTAGATTACAGTGTGTTGTGCTGCGTTCTATGTGAGTTGGTTAATGTTTAGTGTCAGTTGTGTGTTTGTGTTTGTTTAGCTTAAACTGTGCTCTTGTGTTTTCATTGGCCATAGCTGCCTTAGGGACCAAATTTAAATCATGTGTGTCCTTGCACTGTATCACATTAGTATCTTAAAATTTGTTTGTAAACTGCAGTTAGAGTTTGAAACTGTAAAATATAATTTGGCATCATCACTGTATTTCTTACAGTAAAGTTAAGGCATTCACATCTGCCAGTTAATTAAACAATTCACTGTGCAGTTTTGTTTTTCAAAGATTTGTCCAAATAAATGTGTGCACATTTCACATGTAATTATTTGCACACAATCTAATTCTCGTGCTGGGAAAGGGGGGGGGGGGGGGGGGGTGTCCATTTGTCAGAGTTAATGTGGCGTATTTTAACTAAATCATCTTTTGAGCGTTGTATGAAGTGATCATTAGGCGAGCGCGGGGAGCAAACAGTTGTGCGATTGTTAGAGGAGCCTGGGAAAATGTTCCGGGGTCCGGGAGGTGGAGTGTATTGACGCCAGACCCTCTTGTTGAGGGGACTTCTGTGCTCCCAGACGTTATTGTCATGATAATGAGCAGCCCGCACGTTGTTGAACTTGATGTTGACTTCTTTCTTTAGGGCTGAATTTTTTTCGGTCACTTGTTTGTGGGAAAATTTTCTCCGGAGCTACAGTGTGAAATTAATTAATCAGGCTTTTGGAGCGACCAACAATAGAGACCAAGAGGATCCCTGGAACCCCACAAAAGGCCCCAAACGTTTTTTTTTCTTTCTAAACTGTATTCTTCCCAGCCACAACAGACTGAAAGAGAGTTGTAGTTTAAGAGATTTTTTTCATTGTAGGCCTAAGCTATACACATTATTATTATTATAGTTAAATATATAATAGGCCCACATAACAACACTTATAGTTTTAAAAGTATTATCTGTTCCTGAAAAACTAAAATGAGGTGTGTGTGTGTGTGTGTGTGTGTGTGTGTGTGTGTGTGTGTGTGTGTGTGTTCGAGTGAATGAAGCACGTGCTTGTACGTTTTAAAGACTTTGTAAACTCTTATACTGTAGTGTCAATGCTCTATAGCAAAACATTTTACTTTACATTTCCACAGTGTTGTTATGAGGCAGCGTCAATTAAATAGCCTTATACTCGTATTGTATTTGCATTGTTGCAGCACTAGTTACTACTTCTTAAAATAAAACGTGAAGAAATTTAAATTAATGAGAAGGTTTTAAGGAAGCATTGTTTGTTCGTTGTTCTCATTATAACTTCTGTTTCTTCAGGCACTCAGAGATGCGAGGTCATCACTGTCTACTAAAAGGTAAGAATTAAAAAGATTTGATGGTAAAAAAGGGTCTTATATAAAAATATTTTTTTGTATCGACTTTCAAGTAGGAATTATTGAGTAAAAAGAATGAATTGTAATGTTGAAACTTTATTTGCCTGCAGTTGAATTGAACTTAATAATTTACCGCGACCTTTAAAATCTTAAAATAAACAAATAATAATAATAATAATAAACTTTTAGCCACTTATTTAACAAATATTTTACCTAGAGATATTTATATTACGGTTTATAAGACCGTTTTGTGAGTTGATGCCAACAAGAACATTGCTCAATGTATAAATGATTTAAAAATAAATTGTGTTAAACTAAATTGATTTTGTATGATCTTTAATTGTTTTTTGAAAACGAAATGTTCTCGTACTTGTTTTTTTTTAAAAAACACATGTTTTTTTATATAGAATTTGTATATTTACATGATCTTTTTTTAAATCTTGGTGTTAAATAACGCATCGGTTAAAAAGATCATTTGCATTAAAAATGCTGTAGCTAGTCTAACTACTACCTGTAATGAAGCAAATGTGAGCCTTTTGAGGGGGGAAATTAAAAAATCAACTGTAAAAAGGGGGGGGGGGGGGATGTGTCAAAGTTACCAGTATATTATTATGAAAGATATACGCGGTGTTTTGTGTAATCTGAACTTCAGCACCAAGGACAGATCCCTTCCACCTAAATGAGCTTCAGTGCGACTCAAACTGCGAGGCATGTTGCAAAATACACCTCTTAGTAGTTTAATTGTTCATTTTTATTGCTATTTTTCTTTCAGTTAGATGAAATTAGTCTTGATCACATATGCTATGGCTATAAAAGAGAAGAACAAGAAAAAAACTCATTATTTGTTTAAAATTATTTGGTTGAAAGATGCGATGTATTGCTTTGAATTGTATGATGCAGGCCTGTATTCTGGGTTTACAGTGTGTTTTTGAGCAGGGTGGGAAGCACATCTTTGAAACAGGACATGACGCAAAGAGCGGGAGTGTGTAAATCATGCGGAGGTGTGTGTGTGTGTGTGTGTGTGTGTGTGTGTGTGTGTGTGTGTGTGTGTGTGTGTGTGTGTGTGTGTGTGTGTGTGTGTGTGTGTGTGTGTGTGTGTGTGTGTGTGTGTGTGTGTGTGTGTGTGTGTGTGTGTGTGTGTGTGTGTGTGTCAGTGGGCGGGGGTTGAGATTGAAGGTGTGAGAGAGACTGAGAGAGACTCTCACAATTGTATTTGCATATTGTATGTCGTAAATTGTGCGTATTTAATGATAAGCATTATAAACAATAACAAAACACGAACAATATTTTTTTTTAAACAAGGCCTATATACCTATATTTTGGTTGCAGAAATAAAAGACGAGCTTTATGTAAGTAAAATTGTACTGAGGCCTATAAAACATGAATTAGAATTAAACATTGTAAACAAGTGCAGATTTTGACTGTGCCAAAAAGTGTAATAGTTCTTCTTCTTTACATTATAACTGCACAAATGCAACAACCTAAAACTGAAATGAAAATTTTAGCCTACAATAATTGTCAGTTTGGTTATTCAGGCTCATGTGAAATAAAAAGGTTCTCAATGAGCAGATGTTTAAAAATCATCCTGGGAAGATTTTTTTTCCCCGAAGAGCTATCGTTAAACGCTCGTAGAAAATATAATTTCATTCACTTCTTTCATAATGCTGATATAACGTTAATGTTATTGAGATATATATTTAATCTCATATTTAAAATGAGTCATTATCCCGTTGCGTTGTAGCCTACTCATAGACTTTAAAAACGAACAAACAAACAAACAAAACAAACAAGAAGACTTTCCTAGAGATGAGACATTTTGTCTCAGATGTTTTTAGCACGATTTTAATACAATTAGAGAATAGGCTATATAGGGTAGGCTTATCTGTAATTCATTATTTCTCAAATAGTGTCGTTTAACTTCTAAATAGGCCTACACTCTGTAATTAAACTGTGGATTTCATTAGCAAGATATTATTTAGTGATAGGCTATAATATATATATAAAATTTTTTTTTTTTTACAGTTTGTCATTTTCTATTTTGAGAAATGCTCTCATTTCTCAGATTTAGGTCACGCGCTTGTAACTCCATTATGTACAGCTAGAATTCTGCAGCTTTTATAAAAAACAAAACACTTTTTTTGGCTTTGATTTAAAGCACAGACTCGAGTTTTTATAATACGTATCTTAGCATAAGCGGTTTTTTGCATCTGCCGAAATATCAAGTTTATTGCTTTACACGGTTTCATTAGTGCACATTCTTGCTTTCCTCTTGCTAATTGGACCAGTCCATTATGTTTTATATGGAGCCAACGGGAGATCCCATTCTCAAATAACCTGGGGAATATATTTTAATGGAAAATAAGGATAGGCCAAGTGTATGTGTGTGTGTGTGTGTGTGTGTGTGTGTGTGTATCTGTCTGTCTGTCAGAGAGAGAGAGAGAGAGAGAGAGAGAGAGAGAGAGAGAGAGACAAAGAGGGAGAGACTCCATCTGCTTGTCTGCATCCAAATGTTTATTATTATATGCATTTATTGAGAACGTATTTTATTAGAAACTCTCGCACATTTCTTAATTTCTTTCATTTTGGTTATTGATGGCGCACTAAGTCGCTTTATTTAAATTTGCGTAAATCTGCATTAGAAGTAGCCTATAACACTTCTGCCCTGCTTTCACATTAGATCCTTAACGTCTAGCATACCGTATAACCTTTCTGCTCTCGTGCCCTTCATACAGTAGACTATATTATGCAGCTATACGAGTTTGTACATGGTGTTTAACGTTTGCAAGCAACACCAATAAACGTTTTATTTGACCACAACTGCGGAATCACTTGTACAGTGGCACCTCATAAAGAATGCAGTGTGATATTCCGCGCCACAAGAAACACAAGCTGGATTTAAATGTTTCTTCTTTTGTATTGTATTGCGTTTAGCCTATCCACTACTCATTAATACACAGATATCAGAGAATAAAATGGCAAATAAAGTAATATCGGCGGCTATACATTTTCGAGATGATAAATGTAGTTTTTTATGTTGTTTTAGTGTTGGTAATACGTAAATCCATACTAAATACTTCCTTTGTGTGTGTGTGTGTGTGTGTGTGTGTGTGTGTGTGTGTGTGTGTGTGTGTGTGTGTGTGTGTGTGTGTGTGTGTGTGTGTGATCACCTGAATCAGTTATAAGACAATTAGGCTATGACAACAAATTGGCTTTCTGCATGTTGGTTAAACACGTTGACTTTGATTTGGCGGACTAACAATTTTTAAAAATTCATATTCCCTGCTTTAAAAAAAATACTAGAATAAATTATGTACAAAAAATTACTAAGATAATGCTAAGATACGTATTTTACTGTCTTAGAACAGTTACAGTACCTAGACCTTTTTTAGCCTCACGAAACATCAAAATGACTTAAGTCAATTAGAAAAACAACATATGTTCATCATAGAACACTGATTATTGGTATGAACTATATTTTGAATAACTTCATAGATGGTCCAGGTTAAAGAGGTCAATATTTAGATTAAGCACGAGTCTTCAGGAAGCTGTGAGTAGTGCTCGGTCACGGGCGCGTCCCCCGGGTGTCTCAGCCCTGCTCAGCCATGTGTATCAATAAGCATTAATGGTTAATGCTGGTGACATCACATTTGTGTTGGCGGTGTGTGACCCCCGTGGCCCTGCCCAGAGGAGCCCCTCAGTTCAATCTTCAGCCGTTCACTGCCACTGCTGCTGGAGCCTTGCGCGTCCTCCTGCTCGGCTTTTCAGCTCTAAGATTTCGCCACAAAGATTTATTTATATTTTACCGTCTTTACTTTAGCAAATAAATCGCGAGGCATCGAAAAGACATCTGTAAACCACGTAAATCTTGAGATTAACTTTTTTTGTGAGTGTTGTCGTCTGAATGAAATGGATGTTCTCGACGGTTTTGGAAACGCTGGATGGGAAATTAAATTGTGAGTACGTATCTTTTTGTGACATTAAATGTGCGTTGTTTTGAGAGGCATATTGTGTACTTCAAGCGTAACTTCGTTTAAACCTATCCGGGGGTTTCGTTTGTATTTTATGTCAAGTTGTAGCCTATTTATCTCTTATTTATCTGTCAAATCAGTCGCCAAATTCTTGGTCATAGTGTATATAGACTGATTTAGATGATATATAGCCTACTAAAACTTGCATAGCAGCCTTAAAAATAAAAGTTCCACTAAGAACCAAAAATGTATTTTTAGTCTGAACTCTATCCATTACGAGAACCTTTCTAAGTTCTGCAGAGAACGTTTTATTCCCGAGTTGCTTAGAAAATATCAGTGATGTGAAGAACCTATAATGAAATATCATGAACGTTATAATTTACAAAGACCTATAGGCTAACTCAAGAACTGCCAAACCATTTTTTGTTTGTTTATTTGGTTTTTAGGATGATATTTTTTACTGGACCAAGAAAGAACCATTAAAGAACCCCATAGCTGGCAATTTATCTATATTTATTTGCCTCATTTGATGTAGATGCAATTCCCGAAGGGGTTGTCTGTTACATGTAGCGAAAATCAAATTGAGTAGGACAGGTTGAATTGTAGAGAGCATTTTAGAACACCTTTTAATATTTCATTTTACGAGATGAGCCATTTAAAAGGCCAGATACCCAATGTAGGCCTGTTAACGACAGTCTAAATATCCCAATGCATCCATCAGGGTATCGATAGTCTTCAGTAGCTACACCTAACTGTGCTGTAAAATATCCTAACGATCATTTATAGGGTATAGGCTGTTATTCACTATTATTTGAAATAAGGTAGTAGTAGCCTACGTAAGCTATATGCAATTTTCATCTCATACTTTGACAGCGTGCACCATCAACGCGCGTGGAGTTATTGAGCTCTAATTGCATTGGTTAGTCTAATTCCAACGACCTATCCCATCATTGACAGTTTTTTGGACGCGTATTTTGATTTGATAAACATCTGATCCGATTTCGCTAAGCCAAATGCATTAAAGAGTGTTTCACACACATTAATTGCAATGTGGTAGGTGCATGAGGTGCATGAGGTGCGCAGTAGCCGCTAGACTATCAAATGCACCTAATGTGAGTGTATTTAGCCCACGTGTATGTGTGCGCGCGCGTGAAAGAGAGAGTGAGACTGTATCGGAGGAGCTGCACACGCACACACACACACACACACATACACACACACACACACACACACACACACACACACACACACACACACACACACACACACACACACACACACACACACACACACACACACACACACACACACACGGCAGTGAATGCAATAGCTCCATGTGACCACAACAGAAGCTGTATCTGCCGTACGCGGCGGTCCCTTTAAGGCACATGGGTTAGTTTTTCTCTTTGGTTATCTAGCTGTATGAGTTTATGTGATATCATAAAGCTAGAGAACCGAAAGTATAAACTAATTCCAAAGACTTCGGGGCGCTTTGAATGGGAACGAGTCTGGAAAGCCGGAGGGATGTGGATGGTCGGGGTATGGGGGAGACGGCGATGTCCGCTACAAAGAGCATCGAATCCGGTAGGCATGCAGTTGGCGATGCGTTAATGCGTTTCAGTGGTCTGGGAGGATTGGAATACCTAAAGCTGATGTGGAAGACGTGGATTTTACGTGGAATCTGCCTGCGGCTACATAGGGACGCGTTAGTACGCGGACAGAACGCAAGGGCTTGATAATAAGGCGGATTCGGACTTCGCGTTCATTCTCAACTGTGCTTGTGCTGGGCAACATTCCTTCATAGACGTGATGATGATGTTGATGTATGAATTCGGGATGACAGGAGTCGGTTCATCGATGTGTTTCAACCGGTTGGTCGGATCTTCTGGGTCACGTGGTCCTCATGTAATATGGGAAAGTCAAACCTCGGAGGTGTGTGGTTTGACACTCTTTGTGTCTTATTGTACTGCCTTAACTAGGAAATAATCCATAATTGTGGCTTACTATAAAATATAAACTATACAATGTTTCCTATTTGAGGTTAAAAAGAGGTTAAAGACTGACCTCGTCTTTGTACACCTGTCAACCTGTGCATTTTGCAAGATATTTTAGAATTCTCGGAATCTTCGTAATTTTGTTGCTGATTCAAATGATAAAATTACTCATGACATCATACTATAAAAGAAATGTCAAGGCTATTTTAAACACACATGCAAATGTGTCTTGTTTTAAAATTAGACTTTTTTATGAAACTACTAGGCCTCTGATACGCACTCTAGTATTTATAGGCCTATATGACAGTTTTAGTATATATACTAGCTGTTGTTTTTGGCAATTTATGTCCCTGTCTGGTTAGTGCTACATCACTCACAGCCATTTTTGATCCTATAGGATGTGACAATGATAAATGCAAGGCTAAAATGCATGTTGTTAATGAGTGATATGACAGCTAGAGATGGATCTTTACGCGTGTTTCTTTGTACAAAAAGAACGCCTTTAAGTTTGACACAATAAGAGCAACCTTGTAATCTCCTCATTATTATTATTATATTTGAATAAATACAGCAAAGGTGATGTTTACACTATTTGTGAATGGCAAATGTTTTGTATTATGTTTATATGGAATCAGGAAACTGACCTCCGATTGTCTCTGTAATTGCTGATTGCTCAAACTGTTTTTTTTGTTTGTTTCGCACAAATCACGAGATGTTGAAATTTGTGGGGGTGCAGGGCAGAGACGTGTAATAGATGCATGACACAAACCGAGTCTGAGGTGCAGCGAGAGGCCTGTCTGAGAGGCGCCCCAGACATTTTCCCACATTAATATGTGTCTGGTCCTGCGTTAGGGGCCCCAGCAGATGGAGTCTTGTCTTAGCACCTGGCATACGCAGCTCTGCTATTGTCTACGTCTACTAATCTGAATTAAATGTTACCAACTCTGCATCCCAGTTTAACTGCGGATTCAAAATATGAGGATAGATGCTGCAGGCAGGGTTTTGTGGGGATATTTGAACAGTTTTCGATGTATTGCCTTTATTTTCTTCTGATAATATATATTTAAGAGTCTATTTATGATTAACAATATGCATAATTCATTTCATGCTTATAGAGACTGTGTTTGTGAATTTAGTAAAAGAAAGATAACACAATGCTTATTTTATCACTGCTATAGATGATGTCAAGAAGCAGTTGTACTTTTGCAACAAGGCCACAGTGTGTGTTTCGAATCTCTGTGGGTGTGAGTATAAGGGTGTGGCTATAAATTAAATATTTTGAGTGTGTTTTGGCTCAGTTTTGTATGCATAAATTTGGGCTGCTAATTTACAGTCAGGAAAGTGTCTGACTGTTCTGAAAAACTGCCATTTTTAGGGTCAAATCCTTTTTTTGGTCTAGCAAAGCTAGCTTGTAAATATCAGATGACAGACTACATTATTTAGATAGTAGTATTTATTAAAATTATGCCAATTGTATAATCTATTGTTTCCTTAATGCTGGCATCCTGGTCACTATCAGTGGTGGAAGCTTTAGTGACAGTATCTGGAGTTATGTTTGTATTATTAAAATTGGTGCTAGTGACAAGTTGTTTATAAACACACATAAAACATTATATTTAACCTATAGCCTACACCTTGTATTTTTTTGTAATTTTGTTTGCTGTCCGCTCTCTGAATTTCATTCAAATAGATTAAGTTTCAAACAGGTATACTGTTACTCAAAATAAAATTGGACGTTTTATCTATTATTATTCCTCTTTCATTTTTTCCTCAAAAAGCAAATGTCAATCATTTCTCCGCTGATCTTATGAATTCTGAGTTTGGTATCTTAGCAACGGCCTCTGATCCAAGAAATGAAATGGGAACGAAAATCATCCTTTATTTGCAGTCTTACATTGGCAGATTTAAACGGGTCCAATACAGTAGGCCTATATGAAAATATTTTGCATACACCACAGACGCGCTGGCTTTTTTAACTGCCTCGCTATCCACTGTTGAATGTCCAACTAATGGAAAAAAAACTCCGTTTTTAAATATTTATTGTATTTATTGTGTTTGACGAAGTATTTTATTCATTCACATACAGTTAATTGAAAATCACGAAGTCTGCGTGACTGGGTCTCAAAACGAAATAAACTACCTACCTAGTCAGCACTTTTGTTTATCAACGCGCCCAAATGTGCCAAAACCCCTCAGGTGACTCTCGACGCGTCGGTAATGCCCAAAACCTCATGTTTAGCTGAACAGCTGACTAGATTAAGACACCACCAAATAATAGCCGAAATAAAAGATGACGACTCTATTTTTGTTCTCATTAGGCAGTTTAAATGTTTAAAATATGAATCTATAAAGTATTTTCCTTTGACTGTACTGTTAGGTCTCCCTAAAGTTACGTCACGCGCTCTATAACCGTCAAAAGAAACTTTAAATTGAATTCCGCGCAAACATTGCTAAAACTGGCATGAACCGAAAAAACTAAAGCGAAGACATATATTTTTATTATGTACACCGCTACACTTAATTTCATTAGTTTGTCATGTGCTAAATTATTTTCGTTCTGCTTTAGAAAGCATTTACAAAGTTTTGTTTCTCATATTATGTCAAGAAATGTTTCTCATTAATGCCAAACTTGAACTTTTTTTAAATACATGTTTAAAATTAGGGATCCTTCACCAAGATTATACATTATAATTCTGAACAGATCATTAGTAAATGTTCTTTCAAATGGTTAGAAATGTAGGCTAATGAAAATTCAAGAAAAAAATAAAAATAAAAGGCTAATATAGGCTTTATTATTTCAATGAACACCCTTGAGTGCCTTTAGGGACCCTGAAGGGTCTGTGGACCCCTGTTTGAAAACCCTGAACATAGATTATTAAAGCTGACATCACAGAAAAAAAAATCTGCATAGCTTTTTAGTGGTTATGTAAGAGGATTTATCTATTGCATAATAAGCTGTTTTATATATTTTTTAAGCATGCCATATTATTTTTGAATCCTGCATAATTTGCCTGCATGCCATTGTCTTTTGAATCCTCATGCATGACAAAGAAAGTGATGTTAAACATGAATTCAGGTGACCTTTTAAGATCTCCTAGTGAACAGGTGGATGCATGTTTGAAAAAAAAAGTTGTTTGAAAATTAGTTTACCTATTTATGTCCACTTGAGTAGCTTTGTGAATGATCATCAGTACATGAGCCTCACAAAGATGAAACATCAGCGAAATTCAAGCTAATTTTTATATAAAATAATAACTGCATCATGTTGAAATGTCCCAAAACACCCAAAGCTAGATTAAAAATGCTTGTATTTTGACTTGATATGCTGAAATCATTAAGATGTGTAATTCTGTGTTTTTAAAGGAAAGGAAGACTTCAGAAACCAGTGATAAAACACAGAAATCAAGTGACCACAGATCAGGTGAGTGATGAAGCATTGTCATACGCTCTATGACCTTGACTTTCCTTCTGCATGAGGTTGCATGTTGAAGAATAAAATATGTAACAGATTCTCTTGTTGCAAACTGCAGTGGACATATATTAACATTAACTTATACATAAGCATACACAATTAATAATTAAACCTTTAGAATGACTAACCAGTAGAGATGCCGGTTATTGTTAATATTTATATAAGTTAAGCCATTTTTTTTTGTCCAGATGTTCAGTATTTATATCAAGGGAATAGTTTTGTTGAGATTCTGTGGTGATATGGCTTTCGCGTGACATCAAAACGGGTTCCTTTTCCCCCAAAAAAATGCTGGATGGCAAACATAGGAGGGATTACTATGGCAACAGTGTTTGCCCTTGCTCATTGGTGGTAAGGAGTAAAGCAGACTTATGTCACATGACTCTAGTCAGAGCCCTATCCTGCCAGTCATTGGCTTACATGTTCATTTCTAAGCTCAAATTTATGTTTATGTTTTACCCAGGAACAAGGAGACAGAGGCTAGCATAGGATGCACTGTATTTCATGTTCTCTCCCAGCAAGGACCAATATTTGTGCACTGTTTAATATTATTATTTAATATCATATATTGTTGTTTATGTAATACAAAAATAAATATATTATTATATAAATATTAGGCCTATTCATTTTTAAAATACCATTTTAAAAGTAATTGATTGAACTGCAAATATTCTTAGCACAAGACCATCTTTAAGTTGAAATCAGTGGCTCAGGATCTAATTAAATATGTATATGTTACTCTGATCATAGTAGTTTAATTTATCGCTGTCTTAAAGTGGGATGCTCATCTTTACGATCTTGACAGTGTAGCGCTGTACTCATTCACTCCTTCTCTCATCCAATTTGTTTCCACACTGTTGCCGAACAAGAGATGGGAAGGCCGTTTGTGTGATCTATATTTTAATTCTTTTGTTCAGAGCCTTATCCCTTTAAAATATTGCAGGAGTCCCGGCGGTGTGTGTGTATATAAGGTGTGCTCATGTGGAAAGGCTATGAGGGTGGTTCAGTCCTTCACCTTCCTAATTCCCTTCTTTCTCTCCTCCGCCACCCCCCTCTCCTCCAACCAAAGCCCTCACTCTAAACCTCTTCAGACTCACACCCTCTCTCTTTCTCTCCCTTCACAATCTCAAGTCAGAGTTCAATGGCACTTTTTTCATTCTGTCCTTTTTTCCAGCCCCCCTTCCTCTCCCCAACTCTAGTGGGTTTTGCGAGATGGGGGGCAGGTACCTTCCCTCCCCCATGTGAACTTTAGCTGCAATTCTCCAGGCACACATGCATTGTGAAACACAGATTGAAAAAGAAATGAGCACCTTTTTTCTCTTTCTCTCTCTCTCTCCCCTGGCCTTAACACAGAATTCTCGAACTCACCCACTCTCTCCCACGCAGTGTATTCAGTGCGTTTACGCCGCCACAAGAAAGTAGCCTCGTTTTATGGCACTTTTGTGGAGGTAGTGTGGCGCAAGTCAGTCAGAAAGCAGTCCATATAAGTACTGAGTTCATATAATTTCATATTGTATCATACAGAAGAAATATAGAATATATGGACTATGGAAGTCTTTTTACAGTTGATGTACTTCCTTGAGATCTTTTACCCTTTAAAAGAGATAAATATTGCATCTTCTACATCCCAACTTAGTAAACTTGATGTCCTTCCACTATCCTTTTCAGGATTTGTGTGTTAGCATACATATCCATAAAAAAAGAGACAAAAGCTGACACTAGGGTGGTACCCTTTCAAAAGGAAATAATATGTAACATTTAGGTACTAATATGTATACTTTAGGTACTAACATGCAACCTTTAGGGTTAAATAAAGTACAAAGGTGTACCTTTTAAAAGGATAATGCCTCTAAAAGTGTAGGTGCGTTCCAATTCTCGTACTTATGCACTAATCTATGCTGTTTTGTAGTATAAATAGAGCGAGTAGTGTTCACACTGAAAATTCCAAATAGAAAAACCGCACATGAAATACCTGGATGATACAGTAAATTAACTGAAAAACGATATGCACTCAACTGTCGCAGTTTTAATAATGTAGCAGAAGGGGAGCGGCGATCAGACTCTGATGTTGAATGACAAAATAACCATATGAACTTGAGAACATTGAGTATAAGTGTATAGTGCGTCATTTGGGACACAACTTGTATGTTAAAAGCGCTAACTATGAAAAGGGCTAGTGGAGGGATATCAAGTTGGTCAAGAGAAATATGAAGAGAGAGCAAGCAAGCTAGTCTCTTTTTACCCCCATTCTGTAAGCCAGAAAAACAGTCTGTGACATTGGCCTAGTTCTAGATCGCGATTGCCCAGAGGAAGAATTGAATTGTGGAATCAGAGACAGAGGATCAGAGGGGACTTAGCACCCTGTGGCTATGAGCCCCCTCGCTCCATACCAGCTAGCCACCTTTCACCCTTATCCATGGCTTTTCCTTACTCTTCACGTACCCGGACGAGCCCCCACTTTTTACAGAGGAACTCAATATTGCACACGCAAGGCTCGATAGTTCAATGCGAGGCAAAGTATCTGAAATGATGCACGTAGGAGAGAGAAGAGGCAGCATATATAAACAAATTCTCTGAGCCTCACGCACACACACAAATCTATAGATTTCTCAAGATGTTCTGTCTGTTGACTTGCACTATTACCATTTGTAAATGCCACGGAAGATTGTGCTGTTAGTGCAATGCTTTGAAAATGTATCAGGAATTATTGATATTCAGTTAGAAGGTGTTTATATGCCTCACATGGACAGAACCATTGTGATCAAAGGTTTATGGGCAAATGTGGGATCAGAAAACCAGGAAATTACAAGTGCTTTACATCAAGTCCCTACAATTTTCTAGAATTATTGTTATTGCTCATACTTATTATTTTCCACCCAAAACCTCTTTTTGTGCTACAGTCATGAATGATACCTCAATATTTTATTGAGATACACTACCATTGAAAAGTTTGGGGTGAGTAATTTTTTTTTTTTCATGAAAATACTTTTATTCTGATGCATTAAATTGATCAAAGGTGACTAAAGACTTGAACATTGTTACAAAAGATTTCTATTTCAAATAAATACTGTTCTTTTAAACTCTCTATTCATCATTAAAATCCGGAGAATAATGTATAATGTATTGCTTTCCACAAAAATATTAAACTACTATTTTACAACATTGATAATAATAAATGTTTCTTAAACAGCAAATCAGCATATTAGAATGATTACTGAAGGATCATATGGCACTGAAGACTGTAATGATGCTGAAAATACAAAATTCGATTAAAAAAATAAGTTTTTAATTTATAATAATGTTTCTTTTTAAATATTAGTTTTTTTATTGTAACTTGAACTTTTCAAGCAATCATATGATGAAAAAATCCCATAGACTTCGATTGACAGAAGACCCCAAGCATTTTTGGAGGGTAGAGAATATCATATAAACTTGAGGTTGGACTCTCTTAATGCATAGTAACTACTCAGAACACCTTAGCATCCATCTAGAAATGCAATAGAACCACTCAGAATACTTATACTAGGAAAGTTATCAGACCAGATCAAATATTGTGGCAGTTTTAGGGTTAGTACGGGCAAACAATGCACATTTACTTCAGAAAACATAAAAATCTAGCTTAATATCTCCAGTTGATTGTGTGAAGTATCTTACTGGTAACTGTATTAGCATTACAATGCTGCATTCATCCCTAGAACAGCATTGCATCATAAACTTGATTCCTTTTGTGAAGTGAATTCGTCTGGCTAAAAGTTTCTAAGCATCAATTTATTTTGAGATTTATGCAGTGGTTTTCTCAGGCTAATGCTGTGAACCAAACCAAATTGTAGATATATTACTCATGGTAGATTTTCATTTGTTTGAAAGCCTCTGGTCTACAAAAAAAAAAAAAAAAAAACAGAAGGGAAAATTCTTTATAGATTGGAATTCATATACAGGGCTCGATAGCTTGCTTTGTAAGTTCATTTGAATTATACCCCCTGCATTATACGCCTTGATAGGAAATAAATCTCTTTAAATGCATGCGCTCGAGGGGGTTGCGTTCAAGGGAGGGTTTTTGTTGGTAGCGCTAGCATATGCTAACATAAATTAAAGCCTATGTTTCTCAGTAGAAAACTGATTGATGTTTCTTACTGTTTAAAAGCTAAAAAAAAAGCCTACATTTTCTCACAGTGGATTGCTTAAAGTGGCTACTGTGTGCAGGCGACGTCAAAAGCGGGTGCAGAAATCGGCTGATTTTCTCAAGAATAGAAAAGCTAGCCAAGCTGAGTAAGGCCTCTGTGACATTGCCATGCAAAACACTGCCTCAATAGTGAAGTGTATTTATGAAGATGAGGGTAGGGTAGGGTGAAGGGGGGGGGGGGGGGATAGAGGGAGAGAAGGAGGGAGGTTTAGCGGGGGACGTTATGAAAAGGCAGCAGGCTGCGAAGTGAATGGGACCAGCGGGGAGGGGGCCGGCAGGGTCCGCGCCTCCATTGGTTCAATGCAACGGCCAGAGCAGCTGTGAAAGGAGGTCTCCCCTTTTTCCCACGACCCAGCAATGGGGCAAAACAGTGGCCCGAGTCTGCCAGGGTCAAGTCACTTTGCTAATATATACACTGAGCTTGTGTACGCAGACAATGCATACACACAACTCATTTATTTGGTGTGTGCACACAGCCACCTTCAGACTGGGGAGACGGGCAGTGTGAAAAGACCCTGACTCTAATTTTGGTCACATTGAGGCCATTGTCTTAGTCCTAGATTCTGAAAATTAACAAGCTAACCGGGACTTGGTCAATGCACACACACATACACCTGCTGTTCAGAGATCAGTCCGTTCCCCAAATATTGACATTTTTTAGTCATATATTTTTATCTTAGATGCATTGATATTAAGATAGATAGATGGATATTTGCATATTCGGATGGATGGATGGATGAATAGAGATGGATGGATGGATGGATGGATGGATGGATAGAGATTGATTTTTGGATATTCAGACAGAAATTTGGATATTCAGACTGTACCGGGCGGATTGGGATGCTAAATCAGAGCCATGTTTTTATATTTTTCAGAGAAAACAGCTTTACTTTTAGTAGTTAATTCACAAGTTAATATTAATATATATATTTTTCACGCTTCATCTTTAAGACGAAACGAATTAACGTTAAAAAATAACGAATAAGGCCGGAAATTATATTATGAATTTAAATTAAAAAATCTATTTTTAGAGTGCATCTTTTGTTTGTTTTTAGTGTGTTTTTATGTTGAAAGGTCTATAAAATGCTGCTTAGTTTTAATTGCATGTTTGTTTCTCCATCTTCTGTAGAGCTCACTCGCCTGACTACACGTGTATGGCCCTATACATGCAGTCTATTAGCGAATATGGACCCTGCGTCTCTCCCGGGTTCATCTTCAATAGAAAGTGCCATCTTGTTAAAGGCGTATTACAAACTCCGCCAGTGTGTCACAGTCTTTCTGCCTCTCCCCACCCACCTTGTGCCGTTTACACTCCCTTATGGTACATTTGTCCTGCAATAAGCCCCATTCTTTTGATAAACAAGCACAGGCTCTGGCATCGCCCCTCTCCTCTTGCCTCCCTCTCCTATTCAGAGGCTCCTGGAGTACAGCAAGACAAAGAAGAGACTCACTTAATTAGCTGAGCGAGAAGATGCATTGGGGCAATCACCCTGCAACAATGAGGGAAACGTACAGCATGTTAATTCAGCGTGGGGTTGTAACAAGCTTCCCGTGGCCCAGAATAGCCTTTTGTTTAGCCTCTGGCCGGCGTAATAGATCAGATGTGCTTCAATTAAAGAGAAAGTGTTCTGAGCCTCGTTTTGAGAAGGTGCGGATGTATATTATCGTTGTTTGTTTAAGGATCCCGCTTGTTTGGTGCTGTTAGCCATGTTATCAACCAGTAAAGTCTTGCTAAAGGAGCTATTTGACCAACTTGCAAATTTTACATACATTTGTTATTTACCGCTTCTGAAGAATTGAAATGTAGTGTATCACTATATAACTATTAGTGTATCACTATATAGTCATTTTTTTGTTGTCTTTTTGCAGCTAGGAGAAAGCGCAGCTAAAGCTCACTTTATCATCCTGAAGTGAAAAAGATGTTTTGCACTTACAAATAATAGTCCAGATCACTAGTAGTTCCTGCAGACTGACTAGGCAACACTTAAGTAATTAGTGATGCATTGTATGACCATGTTCTGAGTAAAAAAGATGATTGATTACGTCTCAGACACACAATAATGTTGTGATTAGTAATTCATAGTAATGCTTTATAATTTGTCATAGTTAGTTGATAGTTATTAATGAGGCTAATCTCAATCAGTAATTATTGATTACCTAATAAGTAACTATCTCAGTCTTAAATGTGCTATTACTTACTGATTAGTTAAGCTTTTTTCCATATTAGGTAACGATAGAAGCTGTAGTGTTAAGGCAGTACTATTAGTCCTGCATTACTTCCTGCATAGTTATACCTATTAATGTTGGACCATTATTCTAAAGTGTTACTTTATGTTCTCTCAAAAATCAGTCAAATATCCACTTTTTATGTTTGGAAGAAATAAGGTCAAATAGATATTGTATATTCTCATATATCTTTTAACAGAGGGACTTTCGCTCCATTGTATTGTTCGTTTGTTTTGTTTTAATCATTATTTTTCCAGTTGCACTTTATTTTACACTACATGTACTTATAGTGCTCTTACCTAAGAGAGTACTGGGTAATATAAGGTAACTACATTAAGGTTAGGTTTAGGTGTAGGTTCAGGGTTAGTACATAGTTATTAACCAGTTATTGTAATTACTATAATAAGTACAAAGTATGTACATGGGGAATAGGACTGTAAAATAAAGTGCTACCGTTTTCTCTTTTGACACTTCGATGTAGCTCAAAATCTGAAAATTATTTTTGCTACTTCCATTTCATTGCACCTTTAAATTGAGTCAGTATATTTAGTATATATATATTCATACATTTTTAGAAAATTTTACTCTGATTAAAATGGAAATTTCACTTTTTGCACCAAATATTCAATATCCGTCCATGTTTAGCATGTTGTTTCAGAAAGAACGTATTCACAATGTGACTTACGCATTCTGACTAGCGCATAACTTTAAGTTTCCTTGTGTGTTCGTGTCATTTTGTACAGATATAGTATACATGTAGTAATTATTTATGTTGTGTGAATATCAGATTAATCTCATACTGTAAGTAGCCTATAGCATGCAAACACTAGTTAATTGTTTATTCCTTAGCTGCTTACACAGCTCTTGCTATGTGAACTACTTGAAAATCATATTTTTGGTCAGATTTTTCTTCCAAAAATATTCTTAGCGTATTAATTACCATTCAGTGTTAAATGTTTAATTATCATCATGATGTGCATTTTTTGGTCTAGACTTGACAGTATCAAAAAACCTTAAAGTTTTGTGACAAGATAAACACTGTTTGAGCAATTAGTGCAAACTTCCATGAAGGATGCTGTGTTGCGATCTGCGGTCGTAAATCTATTTCTGTTCAATTGAGTGGGAGGTGTGATTGTGTTTGGGGTTGAAGTGGGGGGGGGGCTTATTCAGGTTGCTTCTGTTACAGTGGCACCCTGAGGCGGTTACTTTCATGAAGACAGATAAGCTCACCGTGAAAATCCCTCTCTCTCCCCTCTACCACGCCGCACGAGTACCACCATACCCTTCTCTTACTCTTTCTGGAGAGTTCTTTAACCTTGATGAGTGAGATGAAGGGGTCAGAGAGGATAGACAAGTGACTGTGCTGTTACAGTGTATGTATAGAAAAAGCCCACCCCTCCTCCTTGTCAGGATCAATATGGCTAACAGAGAGCTGGGCTAGTCAGGCATTGAAGGTGGTGGTGGGTGTAGGAAAGCTCTACTGAGGGCCATAAAGAGTCTTAAGTGCACCTGGTCTCTAGCGCCTCTGCTTTCGTCTGTCTTTACACATAGCTGTCATGGGCTCGCCTGTTAATACCAGATTTGTGAGATTTAACATGCTCTGCGGTCAGAGCTTTGTGTCCATGTCTGTTTCATTTGGCTCTGCCCTTCTTAAAAAGATCTGTTTTTGTGATCTGCTTCTTTTGAGGAGGGCATCGAGTGTGTTTTCCCCCCCCTAACACTTAATGACAAAAATGTGTTTAGACATAACAGACGCCATAGTGTAAAGTATGAGAATGTATAGAAACTCACTTAAATTTGTTTCAGGAAGTTTGTGATATCGACATGACCTTATTTTGTTTATTGGCACTCGGATCCGGAAACTTTATTAGACCTTTTTGCTGCAGATATGGAAAAGTATTTCATGCTTTTAAGAGTCATCCAAAGAACTTTTATATGGTAGTCAGTGATGAAAGTTGTTTTATGCTGGCATGATGGTGTAGTTATGGTATTTACCAGTAGGGCAAACCAAAGTTAACTTGACTCGGGTTGCATCCGAAATCGCATACTTCCCAACTATATGTGACAAAAGCAATATGTCCAATTTGGTACGGTACTCAAAAATTAGACAAAAAGTCCCTGGATGACCTATTTCTTCATGGCGAGATAGATGAAGAATGGATTCGATAAACACTTTACTATCCCATAAGGCCACGGGAGAGGATTTATGAATGGCAGCGAAGCGACGCAACTGACGCGGGTAGGTCACATGATAATGCGGCATGACAAATGTAGTACGTCCAGATTACATATATACTACACACATTCATACTAAATAGAACATACTTTTTTTAGTGGTTGTGAAGTAATTAATTATTCAAAATACGTACCTAAGAGAGTATGCGATTTCAGATGCAGCCCTGGACTTTTATTTTTTGTCAAAAAAAGAAACATCTCTAATTATAACTGCCATACATATTATTTCTGTTATTTAACATGTTTTGTTATATTTGTTTAATCTGCTCATGGATATTGAGTGTTGATGTTTAACTAGGAACTAAAGTACATTCTGGGTTGCACACGGACACTTTTTAAGGTGCAACAGGAAAAACAGACCTTTTGGTGAAGTTATTCTCCGTGTGTGGAGTAGAAGAGTTACTCGTATTTTGAGCCAAGAAGTAAAGATGTTTTTCATTTTTGTTTTTTGAATCGGGTATTTCAAGTGAACTCATTCCCTCTTGGTTATATGCAGCCAGCGAGGTATGTGTATTACGTTCGTATTCCCCAAGTGTATTTGTATTTACCTCTTTATAGTGTGTGTGAACGTGCTTATCTTTTACATTGTCATACTGTAGTTTGACGGTGGATTTCATTGACGGTGAATGTGATGACGGAGAGAAGGATTAAGTGCAATAAATCCATCAGTTACCAGAACCATGGTGTCGTTTATTTCCTGGAGGGACTGAAACTAATCATTTACTTATTATTATTTTCCACAGGACTGGAAGTAAACACAATTATATATTTTAAATACTATTATTTATTACTATTAGTGTGATTACTCATATTTATTACTTTATTTAATGTATTGGGATAATGTACAGTCAGCCCATCATTATCGCAAAATAAACCCTTTCTGAATGATACAAGACTCTTCGCTGTTGTAGGTTTAATTTGTGACAATGACCAGCTAATATTACACTAACAAAATATTGTTGGTTTAACTTAAAAAGTAAGTTACCTGGTCGCCAGGTAAAAATTTGAGGTAACACAAGGAAGGAGATTGGTTTAATCAATAAAAAGTTATTATCCCTTGCTTGTTAGCTATCATTAGTCTTTGCTAGCCCTGCTGTCATTTTCCTCTCCCAGGTTGTTGAGACGTTCTCCTGCTTGTGAGTTCTGCACTCCCGCTCAGTTTAGGTAATTGAGTTGAGTGAGAAGTTAACCACCCCACCTCAATGGCAAGGAATCCTGGTGCCCCTCCCTCTCAGGAGGGTCACATTGTCCAGCCCTTCTCCCACCGGTGTAATCCCTTCCACTGGGACAAAGGGCCTACCCACGGGCCACAGAGATACATTAACCCACCAGCAAGCGAGCCCTCTGACCTGAGCGGCAGAGCCCCGTTCATCCAGCCCAGCTAACAGCTACCAGCACTCGGCACATCAAAGCCGAGAGCTGAGCTCTTGTGTGCGGTTACTTATTCATGCGGGCCTGGGAGACAGTCCATGGAGATGAAACGGCAGTGGCGAGGAGGAGACCCACTGATGTGCAGAGTGGAACAGCTCCCCTGTGGTCTCAGTAAGGAGTTAGAAAAGCCAGATCCGACGCTGGTTGCTGCTGTGATCTATGTCGCAGCGCTGAGGGGATATCTGGCCCCTACATCAAACATCTTGTCCCAATAATGCGGCCTGTTATCAGAGCGAGTGATGCCCACAGCTTGGCTTTAGCCGACTGTGTACTGTACTGTGATCTGCTGTAGTTGAGCTGCAGCATTTGTGATGTGGAGATTATGTCACACATATCGGCGACATGTGAATCAAATACACTGTGAAGGCCGAGGAAGAAGGGAAATTCAGTATTGTTGACCTTTAAGCGCATCGTGTTAAAGTGAAGTGAGACCAAGCAGAATGGTTGGCCGCGTCTGAAATCTCATACTTTCTTGAGTAGGCACTTATTTTGAATAAGTGATTACTTCACGACTGTTAAAAAAGCATGTTCTATATAGTATGAATAAATGTACGAATATAATCTGGACGTACATTCGCCATGTTGTCATTATCATGTGACCTACCAGCGCCAGTGTGTCACTTCACTGCCATTCATAAATCCTTTCCAGTGGCCTCATGGGAAAGTAAAGTGTCCATCGTTTGCACACTTAAGAATCTCGCCGGATGTAGTAGGTTATCCGGTTACTTTTTGCCTACTCTTTTACGACTACTGTGAATTCAGACATACTTATTTTGTCACATACTGTCTTTCGCCTACTATATAGTAGGGAAGTATGTGATTCAAGATGCAGCCGTTGTTTCGAACTGTGTCAAGAACCACTCCTCTCATCTGCTATTGGTTGGTTAAACAGGTAGCCACGCCCCGGAACCCACACCATCGGTTGAGCCAGTGTTGCTATGCAGGGTGCTCGAAATGTTCAAACAAAACAAACAATGTTTTGCCAAAGTGGCGAAGTATTTACCTTTTCATCATAATCAACCAACAATTGGCTTACTTATAGTTGAAGGGATAATTAAAGGAAATAAATGTTATCATTTATTCACCCTCATGTCATTCCAAACCTTTAAGACTTTCTTCCGTGAAACACAAAAGATTTTTTCCATACAATAAAATGCTTTGGAACCCTTTGACCTTTATTCAATGGACAAAAAAGACGTATGTATTCTATTAATAACATGAATACGACTACACTAAATGGTCAATAGTGGACACCGGAATATCAAACTTAAATATCACACACGAAACCAGTTCTCCTCATTGTATTTAAAGGGCTTAACCACGGGGAAAACATACTTTTGGCCATATAGCGTATTTGGTCACATTGTGTTTCTCCTTCATGGGCTGCAGTGAGATGCAGGGGGAGTGTCCCTGGACGGGCCGCGCCCCCGGTGCCCCAGCATCAGTCAGAGACGGAAGAGGAGGTGAGGTTGCTATGGGAACAGATGCTCTGTATTAACCAGGAGGGAAACAAACAGTAGCGTTTCATAAAGTAGTGTTCTTGAAAAGCAGGCTTGGTGTTGTGCAGAAGAAACTGGAGCTCTTTTGAAATGTGTATTTGTGTTAGGACAAAACTGGTGCCATTTAGTTGTGTGTGTGTGTACTAATGTTTGGTTTCAAGTTGTGTTCAAGTGTCAAATCTTAGATTTTGCAGAGATCTTCTTAAACCTTTGCAACAAGGGCAGATTGATTGGCCTTGCTATTGTAAAAGTGAGAGGCAATGCTTTGGTAGCTTTTCTTTAGTAAAAATCTTTTTTGGCAAATACAATCCTTGCATTCAAGTATTCCACATCGGTAAAAAAAATTCAAGCTCATGTTCAGCACAGTGTACCTTATTGCAGAGGAATAGTTCACCCAAAAATTACATTTGTCATGATTTACTCAATTTTGAAGAATATTGTTGATGCTTTTTTCTGTACAAAAAAAAATTGAAATTGACAAATCAAAAATTTACTTGATTGATATTGATATTTCAACGCATTCTCATCCTTTGGCATCATATAGGTGACGCCATATGACATTTCGTCGAAATCATACGCACATGGCACCCTTTAGCGTCAATATAACACGCACTGTTTTGGGTAGGTTTAGGTCTGGGGTAGAGTTACGGTTATGACGCCTTGGGATCTGCGTCTCATATTGAAGCTAAAGGATACCATGTGCGTCAGATTTAGACGAGCATCACATGTATGACGCCTTGGGTTCTGCATCTCATATTGACGCTAAAGGATGCCATGTGCGTAAGATTTCGACGAAATGTCATATGGCGTCACATGTATGACGCCTTGGGATGAGAACGGGCTGGATATTTGCTATACGTCATATTATAGCTTTTTGTGATTAACATTCAAATCATTTTCATTGATAATCTTCCCCTCAACTGTAGTTTTCTCTTTCATGCTTGAGCATATTTGAACTTGTGGCATGATAACATTACGGCAAGTTTGACTTTTGATGACACCAAAAACAATTGGCATCTATTTAGCGCTCACAAGAGAAATATGATTCAAGAGATACAGTGGAGGACAAGAGTTTCCACAAATAATAATTCAAATTTTAGGGTGAACTGTTCCTTAAAAAAAATGGTAATTTGAGATGTATCATGATGCATATCTTCCTTATATGAGATGTATTGACTTTTGTTGGTGTGTTACAATGCTACTTATTGGCATACAAATGCAAAGGATTTCTGCAAGAATGTAGCCACATATTTAGGATTAGTCGGGAACAAATGTAATTATTTGAGTATCAAGCATGTATCAAAAACATGTATCAGTCAACCACTAATCTAAATATGGAGTAAGACCTCCTCAATACGTCAATATCATGTTTGTCATTATTTAATCCGATATCTGCAATGCTTTACCTGGTGAACTAGTACTGCAAAGTTCACACCTCTCAAATCGTCTTTTTTTCACTTCCCTCCCGCTCTCCTCCTTTCTGTCTTGCTCCCCATGTGGACAGAGAGGAAAGCTAGCGAGATATACCTCTCGCGGTAGTTGTATGTCAGTGGCGTACCTGATTTCGACCGTGAAGCAACTGCAGCAGCGCCCTCCCTCTTTCGCTCTCTCGTATTCTCTCACGCTCTCCCTTGTAAGCTCCCTGAATAATTTTTTTTTATCCATCGCCACACAGTTTCATTGTTCCCCTGTGCTTTGTAACTATGGCAGGCATGAAATTCACCTAAACGCAGAAAGCGGCTTCCCAGCCCCAACCTTCATACCCATCCACTCTGCCTTCTTTCCCCGCCCCCCCCCCCGTTCAATAATATTTATAGTGCAATCTTTTTCTCACCCCCATCTTCTTTTTAGGGATTTTTTTCCCTTTTCTTTTTCACAAGTCCAATGCCATGCCTCAGCCTCCCACCCTCCCATCCCCTTTTTTTGCCCCAGCCCTCTCCCTTCGAGCTGACAGATACACTGTTCTCTCTTTCTTCGCCTTTCACCTCCCTCCGCCCGTCCTGCCGGCCCGGCACAATGCCGCCTCTTTCTCCCGCGGCCGGCCGAATGCTGCCCTGAACTAACAATATCAGCGAGGCTGTCTCAATGCCAGGGAGCCCCATTGTGAGCTTACAGAGGGGTGTTAACACCCATGTCTGGACCCAATGAATAGTATTATTGTGTCTGAGACATGCAGCTCGCCCCCTCGGTTGCACCCTGCCCCCAAACTCAGAAGCGGTCCCCCATTTTTCAGCACTTAACCTACTTAAAGACAACGTCATTTTGAGGTGAAACTTTCAGCACTGGAACATGTATAATTGTCGTTTAAAAATAATCATTGTGGTTTTAGTCGTAAAATATGAATGTTGTGGGATGTTCCCACAAATAGAAAAGTCCACAAATAACATGGAAAATGTGATTCCCTGGCCTGGAAAAGTCTTTAGTCAAGTTGCTAGCTTTACAAGTTCTGTTTAAACCGCCTGTTTAAAGTCACGGTTTTGTCCGCTGTACGGGGGAAGCATCAGCATAGGGGCTCTAAGTGCACTTGGCAGACAGTTTCTTTCAGCCTGACATCCTTAACTCAAAAAATCTCCTGCCTCAGCTTTTTTATTCCAAGGTTAGAAAGTTCACATTACTAACTGAGAGCAGATGCCAAAACATTCACCTTGCACATCTCCCTGATCAAAGCTGCGGATTGACATTTGCAATGGGCAAAATGCTGAAAGTTAAGCTAAACTTGTTTTCTCTCTCTCTCCCTCGCTGTTGTTTTGGCAGGAGTCAGAAGACGAGCGGAGAGTGGGAGTAGTGATAGTGGTGGAGGAGTGAACCCGGAGCAGGTGAACACAGCTGCGGACCGCCATGGGCTCTCTTCTATCGGTCCCGACTCTCCGTCTTCGGGTCTCTAAGAGACGGCAGGGGCCAGCCAGGGAGCGCCGGAGTGGGCAGGCGAGGCAGCTCGCTTTCCCCGCCGGCTACTGGCTCCTCAGCAGCGAGGAGGGAGAGAAATCAATACTGAGGAGAGATGCTGCCAGGGGTCGCCCAACGCTGCCTCCAGCCATGGAGCCATGGGAGCCTGTGTGTTCCGCTTTCTCTCTCTCTCAGCCCAATCTCAGTCAACTTGCATCAGCTAAAGAGAGGGCCAACAGCCTTGACGCTCTTCATGCAATACTGAGTGTGTGCGTGTGCGTGTGTGGTTCTGCCAGAGGGCCTTTCCAGGCTCGGCATCACTTGATAAAACTTTGCCTGCTGGAGAACGAGTAGAAAAAGAATGTCAAAGGTCTTTTTTCCCCCGTCTTTGATTCCTTTTTCGCTATGAGAGCACATTCCCCCTGACTGTTGTAATGAGTGCTTGACGGAGATCTCTTTTACGCTAAATCAAGAGGCCTTCTTTTTTTAGTGGTCCTCCTCCTAAGCATGCACAAAGTGCTCTACATCTGATGGGTCGGGATAAGAGAGCATTTTGAATTCTTTTTCACCTTTTCCACCATGGTTGGATTTTTTTTTATTGTTGCCACTATTCGGGTGGCTTGGAAAAGGACTTGGCTTTGATTTGTAGGTGAAGGGCTTGGCACTTCGTAATGGCTTTCACCCTTGACCGAAGCACTTGATGGGTATTAATAAAATCATGGACCAATGGAGAACAGTGCAAGATGGAGCAAGTTCCAGAAAAGTTGCTCCTGCAAGGCCGCAGATCCGCTTGGGATGTGAACGAAAGAAACGTGGCCTGCCCACGATGCTAACAATTCGAAAAGTGGAGTGCTGGTTGCAGTGGATAGTTCCTGTGTCCCTGGATGCTCAACAGGAACAAATTGAATTCGGTAAGGAAAGATCTCAGTAATCTGTCACGCGTGGGTTCAGTAACATCAGCTTTACGTTGTGTTCCAGTTGATGGGGTGGCTGGTTTTAAGGTCCTGATTTGCATTATGTTAATCGAACAAAGTGGCAGATGATTGTATAGTTTTCTGTCATCCTGTCTCGTCTCCACTGGGCAGCACCTTCGACAAAATGGCCGCCGATGCCTGCCAGCTGTCTCCCTGCCAAGATGGCGGCACTTTAAACGCTGCCCATCTGCCTAATCAAGGGGCAGTATGCAGATTCCAGATAATTTCATTTGCATATGCTTATTTCCCTCACCCGTTATTGGTGGGGCCAGTTAACCACGCCGCCTTTGAACACGCAGGGCATATACACATGTTTCCTTTATCGCTTAAATCCTTTTACAGTCTGTCTGCTTTATGTTAAGCTGCAGTAGCGTTCTATCATTGGAAATGGGTGAAAAATATGGCGTTAACACACACAAAGCATCTGATGCCTGTGCCATCTGTGACATCTGTGACTGGGTAGTCTAGCTACATAAATCCCTCACTTGCAGGGCCCGGTTCCAGACAGCCTCCCATAATGACCTCATTAGCATGCACAGCACTTCTCACTGTAGGCCCTGGTGCACTGCTGTGCCGTGGGACCCGACAATCCGCGCCCTTCACACAAACGCTCGCCGGGCAACATTGTGTTCTTCCTTACAATACAAAACTTCACACTTGTTTTATTACAATCATGTCAGTGGAGCTGAAGATCTGAAAGGGGCTTAGGCAGTTAGCCTGTGTACATGTCCGTTGGACTTTTCAGCCAGGCTAATGAAGAACTTGTTGGGTTGATTCAGATTTTATTTTCATTTCAATTGATTTTAAGCTGTATGTGCTGTTTCACGAAAACACAGAGTTTAAAAAGTCCTCGATAGATTTATTAGCTTGAAATTGCAGCACCATAGTAGTCGAAACTGACTAGATCCAAGCTCGTGCAAAGACATTCTAATTTGTATTAGATGGCAAAATGGCAAGAAATTGTACAAGTTGGGTTTTACAAAAATGCATGACCCAAACCGTAAAGCTTGTATGAAAGGGGACTACGTTTATACATTTTTCTTCTATTACATTTACAAGACAGATTTTCGTCATCTTGTACGAACCATTACGAGCCATCATGAAGTGTGATGACTAGTTCCTGTCTCTTATTATTATGTTTCATAGTGATAAAAGGGGTAAAATTCTGAAACTAGGGTGGGATGACTAGTACCGTACGGCAGTAAAAATATGTTATTTTCATAAAGACTGATCTACGATATTTGTAAGAGCGATAAAGAAAAGAATCCTGCAAATTTATTTGGTAGCATTTTTAGGGACATTGTCTCAACAACTGTGAACAATTTGACGCATTAATATTGAATGCTCATATTTAAACTATTTTAAAAACTTAACTCATTCAATCAGTATTTGTCAAAAAAGATAAAAAAAGAGAGATTCTTTTTAGCCTATTATAGCTTTGTTTCAAGTGTCTTTTTTCAGTTTTGATTAGCTTTTTTTAAAAGTAGCATGTTGGATGCTAGTGATGCGAACTAGAATAACTGTCTGGAATAACCGTTTCTCTTATTGGTTTTATCGTTTGTGGTTCATAGGTGTGATATGTCATGTGGGTGGGGTGATTTGGTTTAAATTGGGCGGAGAGGGCAGTTACATTTTGGGGTGGGTGTGGGGTTATGCTTCTGTCTGGACAAGTTGATGTCTAAAACGCATATTAGCAGCAGAGTGGTACGTCTGGGTCAGACAGTCTGCGTTTGTTCCATATTTGCATATTTACAACAGCTGGGGAGCCCATATGTTTTAGCCTGAGCCAGACAAAATTATATATAGCCTGACACGTTAGCAAGGCTACCGCACCCCATGCCCCCCCCCCCCCCCAAACAAATACACACACTCACACATGCTGCAAATCTAGTGCCATTCAAGTTCTCTTCAAAACACAAAAATATTCTCCTCCCACCTGAAAAAAAAGGACAAACCAAAAAGCTTTTATGTTAATCGCAACGTTAGCCATGCGTGTGAGTACACTAGTGCAATTATGCATAATTCAACGCAAAGCTAGGCTGGGAGGCTGAGTACAGTAAATCCTGTTAGCAGCCCGTAAAGGCGGGAAACGAAAGGAGGGGACGGGGAGGCGAGTGTTACGCCCATTAGGTTCCAGAATAAAGGCCACGTTTTCACTAGGACCCAGCGATATGTTAACCTCCTACCCCTGTTGTACAGATGTACACGTGTCGTGGACAGCACAAGATTTATGTGTCATAAGATTTTTTTTTTTTTAGAGACTTTCAATTAATTTATTAGAGCCGCCTTTTTATTATCTGCTGTAACAGCTACATGTAACAGTCTTCAATTGTTCTCACAATATGAAACCACACTCCTTATGATTGTCTTACTTGTAAACCTTTTACACTTCTACCTTGAAGGCTTGAAAGTTTTGAAGCTTAATAACTGTGCTGAACTGTCTCAAATGAGTGGTATATTGGCTCCAACGCTCTATCAAAATATAAAAACGACAACATAAAAATTCCCTTCACTGCCTGTCTGCTACAAGCGTTTCTCCAATTCCTGATTAGTTAGCGTTGAAGAAAAGAACAATCTGGACCGTTTTTACATTCCACGAGTGCTGTAACATCATGCGAGAGCGTTGTGGCTCCCCTGTGCGCAGAGACCGGCTTATATGTTTAATGTTTTAATGTTAGCCGTGCCTTAGTGCCGTCTCACCGTTATGCGGGGGTTTCTATGCTCTGAGTACCCGCTGCTTTTATTTGCTTGGTTATTGATTGAATGTGGTCCACCCACAGAAGTAATAGTTGCTAAAAGCATTTATTGGCACTGCTCAGTTCTGCCAGGGTGATATGCAGTTTTTTATTTTTTATTTGATTGTGTTCCATCTGTGATCTGACAAGTGGCTAGCCAGGCTAAAGACTCTGGGGGAAAAGGGAATCTGGCTAGTCAATGCCTGTGTATTCATTAGCAGCTCATTTAATAATATTTTAAATATATTTACCACAAAGCATTCATGGATTTTGTGTATAACAAGTGTCTCTTTTTGTCAAACTGATTAGCTTTTAGCATGTTAAGCTGTATATGCAGCGTTTAAGAAAATACCTTAACTGATTTTGTTTGTTGCTTTTCTATTTTTTTTAAAGCAACTTTCATGCTTATTACATATAAGCAGTGCATTTTGTAAGATTTTAAGATGTTTATATATATATATATATATATATATATATATATATATATATATATACACACAGTATATATGATTAGCATGTCATGTTTGACTTTTGTTTAAGCACTAATAAGTAATTTTTAAGATCAAGTACAACATATGCAATATCAAAAGCATCAAATTTTGCCATATCTACACATCTTGATCCAAAAAGAGCTACTGGCCCTTTAAAACACACTAGAGTCGACCATGGCTGATTACAGTCTGCGAAAAAACAGGCGTTTATCCAAGTCACTGATTATGTCATTTTTAAGCCAAAACACAACGCTGCGTGCGGAGTGTGTGGGGCGCTGAATTATGAAGCGAGAGGTGGAGTGTGTGAAGGAGAGAGCTGGAAATGGGAATGGAGTGCTGTTTGTATGATTAAACTGTCGGCTCGGTGGCACAGGCCACGTTGAAGAGCCGGGCCTGAGATTTGACCGTAATGAAAATGCCCCCGAACTGCAACCCCCACCCTTTCAAAACGTTGCTTCAGACCAGCTCGGGTCTGTCTGTACGCTGAGAAGAGAAAGGAGACGTGGAACAAGGTAGACAGACAGGGAGAAAGAGAGGGAATGAAAAAGTACCGTTCCGTGGCAAATGGTTTCGTGGCTGCATGAGATGTAGACAGATGTAGACAGGAAGTGTAAGGTTGGGATGAGGGCTTGACGAGTAAACTTCAAATTGTGCTGTACCTCATATTCGGCCATTAAAGGGATAGTTCAAACAAAAATTAAAATGTTGTCATTATTTACTGACCCTCATGTCGTTCCAAACCCGTATCACTCTCTTTTTTCTGTGGAACAAAGAAGATATTTTCGAGAAAGGTTTTTTTTCCATGCAATGGAAGTCAATGGGGTCCAAAATGTTTTTTGGTTCCCGAAGTTCTTTATAATATCTTCTCTTGTGCTCTGCAAAAGAAAGTCCTACAGGCTTAGAATGACATGAGGGTGAGTAGATTATGACAGAATTAAAACATTTTGGTGAACTATCCCTTTAATGTTTTGTTTACATTGCACACAAATAAAAAAAAAAATTAAATCTGATTTTTAGGACTGATTGCATGCTGTCATTTTGGAAATTATGAAATCTGTTCTGTTTGTTCAAGTTGTTCTTTGTTCATGTTCATGTTCATCATGACATATTGTCAGAGAGCTAAAATCATGAGGAACATGTGAACATTGTGAACGTGAAATCGTTCAGAAAAGAGTGATAAAAAATAAGTGTATTCAGACACATCTATATCTATCTATCTATTTATCTATATATCTATATATATAATTAAGACAAATGTACAATTATATATATATATATATATATATATATATAAGACAAATGTACAATAATATATACAGTATATATACTGTATATATAATAGCATATTTTATAAGATGTTACACACATCTAACATTCTGAATGACAAAAAAAACACTTCTGAACGTTTACACTGAAACGCATTTTAATCTGATTTCACGCCACATTTGGATTGCATTAATAAAAATCTGATTTTATGTGTTTTTGGTTGTTTAGACTACACAAAACTTAACAGATTTGAGTCAGATATACCCCCCCCCCCCCCTCCAGATTTTTGCTGCTTTCTGTCTGAACAAACTTAAGATGTCACATATGAGTCAAAATCTGATAAGGGGTAATAATGGAACAACAGTTTTAAAAGGAATTTTCACTATCATTTACAACAGGATCTGCATTTTCGTAAATTTAAATAATAGATTTTTGTTATAAGAGACAACAAAATTAACTTTGTGCATCAAAGCACTCAAAAAAGCAATTTTGAAAAATCGTTGACAAGCCAAACATTGGTAATGTTTGTCACTGAGTAACATGTAATTTAAGTCATAAAATAAACTTAATTCTGTAAAATAAGTATAATGAACTACGCAAAAAGGTCCGTTTACACCTTGAGCTCTGAGTCCGAAATTTTCATATGCGTTTTTTCGTATTCATCATTCGGTGGCTCTGAATTGTCAAAACACCATTCAAAATGCTTGCTATGGATGCGAAAAAAGCTAAAATTTGAACCCTACCTGAATATGGCTGCAATTCGGACGCAAATTTCGGACTCAGTGTGCAAGGACCTTTACTATCGCTATCGCGTCCGTCAAAAAACTTAGGCTGGCTGTAGGTTGGAATATTAGAAGTAAAAACATCGACATAACACATTCATGGGCATCAATCACTTCCCTGTATACTTGCCAGCTAATAAATTAATTAATATTACTTTACGATCCATCTGTTTTTTTAGATCCACATCATTTGAATACAACAACATCAATGTCTGTCAAAAAATAACGTGCACAATACGCACTAGTATTTACGAGAAGCAGAGGTCCAGGGAGTAGGCCTGGAAATGTCCATTTCCTGGAAAACCCATACTACCGGATGTTTTGACTATGTCATCGCTTTCTGAGAAGAGGGAGAAAATGGCGGCCTGAGCGGCTTCAACATGCTATGCTGTCTGTCAGAGAAGATAGTGCATAATATATAACGCATGTGAGTATAAATTTGTTCTTCACTCGCTTAAATTGAATCGGAATGATCAGAGAACTGAGTGAAATATACTTCACACTGCATGCTAAAGAGAATAAATGCCAAAAATATCTGTATAAATATAATATATGAGTTAGTGAACGTCGTTCTACGCGTTGGTTTTGACAGACATTTTTTATACTACGCATTCTGATTCTGACATTCCTTATTTTAAAAAATAAAAATCTTTTCTTGACTGATCTTTAAAAAAAATGTTGGCAATAGATGAACTGTTAAAAGAGTGATCTCGAGATGAGTCCCTGTAGTCGTCCAATTTGACACTCATAAGAATAGATTCGGGAACTTGACAGCTGTTTTTTATGTTGCTTGATAACTATCTTAGTTCTTTAAAAGATTAAGGCAATTATCAAAGTTTGGTAAAATGTTGTTTAATTTTCCAATAAAAGATTATATATTTTGATTTGTTCCCCTTAGCAGATTTTGACTCATATATGAGTAAAGGCCCACACATACCAAGGATGATAACTATAACAATAACCATAACTATAATGTTTTAATAATTGTTTTAATTCGATAAGAATAGGAAAGTCCTCATCACATCTATAACAACACAGAGGAATGATTCATTGTAGTCACTTTGATTGACAGCCAATTAGAATCTACCCAACTTTAAAGAGCATTTAGAGTGACCAGCAATAAAACTGCAAGCCCACTTACTGTATAATAAACCGAAAGGTTTCGTTTCTTGGTGTGGACTCTAATAATCATTATCATTGGTGTAAACAGGCCTTTAACTAAGAGAAATATCGCAGATAATGGTAGAACGAGCACACCAAACATTACTCCCTTCCACAAATACTAAAGATTGTCTCAGTTGAGCGTGGGAACGAGTAAAAGTGTCAAATATTCAGTCATTCGCTGGCTAGACGGCCCAGCTGCTCTATTCAGCTGCAGGTGAAGAAGGACCCTAGAGGTCAAGGTCAGGGGGGGGTTGTTGTACGGTCAGACGTCTCGCTACACCCCAAAACGTATTTGACTAGCAAATAAGGGGGCGCCTATTACCGCTGCTTCTTTTCAGCGCAAACCTAGCAACCGTTTTTTAAAAATGTGTTAGTTTACATGATCCTAAGCATGTTTTAATGAAGTCCGTGGACATTTATTTATAGCACCGCTTGCAAGGAATCAACATTGCCGCTATGCCACATTTGTTCCTGCTGTCCATCTCCTGCAGTGTAAACAATGATACCCCTTTAAGAGGAGGGCTTTTCATCCTCTCAACATGTTTCTCCAAAGAAACCAAGTTTTTGAATAGTGGACGAAGACACCAGCCCACCCTCTGGAAGATTCCATTATTCATCTCCACCTATGCTTCATTAGCTCAGCTGAAAAAGCACCCCCCCCCCCCCCCAATACACCAGCGTCTCAATGGACCGGTCCCCATCTTTCCCAGAGAGCCCCCTCTTCCTTGTCCTTCACCGTTCCCCCTAATCGTCTCAGCTCGCGCTGAAATCAAGCTTAGAAACGTCGCTGCTGTGAGCCTTTCTCCTTCCTTCCCCCCTTTCCGGCTCATTCTCTCACCTAGCTCACACACGCATGCACACACACCCACCCACTGCTTAAATCCCTATCAGCATGTCAACAAAATGTCCGCCCAGCTGGGGTTGACACTCGCTCGCCTCTGGGGCTTCACCTCCTCCTCGCTGACCCCTTCAATCTCTCGTGGTCATTTGTTCTGTCTCTAGAGCTGCTCTCGGACTCAAGTATATGATGTTAGTTTGTGTTTTAATGATGAATTGGTTCTTGCAGAATCCAGTATCTGTGCACTCTTGCGGTCATCCATATGTATTTTTTAACTAAAATATGGCTGATATAATGCTGATAAATAATTTCAGTATTTACTAAAATGTAACTCAAATTAGAAAATTATTGTTATTAGAATGAACTTTAAGTAAAAAAAAAAAAAAGTAATAGGGATGCAAGATATATCAGCCACCATATCGGTATCAGACGATATATGTTCATTTTTAACGTTATCATAATCGGTGCGATAAGAAAATTTGGCCGATATATTATAGCCGAGAGACACTTCAGCTGCAGATGTTCACCATGATGGTTTTGAATGGCTTGAAATTTGATTGGAATCACTTCAAAAAAGGAAAATACAGTTAAGTGCAACATGTGTAGCGCCAGTCTGTCATATAGGCTACATAAAATTATAATGAGAACATCATTATAATTGTGTTTTGGACGTGGATTTTGATGGTGAGACTTCTGTTTTTGTAATTAGGCTCTCGAAAATTATTACAAAAATTTGGATTTAGATTTATCGGCCAATATATTGGTTATCAGCTTTCAAATATTGTCTTTATTTTTTAAAATATTTTCTAATTATTTTTGTTACTTAAGTCTTTCACATTAACTATTAAGATACTAACTATTATTATTATTTATTAACAAAAACAACCCCAATACTTAATGTCAGGCATTGGCTGCAGTGAAGAGCACGACGATGGAGAATTCAATAACTCATAAAAGTCTTTTATCACAAATATAACAGGGAAAACTCAGGAGAACTATAGGTCTTATTCAAATTAGCGCCATCTTTGATTTTCACCAGGAATGAAAACGAGGCTGTGAGGTACAGACATGCATCTCTTCAGTGGGTTGAACTGTTATTTAAGGTGTTTTGGGGTTGTTCTGCTGATGAAACACTGGAAAAATATCTTTCAGACACATTTCAGTAGACAAAAAACTCCAGACAACATGAGCTGTGGACAATTTTAATTGATCTGGGAGCTTTATGCAGCTTTTTACAGCAGATGCCATTGAAAACACGGGTAAGTCTGTCCCTCACAGCCTTTCATACATGTCATGCTGCTCTGAATAAGGTCTATAACATATAGACACATAAAACATCAACGCAAACAAGACCGAACACGAACTGAGGAAACTCAGGGCTTAAATACACGGGGAGAGGAATCAAGGTAAAACAGAACATATTTTTAAATGTTTGTTTAAACATTTGGCAAGAATAACCAGAATTCTGAACTATCTATTTATTTTTACACATGTGGATGTCCAGTTGTGTATTTATGCATGTTTATGTGCATTGTAGAAAGTAGGCATATGGACATAATCTGTCTCTTAAAATTGTTTCCATTGGTGTTACCCTGGTGTGGTCAGGTTGATTCAGTCATAAGAAATAATTTTGACTTAAATTTTTCGTTTACCTGACCAAAACATTTTTATAGTGTATGTACATGTTGATTTGTGTATTTGCATTAGTTTGACTTTGCTGTTTTATAATGTCCTGTCCTGCTTAGCAGCTCTTCTCCGATCTGGATTGTTCAGTTATGATTACGTAATTATGGGATTGCAGTAAGATCATGACACTGTGGTTAATATGTGGCTGATTTAGTCGAGAAGCTGTCAGATATGCCTGTATATTATGATTTTTTTGGACACTGTCTTGCTCAGTGAAGTCTCAGCGGTGCTTAGTGTCTGCCAGCCTAGCACAATTTGTATGTTAATGTATTCAGATGAAGGCAAGCAGGGAGACCACCAGCTTTGCTGGAACTTGTGTACCAGAATATAGGTGTCTGTAAAAATGAGTCACATCCCAGCAGTAGATTATGAGAAGGAGCCTGTATTGCCTGTATTGCCAGAACAGGTCACATAAACCCCCAATAAATCACATCTGAAAGTAATTACATTCACCTAAAGCTCTGTGATCCACACTGAATAATGAGTTTTTATGTTCAGCTCCCGATACGTCAACCCCGTTGTTTTGCATTTCAGACAGGCACGTGGCAGGCAGCCATAAGGACGTATTCTGGGGTCCTCATGCTGTCAGTGGAGAGAGACGGGCGAGGGAGGGAGCGTGATGGTCTACAGTACAGTACTGGCTGTGTCCGAAATCTAAAGGGAATGACTAAACAGGCAGCATTTCGTGTATATAGCTACTTTTTAAGGAAACTTGTTTCAGATAGGCTTTTAAGAGAACATAAAATCATGTCTAATGATCTAAAACAATTTCAATGGAGCAAATATTAAGTACGGCAATGCTCTTGTTAATCCAAAGAAAATTTAAAATATGAGCGTTCACACTAGCACATTTAAATCTGGTTTCACACCACATTTTGGATTTGTAAACACCAAATTTCATGTATTTTTTTTTTGTTTCGACTACACAAACATTTGTGTCAGATATGCCCGAAAAAAAAAAAAAAAGATTTTTATGCTGCTGCTTGTCTGAATAAGGCTTACAATGACCTATTTGGTCACCGGGATTTTCCCAAGTTAAAACAACCCCCTAACCCTATCGCTACTCATAAACCTAACCCTTCCCATAAGTTATCCCTAAAATCAGAGGGAAATGATGAGGGTGGATAACACTGATGTAGAAGCACCTAACTCCGGTTGTCGCTCAAATCTGATTGGTTGATTGGAATGTTGTTCTAGGATCAACAAAGGTGTTGATCATCATGTTGTACTTGGTGAAATAATGTCCACCCCCATGGTTGAGCGTGGGAACGAGTAAAAGTGTCAAATATTCAGTCATTCGCTGGCTAGACGGCCCAGCTGCTCTATTCAGCTGCAGGTGAAGAAGGACCCTAGAGGTCAAGGTCAGGGGGGTTTGTAGTCTCGCTACACCCTGAAACAAATTTGACTGGCAAATAGTGGCATAATTATTACTGCGACACAGGAAGTAAATATTCATTTCACTGCAGACCTGGCAACCCTAGGGGAATCTATATATCCTCAATCTCTTACGGTGCATCTCTGCTGTCATTGTTTTTTTTCTTTGCTTAAAGTTTGCTTTGCTGAGTCCATAAAGAAGAGTTGTTTTAAAGCAGTGTTAAACAGGGGGACAAAGCTTGGTATGAGCCCCCCTTTATGGAGAGAGGGCTCTCATTGGAGACTGGATGCCTTTCTCCACTGGCCCTTCCCTTTATTATACTTTATATTTTTATTTTGTATAAATATATTACATTTTAATAAAGTATCATTTTAGTTTTAGTTGAATGTGCCACGTCAAGACAGTTCTTTCATAAGTTTTTAATTTTTTGTAATAAATGAATACCATAAATATTAAAATTGAAAATAAAAATATTTTAAAATAAAAACAATAACCATATTTAGTCATATTCTATGCTAATAAAATATCTATTTTATATTGATAATAAGGTATTCATTCTCTATATGTTGTTACAATTTATTATAAAACAATTTAGAAATAATAAAATTGTGAGAAAAGAACTAAAACTATACTAAACATATTTAACTTGTAAAAATAGTAGATGTTTTATAATGCCTTTTATTTTTATTTATTGTGCTTTTAAAATATTTTAAAAACTTGTTTAATAATGTTTTGGTAATATTTAAACTAATCGTAAATATAAAAATTGCCCTTAATCATTTCAATAATAAATAAGAACATGTGGTCTAGTGGTTAGTGCATGAGCTCTGACACATTAATCTGTGGCGCTCCTGTGGATGACGCAAGTTCAAGTTTGGCTCACAACATTTCCTGCCATTGCTGCTCCCCATCACTTCCTTTCCTCTCTCCTGTCCTGACAGTGTGTATCATTAGGCAAAAGGCCTAAACTAAATGAAAACGAATGCAGGTCATTTCAGCGGCATGATTCCAGGCTCCTCCTCTTCCCTGCAGAATGATGCAACTAACCGGTTAGCAAGCCGTGTTAACCGAGCAAACTCTTTTCTTATTCAGTGCACTGGACGTTTGCCAGTATGAGTGTGTTTAGTGAGCATATGCTTCCTTCCTTCCATACAGGGCCTCCCTTCTGCGCCACCTTTATTCCAAACGCCGCTCCTACAAGCCCGATTCATGACTGAGTGATGCAGAATTAGTATGCAGCCAACAGCTTGCCTCAAATAATAGGACCCAGGAGCGGTAGCAGAAGTCCAGGGGGGTTAACCAGCGCTCTGCCCCTCACCCTCCAGTCCTGGACTCAAATCTTAATGGGACATCAGACAGGACTGTCTGAATCGAGGACTAGCCCCCCCCCCCCCCCCCACACACACACAAAATCCCTGCCTGCATCCTAGGCGTCCCAAATGGGCGATTCCTGCCCCCATCCAAACGCTGTGTACATTTGAACGTCTCGTGATGGCTTTGGTGCGACTCGTCCTCCCAACCTGTTCCCTACGGTTGCTAGCCTAGCATCAAGCTAGCTGTTTTTTTTTACTGTAGGACAATTCAAATAAATCACATCCGCGCCTCTCGTCCAATAAAACGCGTCCTGTTTCAGACACTAGCTGGACAATGAACATTGTATCTCTGTAAGATGGAGATTAAATAACTTTAAAACTAGACCTTTTCTTTAATTCAATACCATTATATTGTACAGTTGTCGTTTTTCAGCTGTTTTGGGCTTACCTTTGTGTTATTCTACATTATTATCTTGATGGTTTTGGTCTGGTTTGAAAGATCTCACTCAAATTCATCAGAAATGCACTACTTACATTTGCAAAAATATAAACAATTGCATTTTATAGGCAAAATTCTTATTTACAGATTTTATTTAAAACTATATATGTATGCATGCATGTAAGTACGCACGCGCGTGTGTGTATATGTTAGTGCTGTCAAATCGATTCATCGCATCTAACATAAGTTTTTGTTAACATAATATGTGTGTATATATATACTATGAACGTATAGTGTGTATGTCCATGTATATATACATATATAAATATATTTGTGTGTATACAGTATATATATATATATATATATATATATATATACACATGTATATTATGTAAACAAAAGCTTTTGTTAGATGCGATTATTCACAATGAATTGATTTGACAGCAATATATATATATATATATATATATATATATATATATATACAGTATATACAAATAAAATACAATTATGGCAGCCATGTTTAACTTATCGCATGACTTGTACCATGACCAAGCAGACTAGACGTTGCGCACTGATGATTAAGCAGGGTCAGTCGTTGAGCTGTCTGCACCTCAATCCCCGGAGGTGATATTAAGCACCCTAGACTGGAACCAAAAAGCCCCCCCCCCCCACCCCCACAGCCCTGAGGTCAATCCCACTGCCCAGACAGTCCTTCCCCTGACCCCTGTCTGGCTCTAGGCTCGGGGTCAAACATCACGGCTGATAAAGTCTGCTTCCTCGTCCCTTCAACCTGCGTGCTGGTAAACACACTCACGGCGTGGCGTGGCACACACGCAGCGTCATCCCCACACACACGTGACTCTGAGCATCCCGGCATCCGTGTGCTGTCAATCAGCTCTCAACCCCCTCTCTTCTCATCGAGTCTGCGCTCAAGCCACAGCTCATTCAGACGGTGGACACTCAATGGCTTGACCATTTGCAAAAAGACACTTTTATGCTATAAAAAAACGTCATGATAGGAAGTGCATTATTGGTATAACATTATAATCCTTCAAACGTTGAGTAAAACTTATACTAATTCTCTCCTATTTTCTTGTGTCTCCTCAGGTTTTGTGAGACTGCAAGAGAAACGGACTAAATCTTGATCCCAGGACCGCCAGAGACCATCAAGAGGGGATCTTTTTCCATTTTTTTCTATTATTTAATTACTGTACATAACTGTTTTTAGTAAGACTGTTTGTGTTGCTTTTGTCGGATCTCTTCTTCATCAAGTAAGTATTTTTGGACAATAAAGGTAAGTTCAATATTTGAATAAAGATTTTTGAAATCTACAGTACAATGGACAGTTAATTATACTGAGACTTTGACTTACTGATAATTTGAATATTGTACAGACAGAGACAGACAGATAGACAGATAGATAGATAGGTAGATAGATAGATAGATAGATAGATAGATAGATAGATAGATAGATAGATAGATAGATAGATAGATAGATAGATAGATAGATAGATAGATAGAGACAGATAGATAGATAGACAAGACAGACAGAGACATATAGACATATAGATAGATAGATAGACAGACAGACAGACAGACAGAGACATATAGACATATAGATAGATAGATAGATAGATAGATAGATAGATAGATAGACAGAGACAGATAGATAGATAGACAAGACAGACAAGAGACATATAGACATATAGATAGATAGATAGATAGATAGATAGATAGATAGATAGATAGATAGATAGATAGATAGATAAATAGACAGAGACAGATAGATAGACAGACAGACAGACAGAGACATATAGACATATAGATAGATAGATAGATAGATAGATAGATAGATAGATAGACAGACAGAGACATATAGATAGATAGATAGATAGATAGATAGATAGATAGATAGATAGATAGATAGATAGATAGACAGAGACATATAGATAGATAGATAGATAGATAGATAGATAGATAGATAGATAGATAGATAGATAGATAGATAGATAGATAGATAGATAGACAGACAGAGACATATAGATAGATAAATCTATCTTTTTTGCTTTTGCTGTCAACTATTCCATTTTTCTAATTTGTGCCTAATTTCCTTGTATAAAAAATAGAAAATTACTTGAATAAATCTTGAAAAATAAGTCTTTGTTATCTTTGTGATTTATTTCTTCTGTGTCCTGTCTTGGATTGTTTGGCACTTTCCATAAGGAACATTTTGGTGTCCTATGAGTAGTGTTTTAAAGCATTAGATGTACAAACAGTGCTGGGTAACTGCTGTAATCTGGATTACATAATCAGATTCCAAAAATTAAGTTCTTGTAATTAGATTGTTTTAAAATACCTATAATCAGACTACAGTTTATTACTTTATTATTGCTTACATAATGACAGTAAATTATTCATAATTCATTGTTTCTTCCTACTACTTTTTTATCTTTCAAATTTTTGCTCTCTAAAACAAGCCTTATATGCGTTCAGAAGCTCTTCAGGGTTTGTGGAACTGCACACACTAGTCATGTGACTATCACTGAAAACTGAGAGCCACAGCATTTGATCACTGCATTACAGAAATCATTTCAAGTGTTTTCTCAACATTGCACCATTTCATATCTAATCAACTCGTGGGAAACACATTCATTATTATTTGCATTATCCCTCAGTGAGTCATTTATTAATGTATTACTGCCTTTGTCTTTCAAACATTACAATTTACAAATTTTGCAACATTTTATATTTACATGCAATGCAGGGATTCCCCAACTTTTTTGTATAATATGTTGAATTGCTATTAAAAATTAAGGCAAAACGAATCCTTAACTAATTTTCTTTGTTGTGGAATTATTTTTAAACTGTATAAAATGCCTATTTAAATTTGTATTACCAATAGAAAACTTCCTATAACAACCACCTTATATAATATTTACTTTGACCTGACATGAAGTTGACAATCAGCATTTTCAGAAGGTTAAACACCACCTTAACCTGAAAAAAGAGATTTTTTTATTTTTATTTTGTAAAGCCTTTTGTCAGCTATTAGAAGGAACTGAGTCAGAAACGGTGAGTTTCGCTCAGCCAGAAAGTGTTCATTACCAGAGAGGGAATCCAGTTGCCTCTAACACACACACACACACACACACACACACACACACACACACACACACACACACACACACACACACACACACACACACACACACACATCAGGCTTCTCCGGTGGCAGTCCTGCTTCCTATTGTTTTCCTTTACTGTCAGCTCAAGCGCTGGTCCAGTGCGCTCCAGTGCACCTACTGAAATCTGCCCCTCTTCTCAAAGCGCCTGCGGTCACCCAGCCACACTGACCCGGGATCAGGGCCAAGCCACCCTGGCCATGACTCAGACACCGGGAGGCCAGACTTTGGCCTGAAAGAAAGTGAGAAGGAGAGATTATCCTATTCTGGGCCGGTCCGGCGGAGGGTACCGTGGTATTGACCAGGAGGGGCCACCCATGGAGCGTCCATAGAGCCATGAGATGGCCTGATACATGCTTACTGAGCATGGCAGATTCCCTTACTCTCAACGGGATAAACCCACAGCGAACAAGCCTCTTTCGGAGAGATTAGGGTGGCAGCTCTTGTCCCCTTGTCCCCCCCCCCTCGACCATCCTCTGCCCAGAGACAGGGCTCAAAATCTCCGGTGAAACAGTTGTTGGTGGTCTGCCAAGACATTCATTGTCTTTGCCATAAGAGGTGAGGAGTGAGTTTAGCCGTGAGTCCAGCTACCTCTGGCTTTTATGGTTCTTGTAACATCAGATGAGAGAAAATACATTTAATCACCTCTACAAAATCTGCATGTAAACACCAAGGCATAGCAATAGAAATAAATATAATTATGATGTTTTTGGTGTATTTAATTACATGACAGAATGTCCCTTTACCTGCTAAAAATACAAGTTGAAAATGTTTTGAAAATTCCCATTTGTTTTATCATTATATTATGAATTCAGAAGTCAAAATAATTGTCAGTGATTTATCTAACAAAATGTTTCCAGTAAGATTTTTGAATTCACTGGATGCTTGTATTTATTTCAATTATTTGTAAATGTACTTTTCAATAACAATACTGCATTTATATAGTTTTGGTTATTGGTTTAATAATAATAAATATTTTAATTAATTTGTATGTATTTATGTTAACCATTATAAAATGTTTATTGTTGATTGTTGAAATATTTAATGTTGATCACTCTTATTATAAAAAGCCTTTACAAGATGAAGACTCAAACAAAAAAAACTATTTTACTTTGAAAATCTGTCTTTCATCTTTTGTTGTGACTTGCTGTTTCTTTCATCTTTGTGGTGGTTCAATAGATAAATAATGGTTATTTCTCTGAACAAACGGATCTGAAAAAATATTTATGTATTTAAAAAAAACAATTATTTATAAAAGTGTTTGTAATGCAGTCTGTGGTGATTATGATGATGATGATGATGATGATGATGATGAAATAAGAAACAAAATGAGCCAGCGTTGGCAATCATATTTAAAATAAATAGGTTTGAAGATTAGGAAGATTGAAATGAGAATGAAGAGTGAATGTCGATTTTGAGGTGAATTATCAATTACATTTAACATTAGTCAAATTATAACATATATATACATATATATATATATATATATATACATATATATATACATACATATATATATATATATATATATATGTTATATATATATATATATATGTTATATATGTTATATAAATATATATACATATTAGACTAGTATATGTAACATAAATCAGGACAAGTGATAAAATATAAACAAATGCAGAAAATAACTAAAGGGAAAAAAACAATAGTTTCACAAACATCAAATAATAAAGCCATTATTTAAATTTAAATAATTCTTTCGATTGAAGATTATCTTGAATATGATATATTCTGTACACGTCTTAAATGTGTTCATTACATTAAAAGCCAAACACACACATCACATTAACACAAAAACTTCCACAATATAGCTACAGGCCTACATTTTAAGTGGATAATAGTGTTGCGTTTTCTGTTTGAATTGCCATGTGACAAGTGCTTCGGTTGTTCTTAGCCTACATAAATAGGCTAAATAAAAAGAAAATCATGACCTTAAAAACATTTCCTCCCAAGCAGATAGCATTATTGAAATTTCAGAAGTAAGATGCCCTTTGACTTGCCTGAAATAGACTTGAGAATGAACGAGGGTCAACAGCGGGATTGAGTGAGTGAGTGTGTGTGTGTGTGTGTGTGTGTGTGTGTGTGTGTGTGTGTGTGTGTGTGCGTGCGTGCGTGCGTGCGTGTGTGCGTGTGTGCGTGTGTGTGTGTGTGCGTGTGTGTGTGTGTGTGTGTGTGTGCGTGTGTGTGTGTGTGTGTGTGTGTGTGTGTGTGTGTGTGTGTGTGTGTGTGTGTGTGGCTGCGTGCGGGACGGGGAGGTTAGGCTCCTCTGTGAACTTGAAGAGCAGTTTGTCATGCTAACCATGCTGGAGCTATTGAATTCACACACAGGGAGCAGAACATTCACAGGACCTCGTCTTTTTTTATGCAAAACCAGTGAGACCCCGCACCCCCTGGGTTCATATATGTGTTTCTGTATGGACTCAGTGCACTTGTGTGTGTGTGGGGAGTTTCTCATATTTTTCTGAGAAACTTGATCACGCCTAGTTAATAGCCTAATCCATGTGGAGAGGTATTAACTCGTTTTATTATTTACAAGCGGAATAATGTAGCACCATTGCTGATTAAAATAGAAATACATTTCATTTAAGCATGCCTAAGAGAGGCCGCGTTACATTGTGCGATTAGTAACGGTTACAGCGAGCACGATATTTGGGCTATTCGGCAGGCCCTGAGTGCCTTAATTGCTTTAAAAAAAGATTTTTATTTTATTTTATTTATTTTTATTTTTTAAACAACGTAATTTTACTAATCAATTAAAAGGAATTCTGCCGCTGCAAAATAGTTCTGCCCGATGATGTGGCAAAGTGTTTCACGTCAAATGTCAAATCTGTATGTGGGCCATCTACAGAATTGGTTCAAAGTCAGAGTTGGAAATGTCTTGAAAAAAATGTATTTTTTCCACAAATTTTGTATGTATGCAAATTGTATAAGATCCAAGGTAGGGCCTACACATTTCTAGCAATGGTGCAGTTAATTATCATATAGGCTATTTTCTGAAAGTTTTGGAATATTTTTCCTCTCCCCAAATTTGTCACTACCGAAACACAATAATTAATAAATTTCATAAGAAGGCTTATATTGGCCTATCAATATTTATTTATCTTGTAAATATATTTTTTGCTATTTAAAAAAGAAAAAAGTTTTTACAGGAAAATCAATTACAAGTTTAATTTTAACAATATTTCAAGTGTATTTTCAAGATTTGTTGTATTTTGAATCCAATCTTTCTTTGCAAAAGGCATTAAGTTAATCATACTGATTTCAAAATTAAGGATTCATTAGTTTGAAAATAAGTTTGAAAACACATTGAACCAAACACTATAATAACACCTTAGTTAATAATTCAATATAGCCTACTTTATTTTAGACAAAACATGCATGTTTCGGTTGTGACGGCACATTTTCGACAGTAATGTTTTGGTAGCGACCATCACATTACAGAATTTTAACTCGCATATTAAAACATACTAAGATACTAATGATTGGCATAACTGTAGGCTACTAAAATGTTGTGTGTTGTTATTTATGCGTTCCCTTTTGTCACTACCAAAACAATGATGACATGTTTCGGTTATGACTGTTTCGGTATTGACAATTTTAGCTACGTTTGAGCCTAACTCAAAGATGCTGATCAGCACATGATTAACTAGCACAGTTCTGAAAAGTTGTACACACACAAAAACTACATTTGATCGAATAACACTCAAAAAAACATGATGTCACAACCGAAACTTCACCACGTTTTGTATAGTGACTGTTTCGGTAGTGACAAATTTTAGCTGGGCTACTTTTAGCTCAAAGATGATAACCAGCACAAGGTTATACACAGCAGTACACACAGTTCTGAATAGTTATAAAGGCCTACACACATAAAAACTAAAATTTATGGAATAACACCAAAAAACGTTTGCTTAATTGCAGAAAAAATGTGTTTGGTAGTGACGATCCATAAAGTTACAAACGGATTTTCAGACTTTTGAACACATTTGCCTCAACATAGTATTAATGACAGAGAGGCTAGAGAGATGGACACATGAATATTTCCTGATGGTTAAAATCAGTCTCAGCCAATGGACTAAAACACACACTGTTTCGGTAGTGACATGAAAATGCGGGACACATTTTTTTCCCCATAATTTAATGATTTCAAGAAATCAAATAGGCTATTTTTTTTTAAACAACAATGAAAAAAAAACATTTCAATATCATTTTCACAAGTTGAAATTTAGGGGTTAGGGTTCGGGATAGCCCCCTCCCAATTGAAAGTAGGCTACCCAATACATTATGATTATATATATTAAGCTTACTGATATTTTAAATATTATTGTATGATTCAATAGATAACAGAAGGATCTTTGTAAACATCTACAATTTGAATACTTAAATTCTTTTAAATGTGTTTTTTGTTTGTGGGAGAGCAGTTTGCACCGTAGAATGGCCCATATTGAGCAATCCGATGTCAGGACCGGAAAGCCTTTAAATTATAACGATTTATTAATTAAATACGATTGTTTAATTTATTTTAACCTGCAGTTGAACTTGAAAATATCAGATATTTTGACATTTAAATAGCATGATTAAATGTTCGTTTCAGGGAACATTTTTATTATCAGCAGACAGGGATTTTAAACACCAGTCTGCTCTCGTTTTTGCTTTTATTCTGTTCACCTAACCAGTTTATTTGTGAATATCCTCTGTCAGATTCGTGTTAATACACCAAATGGCTTGTTTGAATCATACAGCCGTGCATTTTTCGCAGTCTATAATCTTCAGATTGTAGAAGAAGGGTCACTGACAATTATGTGTAATTTCTTTTCCAAATCATATGGGGGGGAGTCTAAGAATGCAGACTTGCACTTGGAACAATAGTACGGTGAGCGCATCTGATTGGCTGAAAAGAAACTCGGGCTGCGCGCTTCTTCTAATGGAAGAACCAATCACGGTTCAGTAATGCTTTGACCCTGAACGCTTTTACTGCACCACCCGCTGATAAGCAACACGCTCTTTCATATAAAACCTATGTATAAAACCAACAAGACTGTAGAAACGCTGGAAAGGCAAAGACTAGGGTAGATGCAGGTTATCAACTAAGTGTGTAAAATTAGAGATTTTTTTCCCCTCTGAAAATGCCATTTGTCTTGTGTGTGTAAATACGTTTTTCCTTGCCTTTTTACAAGCATTTCCACAATGTCGTGTGGGGCATTTTAATGTGGCGGTAATTTATGGAAGGTTCTAGTAAGTGGATGCTTGTGAAGCTGCCAAAAAGGCCATATAATGGGACGCTCACACACAGTCGCTCACACACCGCATTTGTTTTTACCTGAAGGAAGCCGTAGACTTTGTTTTTAGGACCGTTTTCTTTTTTGTACTGTCCGAAGATGATCGTGAGTCGACTGATTTTCTGTTTTGCCTTCTTCAAGCCTTGTGTAAATTATTCATGCGTCATTTAAATACATGCAAATGAGATTTCACCCAGCCCTGGTACCCTATTCTGTAGAAACAACCGAGGGATTGTCAAGAAAAGCATCCCGGAAGTTCAGGAAAAACAGAAGTTTCTCATCTCTATAACAATCACTGAGTTTATTAATCAGCAGGCAAATAATTCAAGATAACCTTCAAGTTTCGACACACACAATATCTAAGAAGGTATGGGAAGCAATGGTTTTTTTTATTTTGAATTTGAGATATTATTCTATATTGCATTTACATTTATAAATACGTATATTTATATTGGTATTGTTTTCTTAATTAATTTGTTAGTTTGTGTTGAAAACCTTATAAGAAATCAAATATCATCCTGATTTTGTTCAGTAACCTACATTAGCCCTAAAAAACCCTTAAGTAGCCTATATTGAATAATAATAATAATAATAATAATAACTCTATTAAATAAACACACCATAGGAATTTATGTTGCAATGCTGTTAAAGGCCACATATATATTGTACTGCCAAGGTCAAGTTCAGGCCAGAATCTCATCAGGGTTTTTGAAATGCTATATAATAACGCCATCTAGTGGTAGAGGCAAAACTGACTCTAATCTGACGTGTCCTTTTAGCCTGGAGAACTATTAGAGTAATTAATTCTATGATGTTGTAAGATCTAAGATTTGGTTCAAAATGAGAAGAGAAGTATTTGACTCTTTTAATACGCATCTCAACATCATCAATATATTTGCTAATCAATGTAAGGATACCCAAGTCTTTGCTGCCACCTAGTGGTGTGGAGATAGGTGTTTAAGCACGCCATCATTTGAAAAATTAATTAAAAACCCGAATAAAATCTTTAGAATTAAATCAAATTAGCAATTCTATAAATAATGAAATTGCGAATCGTAGTAATTGCACGTATGTTGCTTGTTTCCAATGGTATTTCATATTAAAAATTGTATCTAGCTATAGCCTATTTTCTAAAATTATTAGTAATAATTATTATTAACAGATTTGTTGTTATTATTTTATGCATATTAAAATAATATAAAGCGTTATTCTAAACAAAATATATTTATTGATAAGTAATTGATTTGTTTGACTATTTTTTTTTTTTTAAATCCTTGTTGTTAAACTTTTAGGCACTTGTTAATGTCAGTCGAAGATGTACATATATATATATATATACACTACCGTTCAAAAGTTTGGGGTCAATTTTTTTTTAAAGAAATTAATACTTTTCTTCAGAAAGGACGCATGAAATTGATATAAAGTGACAGTAAAGACATTTATAATAATGCAAAATATATATTTTTTTTAATGAAATGCTTTTCTCTTGAACTTTCAAAGAATCCTGAAAAAAAGGAATCACTGCACAAAAATATGAAGCAGCACGACTGTTGTCAACTGTGATAATCATAAATGTTTCTTGAGCATCAAATAATCATATTAGAGTGATTTCTGAAGGATCATGTGACACTGAAGACTGGAGTAATGATGCTGAAAATTCAGCTTTGATCACAGGAATAAATTACATTTGTTATTCCTGGCCTGATTCCATAATTAGGGTCGTGTATATATATACACGCCCCTAATTATGCCTTAGAATTGAGATATGGTTGTAAAGTAAACCATAGCAAAGTGCTGGAAATTGCATCACTAGTTAAATATCATCATGAGCTGTCGTACCTCCAAACTACCAGTAGATGTCACTGGATATCCAAACAAGCTAAGGGTGTATTCTGTGGCCTGTAGCACAAAGCCGGTTTCAGTTTCTGCCCAGGTAAGTTCAAGATTAGTTTGAGCAAACTCTGGGTTTTCGGGCTCAAGAAGGTGGATTGGTTTGTAACTTAAGATACAAGGCTAACCTGTTCCGAAGTAAGTTTTATTATGGGTTAGAGGTTTTATTCTGGGTTAGAGGTTTTATTCTGGGTTAGAGATCGTGTAACAAAAGTGGACCAATCCGCTAGGAGTAAAGTGACGTATCTGATGATATAAAGCCCCTCCCCCTGTATCTCTCGCTCCAAATTAAAGCTTTTGCTGCAGCAGCAGTTTATTCCTGCCTTAAATCCAATTAACTTCATTATATATTTTTCATAATGATCACTTAAATGGTTAGTTCATCCAAAAATGAAAGTTATTCCATAATTTACTCACCCTCGCCTCAAGCTATCCCAGGTGTATTTCTTCTTTCTTTCTTCTTTCAGCCAAACACAATTTTGAGTTATATTAAAAAAATATCCTGGCTCTTCCAATCTTTATAATGGGAGTGAATATTGAATAGATTTTGAAGCCCAAAAAAGCGCATCCGTCCATCATAAAAGTAATCCATACGACTTCAGGGGGTTAATAAAGGCCTTCTGAAGTGAAACGATGCGTTTTTGTAAGAAAAATATCCATATTTATCCATACTGGCTTCTGAAAACGGTCGTATGCGAGTCCAGTTCTGGCAGAAGAGTGACCTCTGACCCGGCGTATGAAGTAGGATGTAGGAGTAACGTAAGCTTTTACGCCTCTCACGGTTCAAACTAACAAGGCTGGGCAACAAACTCCTCCGACATTTCTTTTTTTAAATTCTCGCTTTGATGATCAGCATCATGGTACCAACAAAGCCTGGTTGGATTGGATTGGTTTGGTTTTGTCAACTCGAAACTAATCCTGTAACCCTGAGTTTGTTCAACTACCATCATGGTACAGGCCCCTGGTTTAGATCAGGTTTAACAGGCTTCTAATTGGTTTAGATACTCTGGTTTAGACTTCTAATTCATGACCGGTGTTTTGTTTTGCTCTATCCTCTGCGCTTCCAAGTTTGTCATATGTCGGGTCAGAGGTCACTCTTCCTCTGGAACAAGACTCGTGTATGGCCGTTACCGGAAGCCAGTGAACATAGTTAATAAAGTTATAAATATGGATATTTTTCTTACAATAATGCATCACTTTGTTTCAGAAGGCCTTTATTAACCCTCTAGAGACGTATGGATTACTTTTATGATGGATACGCTTTTATTGGGATCATTTTAATTTTGGGGTGAACTAACCCTTTAATCTTCAACAGAGCAGTGAATCGAACTGACGCTCTCCATGTTTCATGTGATTGGCTGTTGACTGGAGTTGACAAAGAACGTTTATACCAAGTGTTATGAGCCCGTTAAACCTGCTCTAAACCAGTGGCCTGTACCATGATGGTAGTTGAACAAACTCAGGCTTACAGGATCAGTTTCGAGTTGACAAAACCAAGTGACATCAGTAGTGAAAAGCCAATCACATGCTGAGAAAGTGTGAAACTGTGATTCATTTCTCGCGAGAGAAGCAGCGCGATTCACTTCTCTGTTCTGCAGAATATTACAAGAGTGAAAAATATTAAGAATTTAAACAAATTCACACAGCAAGAAGTAAATAGCTGTCTATGAAAGAGAACAACTAAAAGAAAAAGTTTGCTATATCAGTGCAAGCAAAAGTTGTGAAGTTAATTTATACAGTTATAAAGGTATAGAGATAATTGAACATTTAAGCTCACATGTATTCATTTTATAGCTTTATCTATTGATTCTAAAGCATATTTATATTACCTTCATATATTAATTCATTTAAACTGTGCATAATAATAATTGATAAACTAATTGATAAAGGGTATATCTAATATCTAAATCATACAAAATTATTATTCTAAATAAGCATTAGTAAAAGCCAGATGGTTTTGTCTTTAAAAATCATTTGCTATGTAGTGACCTTTAATTTGGATTAGAAACAGGTGGAGTGACTTTATCCTTTGCTCACAGCTGGTTGGTCCAAGTTCGGTTTGCAACCTCTTATCTGGAACATAACCTTCCCCGGACCAGGTTAGCCGTGGAGCGTAAGTTACTATGGTGATGAACACGGCTAAAAGCCAAACCCCTTTCATAGTACCTAAAACCCAGGGTTGGTGCAAACTAAACTGAAACATACCTGGCTAGCCACCTAAACCGGCCTCATGGTATAGGGTAAACCCCAGGTTGTATTGGGTTTGTCAACTCTAAACTTACTCTGAAACTCTTGTTCAACTATAGCTTAATGCAACAGGCCTCAGATATGAATTCTTTTAGCAATATTGGCCTGGTTTCACAGACAGGGTTTAGCTTAAGCCAGGATTAGGCGGCCTTAGTTCAATTAGAACATTAAGTAGCTTTCATTAACTTGCCTTAGAAACATTACTGTTGTGCATCTTGAGACAAAACAATGACAGACATATTTTAAGATAGCCTATGTCAGTGCAAGTTGCTTTTAGCTAAAACAGAGCAAACATGCATTTTAGTCTGAGACTAGCTTAAGTCTTGTCTGTGAAACCAGGGATAATATAATCTCCCTGGTTAACAAATATAGATGGACAAATTTAGCTGACAATAGGCTATATGTGATCAAAAGATAAATAGCCTAAAAGTCTAAACCACAGATGTAAAATTAAAGTTTAGAAAACAACTTGTAAAATTTCTTCTAACCTTTTTAAATACTTTAAATATTTATACATTTTACGTTTTCATCATCTAAGTAACTAAATGCTGTACTACTCAAAATAAAGTTTGGTTTGGAAAACAATGCAACTTCTCCCTATTTCCGTTTGCCGGTGTTCTACTTCCGGTCCGTCTCGTTTAAAAAAGAAATTGTATTTTTATATACGCATAGAGCGACCTTGAGTTTAAAATGAGCTCCGGTTCGACCTGTGCTGTATCTGGTTGTTACAACAACTCGAAAAAACTGAAGGGTTTTCTAGAAAATATCTGCATTGAACACCAAAAAATCAGGGATGAATGTCCGTGCCCGGCGCCCTATGCTTTGCACTGTATGCCGACTAAAGAGGAGAGGAAACAGGCTTGGCTCGCGGCTCTAAAATTAAAAAATCCTCCCAAGAAAGTTTATGTGTGTTCGTTTCATTTCGTCGATAAGAAGCCTACGGAGCTGCACCCGGACCCTGAGCTATACCTGGGTCACAATCGACTTCAACAAGGCAAGCGGAAACTAATTCAGGAAGCTAACGGATTTGGTATGTTTACGGAATTAGGTTATTTGATTTACATATTTATAAGACATAAAACCATGATGTATATAAGACTGTTGCGGTATTACTTTTTTCTGTAATGGTATTACTATTAGTTTGAGTCTGCTTTTCATAGATGGCGTTGCAATGTGGTTTCTGTTACTTTTCTCAGCGCTTGTCGGGATGGACAAATTACAGTCGTTTGTGATTACAGAACGAGTTTTATTATTATTATTATTATTATTATTATTTTATTGACATTTGTGCAGAGGATTTTCATTTGCACGCCAGTTACTAATATTTGAAATTTATTCATTAAAAGATTAAAATAGATAGATTAAATAGATATTTGTGAGCCGCAGAGCGCCCCCTTTTGGAATACACTGTTTTGTCATGCAGTTTGGAATGATAAAATAATAATAGTAGTTGACAAGTTATTAGATGAAGTCAGGTAAAATTGGCCAGATTATGTTGGAGTGTTCTAGAATCGCGTTTAAGATTCAATAGCAAATATCTAAATCAATGTACATTACTTTAAAACTTTTGCCACACCTGAACTGGACATGAAGAAACTTGATTTAGGCCTACCTGAGTAAAATTTGAAATTATTCTAATGGTACCACTTTTACAATACATTTGTTACTGTATTTGTTAATCTTTGTTAACGTTAATTAATAAAATTACAGCTGTTCATTGTTAGTTCATGTTAGTTTACAGTGCATTAACTAATGTTAACAGGGTTTCAATAAAGTATTAGTAAATGTTGAAATTAACATTAACAAAGATTAATAAATGCTGTATAAGTGCAGTTCATTATTAGTTTATGCTAACTAATGTATGTTAACTAATTAACCTTATTGTAAAGTGTTACCATTTTGATTCATGTAATTTAATTGTAGAAAAAACGTGTTTTTTAAGCCTTTATTTATTCAGTTAAGTCACTTAAATTCTTATTTACAATCACGTCATAGCAAGAGGAAATTATGGTACAATTGATATTTAGGAAGTATTTTGTAAATTTAATGGTTTTAATTTTTAAATTTCAACATTTATTTATGCTGTCAGTCCTTCGTAATATTTTGGTGATTTCTTTTATTGAAACAACATTATATAGATTATCATATTTTAATAGTTCTCATTTTGCCTTTGCATTTTTATAGTCGTGAACTATTTTTGTAGCATAATAAGAGAGAAATAATTTAAACAATTGGTTTGTTGTCCGATCATTTCATTGATAAATATCCAAAAATGTGATTGACATCATTACCTTTACAAAAAATGTACAGTATGAGGAGTCAACAGAATACAACACGGGCTATTTAATCTGAAACGATGGTTACCTCAGTAAATACTTGTAATGGTGAGTGGTGACTATGGTGTTTGGATGTTCTTCCTCATATAAATCCCCTCTTCATATGGGCCAGTGCGCATGCGCGTGTCTCGGGTCCATGTGTAGGCAGCAGCAGCGAGGATCTTTATTTGGCGACCGGAGCGGCAGCGGGCAGGGCAGATAGACAGTGAGGGGATCCCCGGGATAGTTTTACACCAAAATACTAGGGTAAAAAACAGCAACCAGACGCGTGGAGGTCCCCCAGAAGACCAATAAGCATTTCATCTTCTCAGTAAGTTCTTCTAAAGAGAGATTGAGTGATACTTCAGGGTTTCGGGGTGTTTTGACTTCACATTAGCTTTGCTAGCAACTGGACAGTTGAGTTAAACAGGGGATTTACAAACTTAACCATCAATTTCATCAAATAAATTTGACAGATTCCATCTAACTATATCGATACCGATACAGTGCGATATAATAATTAACTTCAGAGAATGGACTGCTCAATTGTTTTCTGTTTAGGGGATATAAACTATTCATTTAGCTCGCCTGCTAATTGGACTTGATGAGTAAGTCAGCATTAGCTGATGTTAGCCGGGTTAGCTAACTAGTTTTGCTTCCTCAGCACTAAACTCGCCGGGGTCCTGTTTACTCAAGAATTGGTTTGTTGCCACTGAGCTTTACCAAGCTCAAACTCCTTTTTAAACCCAAGTTAAGAAAATGTTGGATTTAGTCAGTAGATGATCTTTCAGAAATTGATGTTTATGACCATTGTATTGTATTGGATTTGATTAATACAGAGAAGTGGCTAGTTAAACTAATTAACCCATTTAATTACTTACGAAAGTATGTGTTTAATTCCTGCTCACAATTGAAACCAGTGGGAAACTACAGTGTTAAAATTGCTCAGTTGGTCAAAAAGACCCAAGAAAGTTAAAACAATAAAGCAATACTGTAATACAATTTTACTTTCACTTTGTTCTGGGTAATTTAACAGTACAGTTAATCAAAATGAGTCTCTGGGTTTCCCACAAATGTCTGTTTTCATTATGTATCGTGATTATGATTTTAAATGAGACAGAGCTCTTGTAATAATATTTAATAATTGACCCTTTAAATATATCAAATGTGGTGGGATCTGTATTATGCCATGTTTTACATGCTTCCTTTTCTGGACACAGACATAATTCTTCAGAGAGGGCAAACTGTGATATTTACACCAGCCATGTAAAAGTGTTAATGTGAAACCAAGATGGTCTAAACTTTCATTTACAGTTTCCACTGGTATTAAATGTTTCGATGGGTCTGAATGGGTTAAAGATTAAGAGTTGGTCTGCTTATTGTGTTCCCATCATAGTACGGTTTAAGAAATGCTGTCTGCCTGGTTTACGCTGTTAGATTTGTGACTAATAACATGCAAGTCGTCAGTTTACAGGTTGAGACCAAGGTCAGGGTTCAGAGTTTCAGTAGTTTTAGGCTAGTTGTCCTACTGTTGATGTTACATGTAGTACATCTCAATATGATGTTTTTTATGTTATTTACATGCCACCATTCAAAAGGTTTGGGTCAGTAAAGAAATTAATATTTTTATTCTGCAAGGATGCATTAAATTAAGCAAAAGTAAAAGTAAAGACACTGATAATGTCCCAAAAGATTTCCATTTCAAATAAATGCTGTTGTTTTGAACAGGTATCACCTTTACCTCGGAAATATTAGGCCTAATCAAAATGTTTTCAAAATTGGTTATAGTAAGAAATGTTTCTTGATCAGCAAATCAGCATATGATTTCTGAAGGATCATGTGACACTGAAGACTGGAGTAATGATGCTGGAAATTCAGCTTTGATCACAGGAAAAAAAATACATTTTAAAATATAATCAAATAGAAAAGTTATTTTGAATCATAATAATATTGCACAATATTCCTGTTCTTACTGTGTTTTTGAGCAAATAAATGCAGCCTTGGTGAGCAGCTCAAAATCATAACATCTTACCAACCCCACACTTTTGAATGGTAGTGTTGTGGTTTAAAACAGTTTTAGATGAAACATAGCATAAAGGATTTTGTGTTGTTTACGTGCACACTTGTAATTATGTTCTAATATGTGAATCCAGTAAACATACACCAACTGACCCAAGATGAATTTAGCATCTGTGTTGGTTATAAAATGGCAGTTGTTTAAATTCTGAGACTTTGGACTGACCGTCAGCTATGATGATGTATGATATCACATGATATAATGATCATGCTGAAATACTTGTGCCGTTTCTCAAGGTGTAGTTCAAGGTGGGTCTTCATGGGTGTGGTGGCTTAAGATGTTTTGTCTGAAGGATGACTTGAGGTGGCTTTTTGTAAATAAATAGGGTGGGACCAATTTAGTGTCACAAGAAAGCACCAAGTATAATCATAGTACATTAAAAAAAAACATTTGCAAACACTTCGATTTCGGCAATGATTTCCCAATGCTCCTGTCGTTATGTGCCGGGTGTTGTCGAATCCTTGCGTACAATGTTGAGTGTCTATTAGGCAACCAGTTAAGCCACTTTGCACCTCTCATGTGAGTTGTAGTAGGCATGTCTCTCAATCTCATGCCATGCCAAGGGCAAGCCTGAATAACTGTGGGCTTCTCCTCCATAATAGACTTGTTGAAAAATAATAGTTTTGTTTCCATGTATATTTAGCAGAAATGAGGGCTGGGATCCATTCATCAGTACCTGAGAAACACACCAGAGCTGCTGAATCTGAGATGGTGGCTGCTGGTAAACAGGAAGGGCTGGAGACTGATACATGGCCACTGCAATCTAGTGAGATCTTTTTACTGTTTTACCTTAACTTCCTGATAACATCAGATAAGGAAAGTCAGGGGAAGAGAGCTGGAGACTTATAGATGTGTAATATGAAGGACACACTAGGGCGGTTACATGGATTGATGAATTGAAAGTGATTGGGTTGATGTGCGTGTTTATGTCTCAAGCTTCAAAGCGGAATCGATTGTTCAAAAGGCACACACTGCATGAATATACAGTTTCCCACTGTTTACTCATATTTATCTATTGTGGATCCTTATTCGGGAACGACAAACACATGAACCAGTTTGTCGTGCTGCTTAAATTTATCAAGCAGTAAAAATTCCCATTGCCCAATGAGAGTCCGAAGGACTGGTGGGAAGTTTTCCTGCTCCACCTCACAGAAGATGAATGGAGAGAAATTTTAGAATGACACTTCATACAACAGCAGCTCATTATGTGTGACATAGGCCTATGTCATTACACCATTTCCACAACATTGCACATGCTCAGTACTTTCCAGTTTGGTTTTTTAATCTGATCAAGTGTTTATATGTCCTCTCAATCAGATTAGAAAAGGTTTTAACCACCCCATACAATCCGAATGAAATTTCAATCAGATATGGCCAATTTATTCTGATTGACGTGGCTACATGTGACTCTTTTTACTCTACTAGTTTTTGAAAGACACTTCTGTCTTGGCTGTAGACCAAAAGAACATGCCATTGTATTAGCTACAATTTGAGTGTTTCACTTTCAGCTGACTGTCATTATCAGTAAGGTGTGGTTTTGTGTTGGGGTTGCTCGCTGGTTTTCTTGGAAATCGCCACCATTTTGCAGGGTTCATACAAATGGAATTATGAAATCAACTTGTCTATTACTGTTTATTACTTGTCAATTAATAGTAAATAGATCCGGATATATCTTTTTCATTTCACAGACATTACAGTTTTAAATTGGCACATTTTGGAAATAGTGTTTCTCTTTTGTGCATATTTTATCATTTGGTTATTGTTATTGGATGAAAAGAATATGGTTGTTATTATTATTATTATTAGGCATAGTTCATAATTATAATTTCCTGAACCTCAAAATCAAACAGTTACTTAGTGTTGAATTTTAACAAAACATATTTTGAGTTTCTGACTGTTTGTATTTTGTAATTTAAATCATAAATAGTAGCCTATACCATTAATGTATATCAACAGTATACTTCAACAGGTGTGTAATTAACTACTTTTACGTTTAAATACTTTATCATATCCCAATTTAATATACTTATTTGGTTTACGGATGTGTGTTTACGGCAGGCCCGGACTGGCCATCGGGAGCACCGGGACAATTCCCGGTGGCCTGGCGATTAATTTGGCCTGTTGCCAGCCAGCGTTTTTTATATATATTTTATTATTATTATTTTATATTACTACTTTGACCAGTGATCATTTTCGAATTCGTCATTCAATAAAAATATTATTAATAATAATAATAAAAAATAAAATCATGAATCTGTTAGTCTTGACTGGTAAGGCTACGATTCGACTTTACGCCTCAGCCAAACGGTTAAACAGAAAATGCAAGCAGCACCCGATGATGGAGAGAAAACAGCCAGGTGGGGCAGAGAGGGAAAGGACAAAGAAAAAAAGCACTCCAAGAAGAAGCAGCAAAATGTTGCAAAATTTCATCTGTAAATGCTGTACTTTTTTCTTTGTTAACTTAATATTGAACTGCTAGCAAATGTAACCGATAGCACGCCTGTCTAACGTTACATTCGTGGAGAAATCAAAACAAATGAGTGAAACAGCACAGAAAACTCACAGAAGAAATGAACAGGTAAAAATTCTAATTGTTTTTTTTTATGTATAACATAAGATTTAGTTTAACTTAACAACTAAGGGAGCTGTTTTGCTGAATATTATCACGATTGAAAATGTTACATTGAATTTATTGTTCAGTAAACAAGTAGCGTAGTTAATATTTATTATTAAGTTACTTACTGTAGCAATGTTCAGGGAAGAAGGAGGCGGGAACCGGCGAACAATCAAAATATAATTCATTTAAAATAAAACAAACAAACGAAAATACCGCCAGCAGCCCCTCGCGGACGACTGCTGGCTACCGAAAATAAATATAACTAAAGTAAAATAAAAAAACAAAACACAACTAAAATACAGGCCTGTTCCTCTCTCGATCATCAACGTCGTCGCTCCTCCTTTATGCTTCCGCTCCTCCGTGAGAGATGCGAGACCGGTGTGCCTCACAGGTGTTGCTCATTAGCAATCGCACCACCGGCCTCGCGCCGTTCTCTCACGTCCCTCGGCCATCCTGTTCGCCACATACCCCCATCGCCCCTCACAGGCCGGGGGGTACCCACGAGCCTGTGCCTCCTCCCCCGGCGGCGGCGATCCCTGGGGAGTATGGACAGACAAACCGAGGGAAACGGAGACGGAAGCATGAGGAGCGACAGATCGAGAGAGGGAAAAAAAAAAAAAACTTGGTCCGGTTCCCACAACGCGCTGCCATCTGGTCCCCCACCAGCTAGGCGATCTCCTCCGCGGTGCCTGGCGGTGACGCTGGGTAGCCCTCGGTGGACGGCTCGACGCTCCTCCGCAGCCCGGTGGACGGCGACGGCTCCTCGGGTGCCTTGGGCAGACGGCAGGAGTCCCCCGCTCCCTGCTACTCCCCTTCACTGGTGGACGGCAGCAGGCTCCGGCCCACGGCGAGCGGCGGCGACTCCTCCTCTCCCTCCCGGATGGCAGCCGCCCCTCCAATACCCAGGCGGCCGGCAGCGAGCTCGACCGTCCCACCGGCAACTCACTCCAGCGCACCGCCTCGAGCGTCCGTGGCCGCGAGTCCCCCGCTCCCTGCTCCTCCCCTCGCTCGGCGGATGGCAGCAGGCTCCGGCCCACGGCGAGCGGCGGCGACTCGCGCACCATGCTCGATGGCACCGCGGATTCCCCACACCGGCGAGGACTCTCTGACAGCGCGTTCCTCCCTCTTCCCGGGTTTCGGCACCAGTGTAGCAATGTTCAGGGAAGAAGGAGGCGGGAACCGGCGAACAATCAAAATATAATTTATTTAAATAAAACAAACAAACGAAAATACCACCAGCAGCCCCTCGCGGACGACTGCGAAGGAGGCGGGAACCGGCGAACAATCAAAATATAATTCATTTAAAATAAAACAAACAAACGAAAATACAGCCAGCAGCCCCTCGCGGACGACTGCTGGCTACCGAAAATAAATATAACTAAAGTAAAATACAAAAACAAAACACAACTAAAATACAGGCCTGTTCCTCTCTCGATCATCAACGTCGTCGCTCCTCCTTTATGCTTCCGCTCCTCCGTGAGAGATGCGAGACCGGTGTGCCTCACAGGTGTTGCTCATTAGCAATCGCACCACCGGCCTCGCGCCGTTCTCTCACGTCCCTCGGCCGTCCTGTTCGCCACATACCCCCATCGCCCCTCACAGGCCGGGGGGTACCCACGAGCCTGTGCCTCCTCCCCCGGCGGCGGCGATCCCTGGGGAGTATGGACAGACAAACCGAGGGAAACGGAGACGGAAGCATGAGGAGCGACAGATCGAGAGAGGGAAAAAAAAAAAAAAACTTGGTCCGGTTCCCACAACGCGCTGCCATCTGGTCCCCCACCAGCTAGGCGATCTCCTCCGCGGTGCCTGGCGGTGACGCTGGGTAGCCCTCGGTGGACGGCTCGACGCTCCTCCGCAGCCCGGTGGACGGCGACGGCTCCTCGGGTGCCTTGGGCAGACGGCAGGAGTCCCCCGCTCCCTGCTACTCCCCTTCACTGGTGGACGGCAGCAGGCTCCGGCCCACGGCGAGCGGCGGCGACTCCTCCTCTCCCTCCCGGATGGCAGCCGCCCCTCCAATACCCAGGCGGCCGGCAGCGAGCTCGACCGTCCCACCGGCAACTCACTCCAGCGCACCGCCTCGAGCGTCCGTGGCCGCGAGTCCCCCGCTCCCTGCTCCTCCCCTCGCTCGGCGGATGGCAGCAGGCTCCGGCCCACGGCGAGCGGCGGCGACTCGCGCACCATGCTCGATGGCACCGCGGATTCCCCACACCGGCGAGGACTCTCTGACAGCGCGTTCCTCCCTCTTCCCGGGTTTCGGCACCAGTGTAGCAATGTTCAGGGAAGAAGGAGGCGGGAACCGGCGAACAATCAAAATATAATTTATTTAAATAAAACAAACAAACGAAAATACCACCAGCAGCCCCTCGCGGACGACTGCTGGCTACCGAAAATAAACATAAGGAACTGCCAGCAGCCCCTCGCGGACGACTGCTGGCTAAAATAAAATACAAAAACAAAACAACTAAAATACAGGCCTGTTCCTCTCTCGATCATCAACGTCGTCGCTCCTCCTTTATGCTTCCGCTCCTCCGTGAGAGATGCGAGACCGGTGTGCTTCACAGGTGTTGCTCATTAGCAATCGCACCACCGGCCTCGCGCCGTTCTCTCACGTCCCTCGGCCGTCCTGTTCGCCACACTTACATTTTAGACACAAACCGCATTAACTGTTTTTGTTCTATTTCACCAACGAAAATCGTTCCAAAGGAAAGCTACAGCAGCGCGGTGTTTTGTTACTGAACGATTCAGCGATTCAGGGTTGTCCATGTTTCTAAATTTGATTTGGGTGCATAGGATGGCCTGGATGGGTGTAGGATTTCCCGGCCTGAAATTGTGTCCCAGTCCGGCCCTTTACGGTTTTGCCAAAACCTGATAACCTGGCCTGAGTTGTTGGAATGACCAGTGATAATGGTTTGGTCGTGCAGAAATTAGTTTAACTTTAACATGGCATACTGTTTCCCAAGCAAAAGCATGAAAAATTGGTGTAAAAAACTATTTAAAAAAAATGTGTAACACCCTTCATTTAATAGATTTGGTAATATTTATGTTTGAATGTTATTGTCATTTAAAAAAGCAGTTCTTTAAAAAGTTTTATTAAACACCACCATGTATGAGTTTTTCTTCTAATTCTAATCATTTACTTTTACACAGGCAGGTTAAGCTTACTTAAGGACTTGTTTAGTAAGAATTTGCCAGAAAAAAGTTTTATCATATCTAAATGTAAAACATCTTGTGTAATTTTAAACTGCTGAATTTCTCTCTTTTTTTTGCTTGTTTTTTTTTTTTTTAGTTATTGTATTTATGCAACTCTTGTATAACCTCTAACTCAGCTCTAACTTCTAACTAGGCTACTACTACTGCCCAAGGACGGTTTAGTAGAGCCCATAGTAATGGTGAAAAGTCTGTGACTGTAAATTAAGGCTAGTGAATTCAAGTTCTTGAATCATTTTTGGAAGAGAAGAGGAAAATTAAGTTGTCTTGAGTAAAAAACTGCACATTTATACATCAGACATGTTTTTTTCCCCAGTACATTGAGTTATATAGGAAGGGGACTTGTTATAAACCAAGAAGCTAACTCTGTGTTTTTCTAGAGTTTCTCCAGTAGTGTTTTCCACTGTGTGTCAAAGCTGGACTTTGCTGACGCGGCAACTCTGGAACTCTCTTTGTGCCGTAGTGACATAAATACTCCGTTAAGGTATTCATCCAGGAGTGAAGACTTATGGGTCCTCGCACACCTCGGACACATTGGGGCTTGTTTGTTTTCCCCTCTATGTGCATTTTGCCCAAGTGTAAAAGAGATGTCAGCGATGATATTCTTGTCCTAGAAATGGCTTGGGTCCCTCTGTCAATGTAAGTTTGGGTTTTTGTTGCCCATCTTATTGTGAAAATTGTAAATCTGATCACTTGGAAAAGTTTTAGCACACCTCTCTTCAACAAGCTGCATGATTTGTGGTATGATACCATATACACCACAAATAAAGATGCAGTTGCAAATTTCAGAATCATGTCTGGGGGTAATACGCTACTATATTTGATCAAAATGTAGAAGTGCAGAAGTTTTCAAGATCAGACCAAGCCTATTCACTTGTTTCCTCTGTCAGTTCTTGTAGATCTGGCTCTCGGCCCGACAGACCAGAGAGATTAACTGCAGAATCCGGCTGCCATTCAAAATAAGTGCTTCAATCTAAATTTAAGTCTTCAGCCAATTAGTTAAGTTTGACACCAGGATTATGAAGGTGAACTGTCCGTATGGATTTGTTCATACATCCTGGATTTGTAACGTTCAAATGGCTGTCCTAGACCTACAATTGTTGATTAGCTTTAACTAGTCTTAATAATTATATATAATTGAACTGGTTCGCATCAAAGGTTTAGAAATATTAGAAAAACATTAGTCTGAATGTGTTATCCGACAGCGCTTAAAAGGGATTGAACTTAAACACAATTTTTTTTAATGTCTTTTTGCATGCTAATTAGGGATGCACTCATATGAAAATTTTGGCTAATGCGATAACCGATAATTCTTTATATTGGTAAGCAGATAACCAATATATTGGCCGATAAATCTAAATCCAAATTTGTATATCATTTTTGAGCGCCTGATTACAAAAACTCACCATTAAAAGCCATGTCCCAAGCACACAATTATAATGAAATATACATTGAAATTTCATTGAAATGTGACCCGATTTTTTTGCTCATATGTGACACAGATCGGATATGTTCTATGACCGTGTAAACAGGAAAAAAATGCATGCATTCGGATATTTCAAGATTCATATGTGGAAATAAATCAGATGTAAATCAGATATGTGCCAATGCGACTGTCATGTAAACAGACAGATTAGATTTTCTGAGGCATTAGGCTTCGTCTCTGCGGTTTAATGATGAGAGCAACCCCGATGCGCATCTGCAAACGGACGGATGGCTCGACGAAACGCTGTGTCGTCGTAGGAGAGGAATGTGGACAAACATTGACACAACATATCAAAGGTTGGCTTGCTCATCCTAAAATTTCGGACCCACTGCTCCTTGTTAAAGACCGCCACAATATGCTCCCACCAGTCCTGAGATTTCTCTTGCACACAATAACTGAAGCTGCAATGATGGCCCTTTATGTCCTCCGCCTCAAAATCATGGTGATGTTTGGCGAACTTTGCATATATCACAGCGTTAGCATCAATCATAGTTCGCGTTCATCCATCTGTGCGATAGAATTTAACCCTTTAAGCATGCACAATGTTTCAGAGAGTATGCCAAGTATAAACACGTGAATCGAATATGGGTCACAATTGAAAGAACGTGTAAACAGACGGTAAAAAAAAATCACAATCCTCTTGTTCGTTAACATCGTCAGGGTCTGAATCGGGCTCGAAATGGTTTGAAATTGACACCATAATTAATATTTACATCTGAGTAGAGGTCGCAGTTATGAAGGTGTGTGACATTTCCCGAAAGTGCTAAGCAGTGCCAATCACAACACACTGGGCCAGCTAACCAATCACAGCTCATTTCGGAAGGAGGAGCTTCATCGAAACAGGAACTAACGACGCGTTCGAGCCAGATAGAGGAGAGAGGAAAATGTGAAAAATAATGCTTTTTTTAACAATCAAGCATAAAAACATATTCTGGTACACCCCAAAAACAAAATCAAGACTTTGTAAAAGGGCATAATAGGACCCCTTTAAAAGTTGGCACCCCATTTAAAAAAAAAAAAAAAGCAGCATTCATGCTGGGACGTTTAGCAACAAAACCGGTTTTAATTTGTTTGGGTGTAGCGATGGTGCTCAAGAGGGATGTATTTTCAAGAGAGTTTTTGTGTCTTCTAACATGCAGAATAAACCACACCGAATTAGGTTAGTGTGTTTGTCCAATCCCACTCGGATGCATTTCTTACGGCGTCTACATAATATGCTCTTTTTTTGTGTTCAAAAACAGCTTGTGAGCATAAAAAAACAAAACAAATTGGCATGCCAACATTCGTGCTGCCTAAAAGGACATTTGTTTGAATGTATTATAGCAACATCAAGGGCACAACTTTTCCAAAAGCATTCTTTTGTATTTGCAATTGGATGTTTTTTAGAGGGTGTTTAAAAAATAAATATTCTGTGCCTTTTTAAAATTATTACTTTTTACTTGACGCACCATAAGATTACTGTTTACTTGACGCACCATCTTAAAAAGGCAAAACTCATGTGAATGTGTTTGACTGGCTATAGCAGTTTTGCTTTAAAAGGGATTTAACCCAGTCAAATATGACTTTTCTGAAATGGCTTGACTTGAATGCTAATTTAAAATATTGAAGTTGAAAAAAAAAAAATACAAGTTGACCTCACTCATCAACAAGTCATTGGTCGTGACCGTCCCCAGTTATTACTGGAAATTTTAACGCACTTTGGTGCCCCAGTGGTGGTTATTCTTATCTACCAATTTGACTATAGCTAACTGATCTAAAGACCAGTATTGTAAATGTGTGTGCGTCAGTGTACATTTGCACTCTAGTCTGTTTGAGATCACAGTGGGGGATGGGTAAATGCGCGTGCATGTGTGTGTGTGTGTGTGTGTGAGTGTGTGTGTGTGAGAGAGAGAGAGGGGGTGGCTGCTCACGACTGTTCTTACGGCACAAGTTATTCTTTGTGCCCACGTGAAAAGCAATCGGGTGTACTTTCTTTCTGTGTCGTCCTGTTGTTAGGGGGCACACCAGGTGGATCTTCCAGCAGATACAGGGTTAACAACGTCCATTTTGTTAGGTAACACCCTCGTGGCCTGATCTGTCTGTGGTGTTAAAATGGCAGGGCTTAACCCTTGATATGCAGGACTGGAGACGACAGAGGCACCTATGGCTCAACCCTCTTGGCAGCCACTTCGCCATTGTTGGATGACAAGATGAGCTAGTTGTTAGAGATCCAGAGGAACATCTGTAGTACGTTAGACTTACCTGGAAAGTTGTTTTTCAGTGCTTATCTGATTGATTTTTAGAAATGCGTTGGTGACTCAATCAGGAACTCCTTCTGAACTGGACAAGCTCTGTTAAAGCAACTCTACTGTCCAGGAAGCCCTTAGACTTGGGCACGGTAATCCTGTGCAGTTTGGCCTGTGTCTTGGTTCTCATCTCTGTTTAAGGTGACCTGTGGTGGTATTTTTTCTAACTTGAGCATCGACTATATCGCTCATACTATAGTACTATAGTACTATAGTTAAAGACCTGTGGTGGAAAATGAAAATCAAGTTTTTAATGTGGTTGCAGTGAACCAAAGACAGTGGTGAACGGCCTGGTTCTCTACGTCACAAATATGTTGTAACCAATCCCGTCAACGTGTGGGCCGGGCTTTAGCATATAATTTACTATGATGCTCTGAAGCAAGGGAGTGCCAAGAGAAGCCAGGTTATCCCGGTATATTTTCCTGCTGATATGAAAAATAGGTTATTATGTATATGATGTATATTACAATGTTATAATGAACTATATGCCTCTCTCCACTGACTTTAAGTTGTTCAAAGCGTTTCTAAGGATACAGAAATGGCGAACAAGAACGTAGTTTGTGTCACAGTAGCAACACCTTATTAGCTGTTTGGTAGTCAAGCAAAAGGCTAATCATATTAATTACCGTTATGTGTCCGACTTTGTAGAGAGCGATACATATAACGCATTAACATTCTGATATGTTGACTTGTAGACGAGCCTGTATAATTTACTCTTCCACTTCTTCTTCTGAGTCAGTTTCTGTTTCAAATATATATGGCTGAATTAAACCAGTATTTCCTCTTGCCATTATGCAGCGTTTACTACTGTAAAGTTGATCGAGTGGGGCTAATTTGCATATTCGTGGATCATTAAACCTGATTTGAAACCATTAAATTCGATTTAATATTCGATAAGTAGTAATTTGATAAGGATTTAATAACATTAGCTCAGTTTTCAACTTGTTTTGCAACACACATACGTCACATACACAGTTTTAGACTAAAATGTATGTTTGAGTTGCTTTAACTGAAAGCAACTTGCACTGACATATCTTAAAATATGTGAGTTTATGTCTCAAGATGCACACCAATAATGTTTTTTTCTTAGGCACGTTTATAAAAGCCACTTCAATGTCCTAATTGAACTTAAGCCTAATCCTGGCTTAATCTAAGCCCTGTCTGTGAAACCAGGCCTATAAATTAATACTTTTTTTCACATATATTTTCACATATGCTTCATATATTCTTTCTTTATTTTATATTTTAGCCTAGTCTCATTGATGCTATTACAGTTCATTCTTGTGATGTCAACCAGCTTGATAATTTTACCTAGAAGACAAGTTTAATAAGGTCCACAAGCAGAATTTGTCATAGAAACGTGTACACTTTTGATGGTCAAGTGACAATTTTGTCTCTCCTGGGCCAGTTGACCAGCTGAATGTACCGATCCAGTTTGGGTTGTGTTGCCGCCATGCTGTGTTGTTGTATAGCACTTGCGATGCCTCCTATTGTCTTGCTCGGCCTGCGTCCTAAGGGCAGTTATTACATCAGACGACTCTTCTTCAGAAGGCCTCATGAGGATAGTCACCTCGCTCCCAGCTCGTCGTGGCATTGCATGAACAGACATGTTTTTCACACAGCTCAAGACAATCCAATACACCGCTGTTTATGCTTTATCGAATGCAGACGTCGCCGAGATTTGAGTATTTCCTCAATGTAATTGTTAGTAAACAAACAAATGCTCAACCTTTATGTGGCAAGTGGTTTAGCCTACATGACGTCTCAATCCGATTAGTAAAACCCAAACACTGATGTATAAATAATCCTCTGCATAATGTTTGTTGATATTAAAATATTTAAACTTGCGTCACACTGTGGTCCGTTTTAAGCTTTGTTTATATGAAAGTGAGGAAAATGTGTAGGTTGACAACCTTTGATTATTTAAAAAAAAAAAAGGGTTTGGATTCTTCATTTAAAACCTGTTGTTGTAGAGGCGTTGCATATATATGATGCCATCCGCGTCCCATGAGGCTGTGCAAGCCACGTGTTTGCAGCTTTAGCGACAAGCATCCATTTCCTATCCAGAACAAGTGGCTTGGTTATGACTCAACTGATCGCTCCGTATGAAAACATGGCAGTCTGGTTCTCAGTATGACATTAAGTGGTGAAATGCTTTTTTTAATTTTGTTTTTTAAATGTCTTAGTTGGAGATCATTTGGGATTTAGTATGTAGTTTTAAAAGTCTCTTTACTGTCATATGTTTATTATGTACAGCAAAGACTCCTTTAGGCTAATGATTTTCTTGCCGATGGACATGTGATTGTGCAATTGGCTGACTGCATTTCTAACTGACAGTATACATTGACAGGTTTGGTGACCTAATTTTAAGAGCCCTGTCCAGAGTTCATTTACATGGACGATTATATCTGTGACCCCACAATACCAGACGCTAATTTAAAAGTTAGTGTGGATCTTTCAGAAGACAGGGAATTGATTCAAATCAAGATTTGATTTAAAAGCTAATTCAGCATTTTTAAAGTGTATTAATAGGAACTTTCGCCAGTATAACTTTCAGGACAAACAAATAACTTAATGGGAAGAAGTACAGTTACTTAATACGGTTGTAATATAATTTCTCTTCTGCTCACCAAGGCTGCATTTATTTGATCAAAAATACAGTACAAACAGTTATAATGTGAAATACAATTACCATTTAAAATATTTTTTTTCTATTTCAATATATTTTAAAATGTAATTTATTCCTTTGATCAAAGCTGAATTTTCAGGTCATTACTCCAGTCTTTAGTGTCACATGATCCTTCAGAAATCACTCTAATATGTTGATTTGATGCTCAAGAAACATTTTTTGTTATCATTGATTTTAAAACAGTTGTGCTGCTTAATATTTTTGTGGAACCCATGATACATTTCATTTTAAGATTCTTTGATAAATAGAGTTCAAAAGAACAGTGTTTATTTAAAGTAACAATATAAATATCTTTATTGTAAGTTATTTCATTAGTTTTGAGCAAGTTTGACTCAAGACCACCGTAGTGTTGTAAGAAAAGGATAATTTACTTTTATTAGCATTTTAATGATCGGATTATTCAATTACTGGCCAATTCAAGCAATTCATGATGGAAAAGTTGTTTAAAGTTGACACATCAAGAAAAAGGATATTTTTTGTTCCATACTTAGCTTTGATGCTCTTCAGAATATTGGCAATATTAGAAATTGTGGTTTTCAGGCCTCATAAAGCCTTGGAAAAAGTACCTGTAATGAATATATACGTTTCTACTAAAAATCCTTGTTTGATAACCACAAACAAATGTGAAAGTCATGGATCACGAGGCACAGAAACTCTTTCAATTTCAAGGATTAAGATGATCAGATCCTACAGTTTGCATAAGCTTGTTTGGATCAATATAATCAAATGTGCTCTTAAAGTCGTTTGGTCTATTGACTACCTTTATTGTCGAGACCACTGTGGTGGTTGTTATTTTGCGAGCAACAAAGGGGCGGACACTTCCTCCTCATCTCTGAAAGACTTGTGTTTTGGAATGCGTGCCGTGCGGCCCTTCCCCCCACTGGCAAAACTCCTGCGTCTGTGTGGCCGCATTCACTGCCAGTCAGTCTCTTAAGGGGTTAAAAACCTGCTTCAGTCTCTCGGCTGCGTCCACCAACCGGTTCAGACTGGTTTTCAGGGGAAATGCTTTATGTGTCCCATGGAATCTTGGGAAGGGTCATGTGGAGCCCTAGTGATGTCATGGCAGATGAGAGCAGGCCTGGGTGTTGAGTCAGCTGTCTTGCTATCAGATGGCTGATATCACATGTAAGACAGGTAGGTCGGCACGTTTCGTATGTGCCTTGATGTGCCCAAATGATGGATTTGCTTCCTGTAAAGTGGCTGTTGGGGTTTGAATGCATGTTTTAAAGCTCACAGCCTGGCACAATTCAGGCTTCTGTTTGGTGCGATTGTCTTTCCTGTTTGTGGGCTTTGCTTTTGTGGTCTCTCTTTAAGAAATGCCACTTTAAAAACTGTTGTTTGAGTTGTCTTGCTCAGGTACAAACATCATCATATACCATTTACATCATCATATACCTGTAATTCTCGACCGGTCGTGACCCAAAATAGGGGTGCAGATCTGTTCTGAAAGGATTAACAAGGAAAAACTATGTCAAATGCAAGTAATCGTTTAAAGTTAGGGATGCTCATGATTAACTGGTCAACCGTTAACCAACAGTAAGAATTTTTACCAATTAATACTATGTTAAATGGTAGGGATGCACGATATATCGGCCACCATATCGGTATCGGCCGATATGTTAAATTTTTTTCCACATATTTTCATATGTTATCGATATCGGCCTGTTAAGACAATTTGGCTGATATATTAAAGCTGATTAAAAATGGATTGTTTCAGCTGAGAGACTTCAGATGCACACTGTTCACCATGATGGTTTTGAATTGCTTGAAATATGATTAAAATCACTTCAAAAAGGAAAATAAGGTTAAGATCAGCGCAAGTCTGTCATATAGGCTACATAAATTTATAATGAGATAATAATTGTGTTTGTGTTATGGCTTTTAATGGTGAGGCTTTTTTTTTTTTTTAAATCAGGCTCTCAAAAAAACAAAACAAAAAAAAGGTACTAGTATTATTATTTCGATTTATCGGCCAATATATCGGTTGTCGACTTTCAAATATAAATAATTATTGGTTATCGGTAAAAATTGTAATAATGGTGCATCCCTATTTAATGGTTTAAAAAGTAATTTAAGTAATTTTTAAAGTATTCCTTCAAGGCTGCATGGTTAAAAAATACAATACACATAAAATTGTGTTTTTTTTAGATGAAAAAACAGCCACTTATACATCACATTTATTATTACATTCAGAAATAATATAAAATACCGGTAAATTAAGCGAAATGTTTACAAACTTTATAAACATTATGATAATCTCCCCTAACTCCACAAAAAATCCTTTACATTTTGTGGTATTCCGAACAGAACAAGAATGAAAATATAAGTGGCTATATGAATTTAAGCCAAAACAAATTTTTTTATCGCTGTTGGGCTCACGTAGCCTCTCTCATTCGGCACAAATCCAAATGTTTACATTCGCGATGTTTGGATTCTAAACTTATTTATCATGTAAACTAGGCTTTGTACCTCACTCGCGTATTAGAATCGACATATAACATCATACTTCACATGCACAGAAATGTGTTTGGCATCACACCACGTGGGGTGGTGGTCAGGCTGAACACCACAGACTGTACTGAGGACTAATTTAGTATTCATTTATAATGTAAAGTATTAATGTACTCATTTAAATTGAGCACAGTGTAACTTTTTATATGTTTGGTTGACTATTTTATTTTGATAATGAACAGCCTGCGATGTCAAGTTAGCACTGCTAGAACTGATATGTCGTGCACGTGAGGTGTCCGTCATTTATGGTCATATGGATAAAAGTAAGACACCATTCGAAACGGTTTACTTTTATTTGTGTAATAATCTCACAATAAAAACAAAACCATGTGCTTTTGTAAAATAACCAAAACAAACAGGATGCGCTTTCTGCAGTCTCGTTTTTCTTTTTTGTTGAGCGCATCTCAAAAATGAACCGAAACTCAGCATATACTTGTCACACTTTTTTTTTTTTTTTTAATCAGGTGAAATAAATTTTGAGCATAGGCCTATTTATTCCTTTTATTTGATTTTATTCTGTTTTTCAATATGGGATCAGTGACATAAACATGGTTTGAGTCGTCTGCAATGTTTCATGTGTTGAATTCGTGGCTGTCATGAGCCAAGCGACATTTAGAAACTAAACATTTAAACTATAAAGACAATTCTGGAGTTGTTCAAAAGCAAGCAGTGGGGGAAACATCACAACACACATTATGTATTTATTCTAGTGGTAGTAGTAGTAAAACTTTTTTTTACTTATTCCACTATAAATCATTAAACAAATTATTTTTATAAGCTACATTTATTTATTATTTATTTTATAAGTAATATTATTTTATTCTGTAATATAATAATATTAAAATTATTACTATTGCTTTATTTTTTTTGTTTTTATAAATTTTTGTTTACTCTAGACATCAAGTGGCAACCCAAAACAGTACCAAAATTATTTATTGTCCTAGAGTAAAATCTGGGTCCTCGATATGATATAATGTATAATTGTATTAGTGATAGATTTCAAAGTTCAAAAGAACAGCATTTATTGGAAATAGAAGACATTATTAGTGTCTTTAAAATCACTTGACCAATTTAATTGTTTTTAATGTTTTTGTTGACGCATCAAGAAAAAGGAGTGTTTTGTTACATACTTGGATTTGATGTTCCTCAGAATCCTGGTGGAAATTGTGGTTTCCAGGCTCGGAAATGCATGGTTTTTAAAAAAGGATTTTTCTAAAGTGAAAATATATTTCTACTCTAAAATATTTTTTTTTCCACCTATAAGTTGTGAGTTCAATCTCAACAAATGGGAAAATCATGAATCATATACATGTATATTGATATTGTTTTTAGTCATTGTATTGTACAGTTTTAGTCCATTTTTAGATTATTGGCAGATGATCCAGTTCACATCCTGTGTGAACGCCACTTAAAACGCATCTGTTCAGGCTCTCTACATATTATCATTTCCTAAGTTTATCAATATTGTTGACAAAAGCATAATTGTGAATTGCCCAAATATTGTATAAAATATGCATTCATTTGGTTTAGCACTTATGTGTACATTTATTAGTCATTAAGACAAATTACACTATAATATAATAGTGTATCTGGCTGAATATGCTTGACTCTGTGATGTTGTTTTACAGGTGAGAAGATGTCGGAAGAGGCGGTGCGTCAGACTCGTAGTCAGAAGCGGGCTCTGGAGCGAGATGCCCCTGCTTCGGAGGCCGACTTGAAAAAGGTCAAGCTGGAGAGAGGAGAACTGGGAGCTGTAGATGGACTGAAGACCAAAAGTGAACCGGCCAACAAGGTGGCTAACATCCTGCGGGCTGGGGAGGTGAAGGCCACCATCAAGGTGGAGGTACAGACCAGCGACGAGCCTGTGGACATGAGCACATCTAAGAGGTAGACCACAGGTCAAACATAAGAGTGTATTTTTATTCCCAAAACTCCTTTAATGAAATAACAAAGCTGATCTTAGGTAGTCGTGACCTGTGAACTGGACAATTAGCATGATCTTGGTCCTGCCGTTTCTCTTTTGTGTTTGTGCCGAGGGCTCTTAACTTCAGGCTGCTCTGCTGAGACTTCCTGCTAGTTGTTCTGAATATAAAGCATCTGCTAAATGCAAAGTAAACAAGCTATCAAGTAGATGTAAAAGAGAACGGCCCGACCTCAGTCTGGTGCCACTTTTGCTTTGCTGGTTTTAAGGCCTTGTTTATATACCATGCTTACGATTTGAGTTAACTTGAATTCCACGAATTTGGTCCAACATTGAAAAATAACAACTTGGGATGTATAAAGTCAGAAACCATGCAAAAAGCATGTGCAATTACTTTTTACTTGATTTTGCAATGGAGTTAAGTGATGCTGATAAAAGACTTAGTGCGTAAATGGGAGAACGTTTGAATATTAATATGGTACCATTTTACAACAAGGTTCAATTAAATAGCATTAGTTAATTCATAAATTTTTATGAACTAACAACTTTTGCAGAATTTATTATTCTAGTTTAATAATAAACACTACCATGCAGAAGTTTAGGGTCAGGTTGATTTCAAATGTTTTTTTTTTTTTAAAGAATTCACTTGTGGCTTAAAACTGTATTCATTTGATCAAAAATACAGTAAAACAGTAATATTTTAAATATTATTGCAATTAAAAAAAAAAAAAAAAAATTAGATTATTTTTTATGTTCATTCGTAATGTATGAAATAATGTTGTTATACAACTTGAATTAAGTAATTAGTATACCAAGAAATTAAGGTTAACAAATTGAACTGCAATAAGTTTTACAATTAATATTAATATAATTACTCATGGACTTTATTTGCATTCACATTTTTCCTGTTCCTGTCCATTCTTCATTATTGTATCTATAGTAGCGGAAAAATATAAGTAGATTTCTGGCGTTTTACTTAATAAAACTTGCCAGGACTGTTGGTTTTTATCATTGGTTGTTATTCAAAAGTGACCATGAATTCATTAAAAATAAAAAAATATTCCAAATGGCAAATAATGCATCTTCATTAGTCTCGAAAAGTTTGTTTTGATTGTTAAACTCATTGCATGATCAACTGAAGCCAATTCCTATTTGTTTGTGATTGCATGATTAATGTAAAAAGCAAACAGGAGTCGTGATGAAGCAGAGTCGAGCTCATGATAAAGGACAAAGGAGGTGGCCTGATGCCATGTGGGATGGGGGAGGGGCAGAAAGTTGAGTTGAAAGATGTCACACTCCACAAACACGACCGTCATATGCTCAACTCTTCCGAAAGACCACACTCGAGTATGTGCTTGCTCAGCACGTCAGTCTTCCCTCGGGTGGCACGCTGCCCCACTTCAAAAAAGAAAGAAGCAGCAGTCCGATGCACTTTCTCCATCGTACCTGAACCCTGACTGACTTTGCAAAAAGAGGCCTATGTCACAAACTGGTTTGAACCAGCCGTTGCCATGGTTTCCACACTGCCAGGAACAGTTAAAGAAAAGGGAGGGTGTGAGTCATGTGACCATAGGGAAATTCTTGCATCACGTGATCTTGTTGGTGCTGGTTAATACACAGGATGTGATATAAAGTCACTTCTAGTGAAGGTCTGGCTGTGCACGTCATAAGATAAACTCCCATGAAGAACCTCAGTGGTTCCAGTAAACTTGGGCATGTTGTGTTTTGACGGATGGATTTAATTGGTTGGTTTGCTTTTAAGGAAACTGAAGTGCTGCCCATGGATGTTATGTTTCTTCCTGTCCTTTTACTTGAATGGGCCGCACTTTAGGAACGTTTACTTCACCCTTCTTCCTCATCTCGTCTGCTGCCTGATTAAAAGGGTACAATACTTGTTGCCACACTTGTTGAGAAATTAATGATGTATCAAAATGTGCAGCTTTTTGTGTGCCATTACTTTGAGGGAATCAGAATTTTAGCTTAGTGGGCAATAAAAGACACACACACACACACACACACACACACACACACACACACACACACACACACACACACACACACACACACAAACAGTACGAAGGAACTACGGACCAGAATGACTTGGATACTTGTGATTAAAGGCATCCGAAATTCACATACTTCCCTACTATATATTAGGCAAAAAACAGTATGTGACAAAAGAAGTATGTCTGGTTTTACAGTACGTATGAAAAAGTAGGCAGAAAGTACCTGGATGACCTGCTGCTTCCAGCAAGATTCTTAAGTGTGCATGCGATGAACACTTCACTTTCCCAACTTTTTTAGGCAATTGGAATTGGATATTTTGAGCTTAGAGGGTAATAAAATGCACCAAAAACTAAGTACTAAGGAACTTCAACCATATCAGTATGCATCCAGTATGCATCCACTCAGAAAACCCTAGCAATGCCCTAACAGCCTAGAACACTATATCATGAAACAAGACATTAGCATCACATTAGCATGCAAACATGTGACTGTGTGTTTTTGCATGCTATTACTTCAGGAGGCAATCTTACAATTTTAGCTTAGCAAGCAACAAAATGCTCAAAACAAAATTCAGTATAAAGGAACTTAAAGCATATTTAGGGACCAGGATGACTTGGGGAATAAGCTCTTTAGACCAGTATGCGTCCATTCAGAAAACCCTAACAAAGGCCTAACAACAACCTAGAACACCCTAGCATTGTCAGCGGGCAAACATTAACTTGTTGTCTTCAAAAAATGTTGCTGCTACAGTCGCCTCCCAAGGAGCCAATTTCACTATTGATGAGTGTGTTGTTGCGATATGTTTAGTACTTGACCCTTATCCTATAAGCAGCAGATTTCCTATCAGCGGTCGGAGCAGAAGCATGAACGAGGGTGTCTTTGTTGATATGCGAGCACCCTGTCTGCAGTGAAAGTTGAGGACGGAGTACACACAATAGCCTGGACGCTAGCCATCCCATCCCCCTCCTCCTCCTCCGTCATCCTCCTCCGTCGTAAGACCTACTCTGGGTACAGCTCTACTGTCCTTACAGAAGTCGTCAACGTGACACTGCTCTCTTATTGCTCCTTTTGAACTTGGAGCAGGAATGAAAATGTTTCATTTTCGTGTTAAGAGGTCTTCTAAAACTTCTTGTGCCGCTTCTTTGAAGAGCATTTTCTTTTTAAGTTTTTTTTTTTTTTTTTTTTACCAAAAGTGCAAACAGAGGTCATAGGATGACCTCTAGTGGGCAGTGCAGGAAATGCAGCTTTAGGTGAGGAGCAGTGGGCCATTTTATATACTGCACACTTAGTTTTATAATATGTAAATATATACTATTGTAAATAATCAAAGAAATAAAATTGTAAATGTCAAATAATGCCAAACGTTTCAAACAGTAGCACACTACATTGTCACGATGTAAATCAGCATGTTGGCTTCCAATAATTATCTCTGAAAATAAATTAAAAATACAATCACAAATAATGAATAAAGAAAAATAACAAACATAAAATGTTTATAACTATGACAATAATAAATTGAATTATTTCCTTTATTTTGTGTAATAATAATAATCATTTTTTAATAAAATAAAGAAAATATTTGGAGGAAAGAAATAATAAACAATAATAATAACAAACATAAAATGATTATAATGATAAAAGTAAAAATAAAAAGTAAATAAAAAGTAAATAAAAGCAAAAAAAATCCTTTATTTTATATAATAATGATAATAACAATAATCGTTGTTGTTATTATCATTATTATTATTATAAAAAATAACGAAAATTTTTAGTAGTTTTAATCCAGCTTTTTATAAAACTCTTTGGTAGAATGAGCAAATAATGAGTCTAGAAAGTTTATTGCATTGTGGGATGAAGTACTCTGCTCTATGTACTTCACGTTCTGAATAATCAGGTATTTAACATCATGTTTTCAGCCTTGACTCATGTTTTCCCGTCTGTCTCTCTCAGCGACATAAAGAAAGAGCGACCTTCGACGCCAGATGATGATGTCATTGTTTTGTCAGACAATGAGCCTTCTAGTCCTTGTATGAATGGGGTCAGCTACAGTTTTAAGAAGACAGACACCGAGATGCTAATGGTAACAATGTCATGTCTTTTTGGCACGACTTGTCAAGTTTTGCACACAGACTTCATGCTTTAAATGCCCCGTTCACTTGCTAACGTGAGTCTCCTCCTTCATGGCACGTGCAGAAAAGCAGCCCGGCAGAACGGGAGCACATCATAAAGCAGCTGCAAGAAGAACTGCGTCTGCAGGAGGCCAAACTCGTCCTGCTGAAGAAACTCCGGCAGAGTCAGACACAAAAAGACGTTGTGCAAAAGGTAACGGGTTTAAAAGAAACGTAAGATGAACATGACACAACAACAAATAATGTCTTTCTAGTCAAATCCAGTTGTTTGAGGTATAAAACCGACCTTTTCTGTTTTGCAGTCAACCAATTCTGTGGCTGCTCCTCCACCTCTCGTCAGGGGCAGCATCTCATCCACTAAAGGACCCCTTCAGGTCAGTGCCATTCAGTCACACAGGACGTGTTTTTACGAGTTGAGCTGTGAAGAGCAATTGAGACTTAAGTACGTGGGTTGATTTCAGGTCTCCAACCGAAACTCAGGGACAGTCATTCCTCCTCCTCTGGTTCGAGGTGGAGCGCAGGTCTCCAAGCACGGCTCCGTAGTCATGCCACCCTTAGTCAGAGGCTCACAGGTATGCATAGTTTTTGCTATCTTAAAAAAAAAAACAGCTTTAGCTTTGAAATGAATCCTTTTTCTTTGCCGTTTGTGTGTTGTAGCCCATTGCCGTGACCCCGCAGCAGATTGCGACCCTACGGCAGCAGCAGCACCAGCACTCGGGTACTGGTCCTCCTCCTCTCCTGCTGGGCGCGCGCACCTCTGTACCCAGCGTACAGGTGCAGGGCCAGAGGATCATTCAGCAGGGCCTGATCCGGGTCGCCAGTGTAGCCGGCACAAACGTCCTCGTCTCACAGGTCACTGTCATTCACTTGCTGTAGAATTGCAGTTATTATATATTTATTACAGTAAAATTAGTAGATGCAGTAAAAATATTTATAATGCTAAATGTTTATAAATAATATTATAGTATAGTACATATTTTAATATGTATGTGTTTTATATTATATGGGTGTATTATATTTATAAATGTTTTATATTGTATTTTTACAATTAAAGCCACTAATGAGCATATGATTTTAATATTTAGTAATATTTAAGCATAGTATTAAAAACATTTAGTTTTGTACATTTATTTTAATGATTTTTATACATTTTTAATAATATATATATAAATATATATATATATATATATATATATATATATATGTATTATTTTATTAAAATACTAACTAGAAGTATATAACATTTATAATATACATTTTTGCTATTATAGTATTAGAACATTTTATTTTATTTTATAATTGTATACATTGTTATACATTTTATAACATTATTTCAATTATAATATTAAAAACTAGTAAATATTTGTACAAATTTTGCTATCATATCCTTAAATTAACTAGTTACAGTTGTTGTATTATACATATTTTATTATATATATATATATAAACATATTATATTTGTAGTATATAAATATTTTATTGTACGTACACAAAGCTACTTGGTGTGTGTGTGATATATGCATATATACATTTTATATTTATTACAGCATATTTTCTAATTTAAAATGTGTGCCATTATATGCTTAGATATTGTAGCTATATTATACAAACTATATATATTTTTTATATATATAAATGCCATAATAAAAATGTATATACTTCACGAAGTATGCTATGAACAATTTTTATTAAAGAACAAAAATGCTTGCAATATGAAAGATATTTTGTATCTTTCTGTGTACAACATCAAATTTGTCTTGATGTTTCCCCATGTCCAGGCCTCTTCAACTGGTTTGAAGACCTCTCAGTCTGGTCTGGGCAGCAGCACCTCAACTGTCAACTCCAACGACTCTCCCGCCAGCCGGCAGGCCGCTGCCAAACTTGCGTTACGGAAACAGTTGGAGAAAACCCTTCTAGAGATCCCACCGCCTAAACCTCCTGCACCAGAGCTCAATTTCCTGCCCTCGGCAGCCAATAATGAGTTCATCTACCTGGTGGGGCTGGAGATGGTGGTGCAGAACCTGCTAGACACACTGGCTAAAAGTGGGTACAGCCTAGAAAAGCACATGCATGAGCTGTGAAACTATACCATGCTAATGTCACTTGTTTTCTTTCCAGGTAAGCAGCCGCAGACTGAATCTGCATCAACCTCGGCACCCAAGGAGCCTTTTAAGTGTTCCCAGTGCCAGACAGACTTCACCTCTCGCTGGAGGCAGGAGAAAAGCAACGGCTCCATCCTGTGTGAGCACTGCATGAGCTCAAACCAGAAGAAGGTGCTGAAGGCCGAGCACACCAGCCGCCTGAAGGCCGCATTCGTCAAAGCCCTGCAGCAGGAGCAAGAGATCGAGCAGCGCATCCTGCAGCAGGCCGCCTCCTCGCCCGTCTCCAAGACCACCACCACCTCATCTTCGTCCTCCTCATCCTCGCCGGTGATTAAATCCGAACACGTGCTGGTGTCTCCGCAGTACAAGCAGGTGCGCACGTCGCTGGCCCAGCAGACCAACAGAGGGACGTCGGTCGGTCGCTACCACACCATCACCACTAAGCAGGTAATGGATACTCCTAGCTCGGCTGGTGTGTGTTCATAACAGCTTTTTTTCTGATTTTTAACATGTTTTTTTCCCTCTCAGACTCCAGGCCAGCTGTCCCGCAGCATACAGCAGGCAGTGAGCGCGGGCGCACGCGGGGTGAGCCACAGCTTCTCCACGTCCTCTCAGCTCCAGAACGCCGTCACGGCCGCCGCGCTGGTCAGCAGGCCAGGTAAGCATGTCGTGAGGGCGGGGGAAAAGGGCTCCAGCAGCAGCAACCCCAACACCAATACCTGGAGGAAACAGAACAGCGGCACCACAGGTAGATGATGCCTACTTAAAAAAGTGTCTGCCCTTCCTGTCTCCTCTTTTCCTGTATCCTTTTCCTGTGTCTGGGCACCTTTTTTGGTGTACAGTAGCTGATTGATACTGCAAAGGGCAAACATACAAAAATGGGCCAAAAGTGCCCGTTAACATACATGTGACATTTCTCTTAACACAAAAATCCAGTATATTTTATTTGATATATACAGTAGTCAACATTTAAAGTGGATCAAAACCTTTCTATCTTGAACAATACCCTTTCTTGTCTTTGAACAACTTTGATGAACTTTAAATGTTGATTACTGTATATTAGTATTTTTTTTTGTACTTTGATGAACAGAATAATACTGCATTTTAACAATGATCATACTTTTAATAAGTAAATGTCCTCTTTTTTATCACTTTATTTTTGTTTTTTTTTTATCATTTTTTTGGTATGTAAAAAATGGACAATTTTAAGTTGTCAAATCTGTTACCATCATAACTGTTGATTATTACAGTAATGTATGATTTGATTATTCAAAAACAGTCCTTTCAGACATCCTTTTAACTCTGCAAGGACAAGTAAACGTATTTTTATCACGAACTGCGACCCTGTTACCATCGTAGCTATCAGTTCTTAAAAATCTGTGATTTTCAATTAATCAAAAACCATCATATGACATCATCCTTTCATTTGGTACTTTTGGATTATTCAAAAACTGTTTGTCATCTTTTTTAACTATGGACAAGTAAATGTCTCTACTCTTTTTTTTAACCACTTTATCTTACATTATTAAATGTGTAAGAAGTGGACAATCTTAAAATGTCAACCCTGTAACCATCACAGCTCTCGATTTTATTAAAATTCAGTATTATTCAATTCATTAAAAACTTATATGGTATCATCCTTTCCACTCTTTGTGAATGTGTACATTTTTCCTTTCTGTACCTTTTCTTGCGTTATTAGGTATGTTAAACTGAAATTCTTAAATTCCTCAACCCTGCTATCATGAATTTTGCACAGTAAACAACAATTGATTATTGAAAAAATGGCTATTGGTAAAAAATATCAGCAGTTGTATTTCTAATAAACAACTTGTAGTGTCATGACCTTTAGCATAGGGCTAGTAATTGCTATGTAAATATCAAACTGTCAACACTGTTACCTCACAACCCTGTTTTGAAAAGCAAAGCTAGCTTGACAGTCTTCAAACGGTCTTTTTTCAAACTAATCTTGTAGATATGTGTTTGGTCATCCTTTTGAAATGAATGCTCATTAACCACTTCACATTCTCCCCCGATAGGTGTCACCATGGCTTATGTCAACCCCAGTCTGTCTGTGCACAGGACGACGTCTCCGGTGGACCGTCAGCGAGAGTACCTCTTGGACATGATCCCTTCCCGCTCCATTTCCCAAACGGCAAACACATGGAAGTAGTGCCCTGATTAAATCACCCTAAATCTTCACACAATTATAGTCCTGTCTTGTTGGACATCTGGTCGGTTATCAGTATCAGACAACCAGCCCTTAAGCAATAATAAAATAAAAAAAGATTATATTTTCTCTCTATTTCTCCTGTGTTCCGAGACCCTTAGTTGTACAGTCTAAGGTAAGACCCCATAGGCCAACAAGTGTCCTAGAGAAGAACTGTGCCGGGATCAGAGATCAAGGAGACACAAGGACCTTTTCTACAGGCCTTTGTATCCATCTACTGAATTTCTCCATTACCCAATGGGCTTTTGTGATCTAATACACATCCATGGTGGTGATATCACCCACAACTCAATTTACGGCCCTCCAGGTGGAGAAATTCCTCCATTATGTGAAACTAAAGCCTCCGTTCAGCGTATTCAGAGACTCATGGACATACTTACCCACAGGAAGTGGAGGACACAGGACCGGAGAGATCCTGGGTGACGCCACGGATTGACCTTTTTGTGGACCATCTACATGCTTATCCAATCACTTCAGCTATGATTTCTGCCCCACAGCGTCTCATGAACAGATATGAAAGTGTATGTTTGTGTATTTGATGTCAATACATTGCTTTTTTTGTTTTGTTTTTAGCTTCACTGTGGACTCATTCCACCCTTTTGAAATGGCCTTTTTTAAAGGCTACAAGTTTAAGGAATTGTTATACTGTTGAGGTGGTTATACATCTGGTGGTGTAGTGTGTGTTTTTAAATACTTTGGGTTGTTTCTTTTTTTTCTTTGTAAGCTTCTAAAAGACATTTAACCAAGAGTTGTGCATCAGGGATGGTTACAGAGATGGACGTAACTTACAAAAAGCAGCAGCCACAACAGGACTACTACTACTAGACCTTCATGTTTGTGCGATTTGTTAATCAGATGAGTCTGACGGTAGCTCATTTTTATTTTTCTTACAGGAACAATTGATATATTACGTTACACTTTGTTACCGTTGTGATGTGCTCCCCCTTAGGCTTTCTTGTAACGGCATCTAGGTAATATTTGGATGTTGTGTTATTTATAAATGTCACTTTAGATGAAGGAAATCCTGTTAGCTCCTTCCCAAATAGCTTCAAAGGGTTGTGAATTTAAGATTGGACTGTATTTAGGGTGTATAAATGCAATTTTATTATTCATTTTTTGTCTGAAGCACAATTCGTTTGTGTCCCGTCTACCATTTTAGATCCTGTTGGAAGTCGTACCGCTTAAGTCACGGCTTTATCTTTCCTTAAAGGAAATGTTTGGGTTGAAAGCATTTCTGCTTATTGAATGTAGCACACAATCTTAGCTAAATGAAACTGAGTCCTACCTGTCAGGTGGTGGTCATGTTATTTTTACCATCTCTTATTTTCCTTTCATCCGATTTGGTTTGCTAGCAGTACGCTCTGTATTTTAGCAGTTATGTATATTATATACTTCAGCTCGGGTCCTTAGTCATCGCAGTACAATGAACACATCAAGTAAGGTCTGCTTCAGTCGATTCATCTTTTTCTTTTCTCAGAATGATCCGTTCAGTGATCTTGAATGCCTGTGTAGTGTTTCGGACACAAAAGCTGACTGTTGTTCTGACTACTGCCTGCTGCTGACAACTAACACCATTCCATTTCCCCCGGGATGCTGCCATTGTGTAGCATCTCTTTTATGAATTGTTTAAAAAAAAAACACAAAAAAACTTTTTTTTTTCATCTGTTTCTGCTCTATCGGCTAATAATTATAATAAAAACTAATTTTAACCAGTTTCATCTGTTGTGTGGGTATATTTTGAGTGTTTTTTTTTCTTTTTTTTCAAAATAGAATCTAATTTGAATTAATTTAATGAACTTTCGAGTGTTTGAGTGGCAACGTGAAAGCTTTTAGTCAGGGTGGACAATGTAGGTCATTTGATATGAATGAAAGGGCCTTTGAAAGTTTCAAAGGAATAAAATAAAAATTGCAATTATTACTCATGTACCAAACTGATTGTTATGTTCAAAGTGGAATGGAAAAGTAGAATTTTTAAATAAATTTGAATGGCTCTAACTATACAAAATCATAGTGACCAATTAATATTTTTTTTAGCATTTAAATTTTGTATGCATGCAATTTTATATATAAAATTAAATGCAATAAAATTGCATGTATGAATAAATAGTGTAAAATCAGTTTTGGCAATTTTGTGTAATGTCAATTGTGATCATTAAATTGTATTATATTGTCATTTGGCCACCTTGCTCTCTAGATATCACTATCTTCATGGGCCATTAAAAGACACACTTCGGTCACCCACTTACCTTTACTAACCATTCTTATTAGAGCAATCTACGAGTTTCTCCATTGCTTGATGGTATTCAGCCTCAGACTCTTCTCCCAGAACAATAAAACTGATCATTTTCCTCAATCATGATTGATGTCCATGAAATTCAGAGATTATGACACTCTTATCTAAACACTCGGTGACTGTTTTTCTGCAATTGCACACATTGTTTTATTAGCTCTTGTTCTTCAGCCTTGTCCCATCTGCAGCCACTGATGTTCTGCCACCTGTTGAATGGTTGGACGTGTGGAAGGATTAAACTGGAGCAGAGTACGGATGAAGACCCGACATGGTTCCTCAACAGCAGCGTCATCCGGAAAAACCAGAGACTTCCGCTGAAGACGGTGAAGTCTTCTCACATTGGTGTCATCGTACGGCATCTTTCCAGTCACCATGATGTATAGAATCACCCCGAGGCTCCATACGTCATACTTCTTTGGGTCATACGGCGTTCCCATGATGACTTCCGGTGGAGTATAGGCTGCAGAACCGCAGAAGGTGTGACTGAGCTCTGATGGGTCTTGAATGCTGCGGGCGAAACCAAAGTCTGTAATCTTTACTTGTTCTTCGGCTGTCAACAGTATGTTTTCGCATTTGAGGTCCCGATGGACGACGTCCATCTGGTGGAGGTAGTTGACAGCACTGACCATCTGAGAGAACAAGGTTTTGCTTTGGTCTTCTGGGATGCGATTCACTTCTTGTATCTTCTGAAGGAGATCTTTTGCAGCAGCTTCCATCACGATACAGAGTCGCTTACCAGCCACCTCAATGAATTCATGCATTTGGACAATGTGGTCGTGCTTCACTTGTCTTAAAACTGCCAGTTCCCTTGGGAGAAACTTTCGGACGAAATCCTCTGGGGCCTTTACGCGGTCCACGATTTTGATGGCCACGTTACAGTGGTGCTTCTGAGAGGTGGCGAGCTTGACTTGGGAAAAACTGCCTTCACCAATCGAGGAGATTAACTTGTAGCCCATGCCTTTCAAAATGTTATTAATAGACATGGTTGTATATCTCACAGGAGTTTGGAAAATGTTTCTCACCTTTGCTGCAAAGTGTCTTTTAAGAGGCATTGGCATTTGAATTGCATTCTATTCTGTGATGTCATAATGGAACACCACATGGTGTCTAAGAACAACTGGTGGACTGGAAACACATGCTGTTCAGAAACAGTAATTTAGCCCACTGATTTTTATCTTTACTCAGTTTAATCTCAACTAATGCCTGATATAGCTTAAGCTTCTCTGACTGTTGAGAACTCCATGAAAATAATTTTAAAAAAATATCATAAAAAAAAAAAATTATTATCCGTTGTTGACTTTTTGCCCAAAGTCTTGCGTTTTGGTTTGTTCTGACTCATATTGCTCCAGTCAAAAATAAAACATGGAAGTGTTTTTCACCCCGACCAATTATGGATGGCAGTGTTCGGATTTCTGCATAATAAAAATAAAGGTAACAACTTTATATCTCCGACTTAATATCTCATATTTGCCATTTTCTTCTCGTCACCTAGGCTACTTTAAACACTAATTCACAATGACGTTTTTATTTTTCACTATTGAGGCGGGAAACAGACTTCCACACGACTCCTCGCGCCACCAAAAGGTTGATTCAATTCCTAATGATTCTACAACCACAATTTTAAAGATGTGCAAGGAGAGACCAGCGTTGAAAATTCGAGATAACAATATATCTTGAGAACAATTTGGTGCGGAAAAGTAATAATAGGCTACGTAAAGCCTCAACGTATTATTTCGACGCCCTACGCTTGCATCAGGTTTATGGCCGGTGAGTGATGAAATGAGTCATTAAGTTGATTCTAATTGTACATTTACACATTCGTCTCATTAGTTATCGATTAACTCGAGCTCAATTTACTGTGTTTATTTCTTCATTATTTTAATAGGGGAACTTGTGCCTGCAATGACACGATATGACCTCTAAACGGCAGTGTGGCGCTAATACTGTAGCCATCTCCATTAATCCAGGTTTGTTTCCATTAATTAAAACACATATTATTTAAAACATTGCATAGCCTACTGCTCATGTTAAATGTAAATGAACTAACTAATTAATACATATTTAAAATAATATTAAGTACTTTAAAATGCAACATTGTTTTGTTTATATGGTAGTAGTACAATTTACATGAATTAGTATTGTTCTCTAAAATCATTCTAAATGGTAAAACCTTGAATATGAATACTTTAATGCATGAATATATGCATGACCAGTAGTATTTCATAGATGATGTGCCAAAACAGCGCTGTGTTTGAACTGAAATAGACATATTAACACTCTCGGACTGAGTGTGCTACATCTGAAAGGGATGTGGTTTATGCTTGACTGAGCTCTCCAGCATCAGGGGTGCTCAGCCAATCAGACGGCACTCCCGGTGTCTCCCTGCCTCTTAATTGGCTGACACTTCCAGCAAGAGTAGCTGATCTACGCATGGAGCCTGGGTTTATCAGGCAGCAGACAGCAGCAGGGCACACAGTCAGAAAAGAGAGAGCAATAACGGGGTGATTGTTGTCAGAGATAAGTACTACTGAATCAATCAAGATGAACCACAGCTCCAACGAGAAAGACCCTGAGACCATAGAGCCACTGCGTTATCTCAGGTATGCTGTATTTTTTTGGTATTAAGCATCACAATGTGACCAAATTAGACATATTGATCCTTTTAATGCAGATTTGTGTTTAAATGCATCACAATAGGGAGCATGTTAAGGGTGAGTAGCCTAGCCTAATATTTGCACCATCTTTTCATTCTGACTTTAGGGTAAATGTGATTTGTGACAGAAGGATGGCTGTAATATCCCCACTGTCTAAAGAAAATGCATCTAACTTAATTTCCTCCCAGCTTTCCTGTTTACAAAAATAAGGCACACTGATTATGATCAACGTGCTTTAATAACCTGGAAATGTGGTAGGCAAACAGGTGGAAGGAACAACGCACTTCAGCTCTCCCTACAGCAGTTTGTTGGTGATTTGGGCATGTCGGGAAAGGTGATGTGACATTTTAGCTGCTGGACGTTGTGATGGCAACATCATGACCAACGATTTGCTCTTTAAACAAGCAGAGGGTCGCCTGTTTCCTGATCTGAGTGAAATATGGCATGTGTCAGAGAGCTTTCTAAAGCATTATCAGTATATAAAAGTGTCTAATTCAGTCTAACATCTGACAAATTGTCTCATTCGTGTGAGATTTAGATTTAGCAGAGTTTAGATGCTACAGAGTGTAACCGGAGAATATCTTTAAAAAATGACACAGAAATGACAGAGAACAAATGGTGTTTTGATCAGAAGCCCGAGCGGCACAAGGTTTGTTTTCCATACTGGGCTTTCCTGGCAAGAGAGGCCCTTGAAGCTCTTCACACCAGCCCACGGCGTTTAAATACGCTGGTCGGCAAGAGACGAGGCAAATTATACACTTTAAGGGAGGATGGAATAATAGGATTTAAGGATTTGAGGTTTAACGGCGTGAATTCTGGGGAGATTAATGTTCCTGCTGTAACTTAAAACCCTCATAGCGTGTTGGTTTTGCGTGGTAACCACGCAGTGTGAACGCAAGCAATTGGCTTTTTTTATTATTATTATTTTTAAATCAAATCAAAACAGATTGATTTGTGGATTCACAATGTGTATCCTGAGATTAATGTGTGTTAATGGCCCCTTCGTCCTTTTATTGATGTCAGGTATTGACGCTGAAACCAAGACGAACAACATTGGGTCTCAAAAATGTACTTACAGTATCCACCTTAATTTTTCAACGTGGAAGTAAGCCATTTTCTTGTGAATGTGCGAGACTTCTGATTCATTAGCTGCTATAGGTAAATAATAATAACAAAATGAAGTAAACTGTAAAACTACATACTAGTGCGTTTATGATTATGTTAATAAATTAAAATAATAATAAAAAAATACCAGCTTATGACATCAAGCAGCATAATGTGCTGTTTTTGTACAGCTTATATTACGCATTTTCAATTTACAAGTGGCCACGCCCACTTTTACATAAAAAATAAGCTGGATAAATCGCTTCTATTTTGTTTTATTAAAGTAGATAATGTTTTTTGTTGACTCTTAAAAGTGTAAATATATATATAAAAAAAATTCTGTCTGCTTCCTTTGACATCACAGCCCAAGAGAGTTGCGCGTCAAGTGCTAGCAATTGCATGCATGGTTTTTATGTGCGATTCGACCAATCAGTGCTGTCTTGACATCATTTCCTGTTTCAGAATGATTAGTCATGGTATTGATGCTGCACTCACACCATGTCGTAATTACAGCTAATAAAGCTCTGTATGCTTTCGAATCGCTCTTGCGGTACTGTTGGATACAGGTGGTACAGCGGCCATGTGGTACAAGTGGTCATAGCTCTCAGAAAATTACAAGTTTACACGTTGTAATTATAAGTTCTACAAGCACGTGAAGGCTTTTTACAGTTCAGAGTCGTTACAGTAATTACGACATGACATGGACACACCTTTACAGCTCAAATGATTGCCTCAAAAAACATGGCACATTTCAAGCCTCCTACTTTTGAGATGAAACGCTAACGGGTAGTTTTCCTCACATATTATATGTTGAACTTTATTCTTTATTCAGGATTGCACACCTTTTTGACCCAACGGTTGTATCACATGAAGAAAAAGGTTTTGAATAGGAGTTAACAGCTGGATCTACTGTCTGATAGGGTGTCCACCCTGTTGTTGTTCTCCACAGCTTTGAGCAACTGTTTCTTTTTTGCCGAGCACTGTTTTTTTTATAGGCCTAGACTCTAAATGCAATAACGGAGCAGCCTGCATGATTTGTGGTTTGTTGCCAGGCAATGTAATACTTCTAATGGAGGCCCCCATTAAAGTGAGATTATGGCGAGTCGAGGTCTCGATTTACTCAGTTTGTCAAGAGTGAAACAGAGGTGTGTGCACTTTTACTAGATGTTCTGAATCCTCCTGTATTGATGTCTAATAAGTCACTGATTTACAAGATCATGGAGCTGGTCCACAGTCATTGTTCTCTGCTGGTCAATAAGAATACTGTCACACACCATCTGTCTCTTCAGCTTTGATGCCAGAAATGGTTTGATGCGCCATCAATCCAGATCTATCAAACATGGTCCAGCTAGACTCAAACTCTTGAGCCCACATGAGCACCATTTTTTAGTGTAACCACTGGGCTATGGCTCTGACCAGAGAATATTTTAAGAGCCAAAATTCCTCTTAAATTTGTTAAGGGAATAATAAAATTGAAACTAAGGCTGATTGAGGCTACACTTCTTTAAAAACAAAATGATATGACAGAACTAGTATGAGTAGTATGATAGTATGCTATTTCAAATTCAAACATATAGGTGTGTTCAACTTTTATGTAGCACTTTGATGCAGTTCATGTCTTTTATCAGCGACAGCTTGTCTGTAATTAGACAGATTTTTTGCTGACAACAATGACGTTTTATGTTTATTCAGAGACTTTCAATTCTGTTATCTCACAAATCTGTGTTTATAAAAATCTCTTTTTGTGTAATCTTAATGTTTCTGTCATTTTAATAAATAAAAAAATGGACTTAAATAATTATTTAAAATTGATTAAAATAATATATGCTTATATCATTCTTCTTGTATAGGCCTATAAGGCCTATAATATACCTTCGCTAAAATATTCAAAAATATTCGCTATTCGATAAAAGTGTTTTTGGGTGTTGAATTCAAATGTCTGTAAATATTGCATCTAATCCACTTCTTTTTTAATGTAGTTTTATTTTTGCTGTTTTTGCCTTTATTATGATAGGACAGTAAGCGAAGTGGGAGAGAGAAAGGTCCGCGAGCCGGCACTCACACTCGGGTCGCCTGAAGCGCAACGGCTCTATACATCAGCGCGCTGCCCACGAGGCTATCGGTGCCGACTCTAATCCACTTCTTGAGCAAAAAATATATAAAGCGAACACCATGCAAGTGTCACTACTGCAAACAGAAAATGTGCCACTTGGTGGTTTCAGGCGTGGCAGAGTTTGTTTGTCATAGCCAATCTCAACACACGTTTTGACGTTTTTTTTTATTTCTGCCGGATTGCACCAGGTAGCCCTGCCCACCCTGAAATACTGCTCTTTGAGTGCTTCTCATTTCTTATTTGTGCATCCTCGTTTCCTTTCATTGCTTCCTTTCTTCAAGTCTCAGCTCCACCCCCTTAGGATGCGAGGGAAGGATACACCTGTCTATCCTCGCTCATGACTCCGCGTCCCCAGGAAGCTTCCTCGCCTCCTCACGGTGCAATTAAGACAATTGAGATGCCGTTCGAGATGGCTTAGTTGGATTGGTCTCCGGGTCACGAGCTGGAGAATGGAGGAGCAAGTAAACGAGGAAGCATCAATATGAGTATTAAGAAGCACCGAAAATGTCCTACTTCCCTCTTCTGAAGTTGTGATTAAAAGCTTGTTGCATTCAAGTTCTTTGTTATTGGAAAGAACTGGAAACATGGAGGACACCAGGCTTATTCTTGGCTATTTATTGGAACAATCTTATTGAAGCCAAAATTATATTTAGCATCCCGTTCATTGACAACCATATAAACACACACGCTATCTAAATCTGATGATTCTGGAATTTCGGTCAAATACAGGCTATTTTTGCTGGGTATAAAACACAATACACTTGAAATGGTTATTCATATATGTAAATATCAACTATTTTATCGACAAGACTGGCACTCCCAACTCACGAACGTATCAACATTATCCCCGAACTTTCCAGTGGTAAATACTACTTGAGAGGCAGTTCATGTCCAATTTTTAACTAGGAAACCGCATAAACATCGAACGTGAATGAGGAGTGGCTGTGAGTGTATTATCAGATGTTATTCGACAAATCCATAAAATTTCAAAGTGAAAAACATAATAAAAATTTTTTTTGAAAGCGCAAATGGAGATAACTGTTTTGATTGGCGTTTTTGTGCTGGATTGTGTCACATCAAGCCATATTTTTGTGCTCTTGATAGAAAAAATGCTTGTCACTTGAATGCCGTCAAGCTTGGTTTGTGCGCACTCTGAGGGCTTGGTGACGTCAGCCGAAAAGGATATCCGTTTCAGAATGGAGCCAGTTACATTTTTATAAAAGAATACGAAAACATATAGGTTTTAATGGAATAATGTGCTCCATGAATCATTCACAATAACACCAGACATATTATAAGAGTTAAATACAGTCAATTTTGATTTGAAGTTGACTATAATTAAAGATAAAATTATTCATAATTGCTAATATCTCTGAGAACAGAGTGAAATAGAACCATTTTTTTATTCCGACACTAAAAGGACAGAATGGAAGATAAAGTGCTTCATTTTCTCTTTTGGGAGCAGAATTTTAATGTTCGTTTTATTTTAAGCACTTTTTCTTAGCCATCCGAGAGCTTGCCCACCAGAGTCAGCTCATTTAGAGCCTCATTTATTGAGCTATAAAGAGGGGAGATTAAAGTTTATATCACATGCAAATACAGTGAAACACCACCACTTCAGTTCAATATTGAATATCTGCTGTCATTGTTAGTTTGGTAAATCAAATCTCTATTGTAGATAGTTTATCATATGCTAATCAGGTTCAAATCTCTCCATATCACACCAATTTAGTGATTACAGAGGTTGACTTTTCTCAAATGTCTATTCTTCAGTCAATGGGTTGAAGGAGATTGACAGTATTTCTTTTCCTCCCTTTGATGTTTATAATGAGTGTCATCACTGCTTGTGGTTGGGGCTGTGAATCTGTTGGATAAGATTGACAGTGCTTCGTTTTTCTCCTCCTGATGTGTTTAATGAGTGTCTTCACTGCCAAGCTGATGCGTAATGAAGTGCCTCTATTTCTGATAGACTAGGTGAGATGTAGGAGATGGGGGAGGTGGGATTGTTTATAAGAAAGCACCTTCCTCCATGCAGGCACAGTGTCCTCAAGAAAACTGAGAAATCAAACTTGATTAAGATCCCCTTGAGTAATTGTCCTCCATTTTTGTCTTTTTCTCTGATTCACACGGCTATTGTTTATTTATCAACTCAAGTTACAAATGAAAAGACTAATTTTTGCTTCATAAAAATTCAAAGGTCTGCCCTATAATGCCCTACATTTCATTGATATTGAATTTCATGTTTTACTCAGAAATAGGTCAGATTAGGGAAGCAAAACGCGTCAAGAAAGGAATTTTGTGTTGAATCCTTTTCCTTTTATCCCCCTCTCCTAAAAACTCGCCCACATTCCAGCATGGTGGAATATGAGTACTAGAAGGGGGATACAGGTAATTTTAAGACTGGAGAGACTATGCAAGAAAAAAACCCCGCATCAGGCATGTGATGTATAATCAGTGAGGCGAGACGCATGTAGTGGGGAACCATCAACTGTTAAAAGTGTCAATAGGAGCTGTTTTCACGAGCACATGGTACAATTTCCATTAGCAGAGAACAGCTGCGAGTCAGGGACTGATATATGGCCAAGTCACCATAGAAACAGTGGGACTGCAATATATTCCTATGAAGTTCACACACATATTTGACAGCATGGCAGTTTCTATGAGAATGAGGAATGAAAAAGGACCAGTTGACCAGTTACGAACTGAGGGAAATGTGAATATTCACTTGAACTGTATTAATTTTGGAATTTCCTCAGACAGAACGATGTCCCGCAGCCTTGTTCAGATTAAACATCCGGAATGTTCTGCTCCAGCTCAAGTTCTTTGTCAATTTTGACGGATGTGGTTGGCCAACATTTTAGCTGTTTTCCGCTGCCATGCCTGTCTTAAATTGTCCCTTTTTGTTTTGGCAGAGACAGCATAATTGGGTTCACCGTCTCGCTCGGTTGGGCTTATTACGAAGCCATTATGGTCTGGCAAAAGCTGACAGTCTAGAAACCAGGAGTTATAATTTGGCCCATGTCTCTTTTTGCTCCGCGAATATACTTGGTTTGCTCTCAAATGTAGTTTGTGTTGTAATGCTTAGTCTATATTTATTACTTTAATTTAATAAATATATAGCTGTGGGTCATTCTTAGGAGACGGTGCTGTTTTTTTCAGTAAATTTCAGGATTTTGACCATGTATTCTGAGGATGATATTGTCCTGATGGCTTCATCAGGCTGTGAGCGTTTTACTTTTGTTCAGCGTTTACTTGGGTGGTTTACCGCAAGCAGAGGGAATGAGGATTAGCACCTCCAAATCCGAGGCCATGGTTCTCAGCCGGAAAGCAGTGGGTTGTCCGTAGGGAGTGAGTTGCTTCTTCTAGTAGAAGAGTTTAAGTACCTCAGCGTCTTGTTCACAAGTGAGGGTAGGTCGGAGCATGAGATCGTCAGGGCCCAATCCAATCATTGGGGGGTTGGGGGGGGTGGCCCGATTCAAGGCTTCTCGCAACCAACTTTTTGTCCAAAAAATCCTCAATTGTATGGTGTCATTATGATTATTTTACTTCTCCTATTCGCGTTGGAGCCCGCACGATTCATGCACGAAAACATATTTGCTATTTACGACTCTTGATCGGGCTGCCTCTGGCTTGATACCCGTGATAGCCAGTGAGATCGAGCAAACTTCATCAATCGGATGTTGCCTGCTTCTATAGCTTTGCAGCTACAAACATGCCACGAAAGTATTGAGCATTGAGAAAGAAGATCACCCATATAAATTTTTTCCCTTTGTTTTTCTTCCCGTAAAACAAAACTCACGACAAGTGAACCAGTTGATTACATTGAACGTCCTCCATTTGTTTTTCTTCTCAAGTCACGTTTGATCTCGCGAGTTTCTGTGAGATCTCATTTCACTGTGAAAATGTTACTACAATCGACAGGTGTGTGTAGTCTCTCGGTCCGGACGAAGGTTCTAGTGTGTGCATTCGGAGGATTATAATGCTAAAAATAAACTGCCCTTATGTCTGTGGTCTCCCACAGTTTTAAAATCAGTTAAGATTTGAAAATTGTCTGGTGTGTCCTAAGCCTGAAGGCGAAGCTTTAGAATTTACCATTCGATCTGTGTTCCAACCCTCACCTATGGTCATGTGCTCTGAGTTGTGACCTTGAGAATGAGATAGTGGGTTCAAGGGGCCGAAATTAGTTTTCTTCTCAGGGACCCTGACCCTGAGACACTGGGTATGAAGCTCGGACATCCGGGAGAGGACTATATGTTTGTCCAATCAATGATGGATGTTGGATTTTTTTGGTCAGTATTTAGTCATTATTTTTTTAAGTCACATAATCATTGATTTAGGGTTGGGAATCGTAAAAAAAAAAAAAAAAATCCGGTTCCAGCTTTGATTTTGGTTCTGATTTTTAATAAAAAATGTTAAGGAAAATAAAGCACAATTCTCAAACAATGCCTTTTGTCTTTATTACTTGCTGTAAAATAATTTTTTTAACCATAACATCAACAAAGTCAACACACAGTATTTTACAATTTTTGCAAAACTAATACATTTTTCTGAAGAAAGATTAACACCTAACCTAACTAACTAAATTCATTCCTACTTGATGATGGGGAAGTGCGCTCCCAGCGCTTCGGCCACAGGGCATACCAGAACTGTTTTCGGAACCGAAAGTTATGAATTTTCCTTGGTTCCAACAAAGTCGATTCCCAACCCTACATTAACAACTTTTCCACCATCTGGCCAAACTATTCTCATTGAACTGTTCCATTCCATGTCGATCTAGCCCAACCGGTACGGATATGGTTTCATTTTCCATTGTAAGGCTGATAAGAGCTCTTTGGAATGTGATGCATTGGTTGCCTTGATAAAGCAAAGGCTTACAGACAGTATGAGATGTAAATAGTGTTATTAAGGATGATCTGATATTTCTATTATTAACTTGTGCTATACTTCACTCAAATAGTGTGCCTGGCCAGATACTGAGAAACTGGTAGCCAGGCAACAGACAAGTGACCAATCCTGAGTGGCGACGTCGCTACACGCATTCTACCATCACAGAGAATTCCGAACCGAGAGCGGTCTTAGAACCAGTCAGATGGAAAAACGAATATTGGTGTTACTTCAGAGAAATCGAAATACCTGTTGCCATTTTTTTTTGCATATCTTAAGCAATCCCTTCCATCTCTTTATCTCCAATACTTCTGCATTTTTGACAATTTAGAACAGACCATTTCCATCATGAATTTGAGTATATGGACAAATTATGCTGTATTTACCATTGAAAACAGTTCATTTGTGAAAAGATAGATGTGCTGTTGGGTTAACACATGTCTTGTTGTTATAGTAGGCCTAAGTGTTTTTTGTTGTTGTTGTAATGACAGAACAAAAAGGCTCTTAGAGGAGAAATCACTGACCTTTACCAGGCGTTTAAATCTCATCAACTGCATTTTTTTATGTGAATCAGCCCAACGGCAGCTTTCTGTCTTGTGATCTGAATGACCGTGACCAGGGGTAAGAGGGGACTTGCTCTCGAGGCCGCTAGCGGTCTCTGTTGATTAGCGCTCTTGCTAATCACAGTCAACAATCAACATGTGGCGGCCCTCGGCAGCCCTGGTGTTGGGAAGAATATATTTATATGACCCTGCTGGAGGTCTAGAAGCAGATGTCATTTATCTGCTCATAGCTACTGACTGGAGCAGCATCACTCAGTATTTAAAGTCACATTTTGGTTGTAGTAAGCCACACTTAAAAGTAGGACATCAAAATTAAAGCAATCAACCGTTGTGGATGTAGACTCAAAACGTTATTATAACAGTTTTACTACAAAAACCACTGAGAAAAAGTACTGAGAAAAAAATACATTCAGTCTAATTTGCAACAGTTTTGGAATATTTTTTAATTTTAATTTTTTAATGACAAGCTTTTCACAAAAGGTTTTTACAACATAGTTGTACTAGCTGGGCATGCTGTCAGCAGCTTGCAAGACCAGAGCTGCAAGGTGTCTACAATTTAATTATAATCCATTTTGTTTAATTACAACATTTTTGGTTGTGGAATCTTGGCAGCTGGCTTGCTTATGCTTCCCGCACAACACATTTTCCATGATGAGTCTCCTCACTGATGTTCCAGCAATGGGGAAAAAAGACCTACTGTAGCAGGGATTTGCCAGCTCCAGGCAGCCATTTTTAACTCATCTCTGTGTGCAGAAAAAATCCAGTTTTAGGCAATAATAGACTCATTGTTCTTGTATGAGCCAGTAGCTATACATCCTGTTTTCTCTTTATTAGAGCCCTCTGAAAAAAACAGCAATAAACAAGGTTGGCAGCAGCACATTAGTATCTCAGCAAAGTGACAAAATGCCTCACTCCGTGACCTTTGGGATATTACACTTTAGTTATGCTAGAATTAAGAAATTGAGATACTTTAATGTTTATTGCGTGGCACAGTTTATTGAGTGTTTGAAAACAAAATCATGGAGAACATCATCTTTCCATGAAATACATATTTTGGTTTGGTTCGTACTTTAGTTTTTGGGCTTTGTTTGATAAGAAGGCACAAAGTAAATTTGAGTCTGACATTTCTGTAATAATGTTATCAAGGGCATCTGAAAGAAAAATAACATTCTCTTTCTTTCTTTCATTCATTCCTTGTCAGTCTCCTACTGATTGCATCACTCCTCGATTTTAGTCATGTCCTTTCTATTCTGCCTGGGAGATTTTGCTTTACTCTTCATAGGATTTTATTTTCTTGCCAATTATGCATGTCTTTTTCCTTCTTGGTTAGAGGTGTTAATCTTTTTTTTATTTTATTTTCCTTACCGCAACATTTTGCAAAGTGTTTGGCTGCAGATTTTGGTTCATTTGAAATGCTTCAAGTGATTCAACATTTGTAATTATAGGTGATATTCTTAAATATCCAAACTCTCTGTAGTAATCTGTCAACTTTTGATCACACTTAATTCACGATGTCAAAATATTAGCGGTTAGCAGTGTTATTTTAGTATTATTTATAGCTTTTATTTATATATTTTTAATTTCCATTTTAATTTGTTTTATTAATTTTCTTATTTGCATTTGTCATTTTTCATCAGTTTTATTATTTTTATTTATCTTTAATTTATTATTTATTTCAGTTTTAGTATTTCAGTACTTCAACTTTAACTTTTTCATCTAATGTTAATATTAATATTTGATTTGATTTTATTCAATGTTTATTCCAAAGAAGGTTTTAGCTTAGATTGGCTTTATTATCAGTTATTGACTATTTTGAAAATGTTTCTCATAAACGTGAAACTTAATAGTCAGCACGGCATCATTTTTTTTTATTATAAAATAGAATTTAAAATATATTATTATTATATTAGATGTTTTTATTCCAGAATGCTTCTGTCCTCAATCTCCATCTTTTGACTGACTGCTTAGTTTTATTATATTCATTATTCAAGGGACTCTTTTTCTTTGTGACGGAAGTGCTTTGTCCATTTAAAATGGCATAATTTATTCAATCCCATATTGACTTCAACTGAATGTCCTCCGTTGAATGGGCTTCTAGTACCAGCGCTGTTTTAATCTCCATTAAAGATGTCTATAAAAGTTATGAATTGGACTCCGGGCACACGATGCAATCAGATGATGGAATATGAATGCAAGCTTGTTTTCCTTTGAGATGCTCTCAACAGGGGAACATCAGAATGCCAGAGATGAGGAACTAAGCTTTTGTTCAGCACGGCTTGATAGCATACTTGTTTCCTGTATGAAAGGCTTCTGAATAGGTAAACAAGCTATGAAACCGTCTAAACCAAGATGTTTTATTGCATTTTTCTTAATAGAAATTCGAATTGCGAACATCTGAGCACATATTCACCATGTGCCATATGGCTGTGTCAACATAACAAAGCTGGAGTATTATATTGACAGTTGTCAACATGACTTATTTTCAGGATAAATTGTGATTCTCCGTTCAGCCAGATGAGGACATGGACCCCTGCCTAAATGCTCTGGCATAGTCTCAATGTAGTTTATGGGCGTCCTGAGCAAGAGAGCGCTGAGCTGGATGAAAAGGATGAGGAGAGAACAAGGATAGGTCAGTAGAGAGAGAATCTCAGAGGATGCACTCTCATTGGCTCGTGTTGACAGGTCAGGTTTTGGTCAACACTATTGGATGATTGAACAAATTGTTGATCTTTACTCTAAGTAACATTTTCACAGGTTAAGAGACACTCTGTCAGTGCGTAAAACACGTGAACAGTTTATTAACAGGTGTGTCTGTTATTTTAACGATTTACAATTAAATATTTTAAATATTTATATATTGTGGTATTATTTATTTTACTGTCTTAATGCAGATTGTATGACTGAATTAAACAATGTGAATCACACAAAAAAATATTGTGAAAATGTGAATTTTTTTTAAAAATATATTATTTAAATTATTTTAAATATATTTTTTCAAAATGTTCTTTATTATGGTAGAATGTATTAATGCTAAATTTATGTTTTAATATTTTTTTTATTCTATTTTACAGTAAAACAATATTGTATACATTAATAATTCAGGTACAGTTTCGTTTCCTTATTTCTTTCTAACTAAATTCTACTATAATATTGAAGGTTAAAATCAACTGATTTGTATAAGCTGACAAACAATTAAAATACACACAAGGAAGTTTTTTATTATAATAAAGTGATAAGACTAACCTAATAGTAACACTTAAATAGTTTTTTGCTGTCATAAAAACGTGACTGTTTTATTCGAGCATACATTAAATATTGAATATAATGAATATGTCATATGGTGTGAGAAATGTGAGATGGACATGTTTTCATGACATTCATATCATATTATATGGCTGGGCCACTTGAGATCTTTGGAAGTTTTGCATTGTCACGACACTTGTTGTTTGAGCAAGCCTGGAGAAAGAGCATATTAGTATCACTACATAAATAGCACTGCAATGGCAGATTGGGGTCAATTCTAATACATTGCCTTACCTAGCTTGTATGTATCTGTGTTTTCCTTGAGGAAACACTTGAGGTCTGTGCGAAAATGCAGAAGCTGCTCCTGCTGTACTTTATGTTCTATAGTCCATTCAGAGCTCTGTGTTCCAGTTCATTTTTCTGTGAAATAATAAACATCCCCTGAGAATATGAAAGGCAGCATGATAATGAAGATTTATTGCATAATTCTTTAGGCCAAATTTGTGCTGATTCCTGCCCTGGAACTATACTAAGCAATGTAATCTAACACTCCTTCATGACAATGTACAAGCTTGTACGAGATTGCGAAAATCATATGATATCATCATCCAACTTGTTTTCTACTAAGAAAATCCCAATTTTGGGGGGATTGGATTGGATAAAGTTTGGGTGGTCGTACATGTTTTTTCTCCATACGATTTCTTACCATTTCGCCATATTGTACGAATTATTATAAGTACTTGTAGCGCATGCTCATCACTTCATGCATATTCACGCAACTTCACTTCTTATCGTTCTCATGCTGCAAACACCGAAAGCTGTGAAGCGTGAAACGTAATTCATATTCAAAGCATATTTGTCATTAGATGCCAAAAGGTAACACTTTAACCCTGAAATTGTACTGATCCCACCATTAATTCATGTATAATGACTCATCACACATCCTGGATTATTCCAGATGGCAGTCACAGTTGTTTTATCACCCTTAATTAAGCCAGTTAAATTACACTTGAATGCTTATAGAAAATAATCACAGGGGCTTTTATTCAACCATATCTATGGCCAAATGCAGCTGTTACTAACTTAAATATTCACTTTCTTTATTTGCCTGGTTTGCTGTCGAACCCCGGTTTTAATTGGGCCTGAAGAACTGTACCTGGGCTATTTTCAGTCTCTTTTTCTTATCTGCATCCTTCAACCTGTCTGCTGGCATCGTCGGTTCAGTGACCTGACTTGCTCTGTTACCATGGTTTCCTCCACTTGCACAGTCTCCTGTGGTCCTCTCGATATATATCTAGCTGGGCACAGTTACTTGAGAAACTGCCAACTGGCACAGGCCATAATTACATAAGCACATGACCATCGAAGAAGTTCCACTTTGATGTAATGCTGTTGAAGGGAACGAATGGATTCAAGCCCTAAATTGTGGTTGCTAATTACATTTCGTGGTTTCTCCATCTTTGGCAAACTAAACTGCTGCTCAGTGTTTCAGTGTCTGGTCTACTTGAACTAAATGGCCTGTGTTAAAAAGTAACATCCCTCGATGGAGCATTCATTATCATGCAAGATCGTATTTTACAGCGGGTGGACGTGACCACAGGGTCTTTGAGTCGAGCCTCCAAATGAAGATCTCCTGTAATCGCTCCCTTGGTGCCAAATGCAGTTCATCAAAATCAAGCCTCCGTGTCACCAAAAACGCTTCCATGGAGACGGGCAGCCGGCCCAGAGCTGACTATCCGCGGAACAGGACCGTTCCAGAAGAGGTTCATACGCTGCATGCTCTCCGCCAGATTCCCAGAGCTCCAAAAATGGAACAGTTGATGTATTATTGTCATTTTGGAGGGGAAGTTGAGCCGCCTCAACAATGGGTTTCAAAATCGAGTTAACAAGCCCATCTGAAGTGTTGTGGAGATGAGTTTATCGGTCAGCGATAAGACTTGAGACGATGCCCATGACCCGTTTATCGATTTTTCTCGGAGTAATGGCCGAAACATGATCCATTAGAGGCATTAGAGTAGCTCCTTATTTTCATGCCTTGAGAAAAAAGAAGATGATTTAAGCTCCTATGTAGCCAGCTGTTGTTTACCGGTTCATCTGGCCAGATGAAAATCATTGTGCAGTGACATGGCCAGCTGGGTCGAGGCCTGAATGCATTTTCAGGGGTGCCTGGATCCCTTTACACCTAAGTGGACAGTTGAAATGCATAATGAGGGAGGGATTTTGGGTCAAACATTTGGTCTTTGACCAAAGGCGGAGGTGAACATTTAATAATGCAAAAGTGGGGAGGATGATACCTATATGGGTATCATTACATTATAGGCTAACATTTTTTTAATCATAATTCTCCAGCATTATGGGACATTAGTCCTGTAATTTCTGTCAAATCCTCGTCTCTTTGGCCTTCCTGTCACCAGCCCAAGCAACTGATGTTTATTGTGCCTCCACTGCTACTGTAAATCTAGCACTGGGGATCTGAAAATGCTGTTCCTGCTACATGCACCAAGCTAAGAGGATGATGCTTTTCTGGACCTATTGTAACCACTTGCTCATCCCAAACAATAGCCTGGTTTCCATTACAGATTTGCGCAAAACTTTTGCGATATTTTCTAAATGTCAATAAAAAACGATTGCGAAATGACAGCATTTGCATTAACCGATGTTATGCGACTAAACGCAATTTTTTCTCACGGTATGTCATTAAAAAAAATCATGGTGACAGATGTTGTTAGTTTCACGTATATTCCAGCCACCGCAATAGCCATTATTTTTAATCGAAGGAGACGTAGGTGTGTTATCCAAGCATTAATGGCAATGAAGCCCCTTATACTTGGGAGCACCACAAATTAGATGTTTATGGGTGTTTCTCCCTCATATTGTCACGATCAGCCACGCACTACATTTCCCATAATTCACTGCCTGGACTCATCTTCACTGATTGCATTCACCTGTGTCTCGTCACCCTGTTAGTCTACCTAGCCTATTTTTACTCTGTTCACTCATTCACTCTCTGTGAAGTTTTGTATGTTGTTACACTGCACTCCTGAGCGTTTCTTATTCTCCCGGTTCCTGGATCCCCTGGCTGTTCCTTGGATTATTCTCCTGCTTCTGACCCCTGCCTGTGTTTTCTGGTTCGTTTGTGTGTTCGTTTGGACTGCTTACCTGTGTTTTGACCATTACCTGTTTCTTGGATTAATTGTCTGGATTGACCTATTAGAGCTGCATTTGTATCTCTACGTCTTGTCTCTGAGCAGTTTCGTAACACATATCTGCTTCGAGGTATTTTTTTGTTGATTTATTTCCAGATCCAGTGTTCCCGTAATTCTTTTATCTTTGAGTTTAATAAAGAACTCCGTCTCGTCTTCTGTCCAAACATGCTGTGCCCTTTTTAATCGACCGTTATGTATGTCAGGTGGCCTGTAAATGTGAAAACTGTTTCCAGTTTTGCGAAATATACATTTTTCAACAGGGGAACATTTTTTACGATATATGGAAGTTTTTGCGAAATTGACGTGTTTCCATTGTGGATATTTTCAATTCGTAATTTCAACTTGCACAATTTGAAGCGTAATACAGCTAGTGATATGAATAATAAAACTTCTTAAAACAGTTGTTAGTTTTTACAATCTATGTGACAATTGAGAACCTGAGCTCCTGAAACAACATTATGAGTTGTAATGTCAACACACTTTCAATGTAATTTGTAACTTTTTTTTTAATGCTTTTTGAATTGTGGCTAATTTGTATGAATTAGTAAATTTTGTACAATCTCATTCATGTGTTTTTGTAAGATCTGTTTATGCTCCACTGATAGCTAGCTTTATTTTTGCAAAAAATTGTACGTTTCCATATGACTCACAATGTACACATTAATACGAAATCACCACCTCGTTAAATAGTTACCACTACCAAATAGTTGGTAATGTCATGAATTATTCATGCTTTAGTTTTTAACTGTCCGTTTGTTTTAGTGCATTACTACGGAAAAAGCGTGTTCACGACACAACATCCTGGCTAGAACGTTCCTTAAGGGCATTTGTGCTTTCATGCTATTTTGTGCAGATACAAGTTCACTGTAAAAAATTATATGATCAATAAGTTATGAGAGCATATGTTTTTAGGTTGCTTTAACTCATCAAAATGAGTTAAGCAATTTTCAACTTTTTCAACTAAAGTCGGTTTAATGTAATTTAAGTTGAAATTACTTAAAGATCCAAGTTGATTGTCTTTTTTTTTTTTTTTTTTTTTTTTTTTTTTTTGCGGTGTTGTAATATTACGTTTATGTTGTCTGTATATCTTACCTGTCTCATATTTTTGGGATTTGGGTGAGATTGAGTTAACTTCAGTTTAACAGTTCATTCATTGATTAGACTCGACATTATTGACTATAAATGGATTATTAGAAACAATCATGTTCTTTTTGTTCTTCAAAAAACATTGTTAGCGCATTGTCAGTCAACATCTTGCGGTGTTTTTTCTCATTTTTTTGACAGTATGTCGTAATTATGGTGTTAAATGATCATCATGATATATTTTTCTTTTCAGTATCACTGGCGAACATTTACAAATCTGTGTTGAGCTGTTAACTTTCAATGCAGATAACGTATGTTATGTTAAGCTGCTGATCTATTACAGTCTGTTGTATTTTGCTTTGTACAGTTTGTACTTTGCACTGGAAATGTGTTTGGAAAGGTCAGGGGTGGGTATAAGGGCAGATATGAATAGAGGAAGTGTGAGTAAGATATTGTGTGTTTATGATGAGAGGATAAATGGAAGGTAACCATGGAATAATGTGAAGAGCAGACGGTATGTTCCGGCATTTGTTTATCTCTTTAATACGTAGTTCATCGAACATGGATAGGCTCAGGAAAGACATACCTCTTCAGATGTTAATACAGGACACGTTAAATAGGCTCTCTGTCTTTGTGTAATAACACTTCCCTGCTCAATTAATGTCATACGCAGGCTAATCTTAGGATAAGATTGTCACGTTTCATGCATATTTCATCTCCTTTCTAAACATATGTCAGGCAAGCCAGGCTCCTCGCTGCCAAGAACTGTGAAGTTGTTCCAGAAAGCTGGTGTCAGCTCTGTTCCTCTGTTCTTTGGCTCTGAAATTACCTTCGGAAACCAACGTGTCCGCTGACTCAACACTATCACACTAGGTGTTATCATCGCTCGCCATACCCTGCTCTTTTTCTTTACATCAACCTCACAATCCCTTCCTGTTCTCTCCACTTCTGTGATTCTTTTCTATTAAAAATACATTTCTGATTCATTGCCCTCAAATTTTACCTCACATGGCAAAGGTTTCATATATCTCATGGACCATTGTGTTTTGTGTTTCTCATTATTCCCAAACCATTTGTGATAGTTGTGAAATTGCGGCGGATACTTTATTTCATGTTTCCAGTCGTCAGTCTGTCAGAGTCAGAGGGCCACCCTGTTCCTTATGTTGACTTTGCCCCAATGTAAGCTGTCCACAGGGCCCTGTGACCATTCCTCCACTCCAGTGCCTCAGATGGCTTTTATTGCATTAACGAACTGGAAGTCGAGACACTCATTAGGAAGGAATCAGCATGGGCTTGAGCATCGCCCCCTTTTAGAAGTTTTTAATTGCTTTAAGAGTAACATGAGAGTTCAGCTCCTGGATCTTCTGCATCAGTAGATGTTGCTTTCTGCTTCCCTTTCCATGACTCATTCGAGGTATTTGAAACTTTCGTTTGAGTAACCTCTTTACTGTCTGGGATTACAAAAAGTCTTTTTATAATTGTGGCAGATGCTGTCAATCATTTTTAGATGGCAAATCAAATCTGTTTTCGTTACCTAAATAACCTGAAATGTAATAGAATACGAGCAACACAAGACAAGAGATAACAAAATAAAAATAAGAGCAAAATAAAAACTGACTAGATAAAACCGAAACTACAAATATAACTAGAGGTTGCAAAGAAAAGATATAGAGAATATATAAACTTCGATACACTTCTGTTATGTGGGAACTGGGAAGTGGTTTTCTGACACTTATGCATAAAGCCGGCTTTTTCATGTTCTAGCTGAGCACGTTGACATGACAAGTTTTTTATTTCAAATGTTACATTAAATTGGAAGCAAATGCTCATAGCAGCATTCACACAAGGGCGCATGTCATCTGCCATTAAATAGTGCATGCGACACTGTGAAAATGATTTTGTGTTGAATAAATTAGCATATGTCAGCCGTGCCACAAAGGCTATCCACCCCCTGTCTATAACCCCTATCCACCAATCACATTATTGGGAGCCCGGTGGGGCCATACGCTAAGTTTGGTGGCTGTGCAAATAGCAGTGTACTATCCTTCTCCCTGTAGTCATTACTTTCCTTTGTATCGTTTTCACCCACTCATTTCCTTTGTTAAATGGTCCTCACTGAGAACATTGATTTGTAAACCGGATCCTTGTCAGAAACGGCTGGTCCCCCAAAACAAGCCCACTGATTTATACCAGAAAGGTGGTTGTTTAGTTGTCTCGTGGTGTTCTGAGGGTAATTACAGTGGTTGAAAATGAAGAAAACAAGGGAAAAGGGGATTTTTGAAAAGTATCCCCCATTTTCTGGTATGCAAATGAAGGCTTAACACAAACATCTGTGTACTTTTCTACAAACAGGCAATACTGTTTCAACTCTCCTTCGTGTTAAGCAAACTAGCAGGCTGGAGGTAAACAACCTCATTAACCGAGTTGTTATTACAGCTGATCAGCACAATTCATGACTCGCAGATAACGCTGCTCCTCGTGGGGACATTAGGGAGAATCTCTGGGCTGATACTGTTGTTCATTTGGCTGTGCATTCATGTGTATTTGCTGTAAGGGTGATCAACAACAATTAACTGTAGCTCTGTGGAATAGCAATGTCAGAGGAGACAGTAATGCAAACTTAGTGTAATTTTCAAGGCATGTTACAAATGATATACACATTTACTTTTATTCATCTAGCAGACGCTTTTATCCAAAGCGACTTATAAATGAGAACAATAGAAGCCGTTAAACTAACAATAGGACAACAATATGCAAGTGCTATGACCCTTCCCAGTTTAATCCAAAGCAGTACGTGTAGTATTAATGGATCAAGTGTTGCCGAAAAAGATGCGTCTTCAACCTATTGAAAATTTTGGAATTGTTGATTTGTTACTCTAATTGATAGATTGACCAGTTCTGCACGGTAAAATGCAATGGCTATTTTCAAACTTATTGGTTTGATTAACCTGTTGTGTGTAGCATACGCTGTAATTTTCTTTGCACGTGAGAGTTCATTACCATGCGCTGACAATGCCGGATACACAAAGTTCAATATTACGCTTTTCCAGGAAATCACGGAAAGATGAGTGAGAGAGAAAAATCTACATCTGAGCCTACTTCACCTTTCCTAGAGTCTTATTATAACAGCAGAAACAACTTAAAATATGCAGTCATATGCTACGCCACTGCTCTATATTCAATGAAAGGTTCTCTGGGGAACCTTAATGGTTCTTTTATGACATCACTGCAAAGACAAACCCTTTTGGAACCTTTATTTTTTTAAGAATGTAGAACATTTATATATATAAAAGTGTTTCTTTAGATTATTACACTTTTCTTCATACACCAGATTTGCATGCAGGTATGATGCTCATTCTATTCATCAGGAGCAGTTTCCATGTTGGTATTGAGTATTTAGACCTTCATTTTCACTTTGGGTTATTTTGTATATTTTTTAATGACATAGTCATTAATGACTGTGGTGCCTCATACCAATTTACTAGCTCAATTGTTTTAACAAAAACTAGTTTGGGACTGCTATTTATTATATCATCCGTATTATAGTCATATTCTTACAATTTATATGTATGTAAAGTAAAGTAATTGTGTGTGTCAACCATTCTTGTGAAATAAAATAGCTAACATATATATATATACACAGTATATAACACACACACACACACACGATTCTTTTAGGGATTAGGTCAAACTCCTAAAAAAATTGGGTAACGGCTTAATGACCAGGGGGAAATTTGGGTCTAATATATGTCTATTGCCTAATATTATAATGCCATTTATACTGATGAGTGTCAGGATGGTGGGAGAACATTCTGGGCCAGGCTGTCCCCTGGTGGTTAGATTTACTTATTGCAGTTTGCCCACCACAGAGAAGCCTAACTTGAACAAATAAGGCTCAAGAATGCATTTAAAGTGTTTTGATGTTAGAGTGATTAAGTGAAGCAAGATTTCTTTGCAGGCCAGGAACAGTTTTTAAATACTGGAAACGTTACGACATTGAGTTTTGAGATACCTGTGTTCTGGTGCCTGGAACCTTTCTGAGAACTTTGGAAATTCAGCCATCAGGATTTCCCTGAATAGGTCGTTGGGGACGGAAATATCAAAAGCGCTAGACTCGGCTGAACTTTACAAATATCACTGTGTCACAGTACGCCAGGAAATCTCCCCCTGCAAACTCGGCTTGACGGCTGTGGAGCTCTCTTGGAGACGGTAAATGCCAGAAGGCTGGAAAACTCCATGCCGAGGGTTACGGCAATGATCAGAGCGCATCGCCGACCCAAGAAAAGACTTGGTGACCTGTTGCATTTTAAGTGACCGAAGACAAAAATATGGCTGATGTAGTACAAACCCTATTGGCTCTGTGCGTGGCCCCAGAAATATCAAGCACATACAGATTGTTCAGGCGACGAGCTCAATACTTTTTTTTAGAAAACTATTATTTTTTCTGAAGACAGAATGAGAACTAGAGAGTGGCAGATATATGCTTTGAATTGAAATGAAAAAGGCCTCATTCAGCCAGGGAACTTCATGTACACAGTTGAGAGAACTCAATGTAATCATTTTTTGTAAATAGTTCTTTCATCTGTTCCTCTGCCTAAAGCAGTAACAGACAACAGACACAACACAAACAAACCTGTTGTGCTGGAAACACTGCGGAATATGCCTCGGGGTGAAATACTATTAACTAATTGCAAAAGACAGAAAGGTACACTACCGTTCAAAAGTTTGGGGTCGGTAAGATTTTTTATGTTTTTAAAAGATGTCTCTTCTGCTCACCAAGGCTGCATTTATTTTATTAAAAATACGAAACTGTGTTAAATATTGTTAAATATTATTTCAATGTAAAACAGCTGTTTTCTATGTGAATATATTTTAAAATGTAATTTATTCCTGTGATCAAAGCTGAATTTTCAGCATCATTGCTCCAGTCTTCAGTGTCACATGATCCTTCAGAAATCACTCTAATATGATTATTTGATGCTAAAGAAACATTTATGATTATTATCACAGTTGACAACAGTCGTGCTGCTTCATATTTTTGTGCAAACAGTGATTGATTTTTTTCAGGATTCTTTGAAAGTTCAAGAGAAAAGCATTTCATTAAAAAAATAAATATTTTGCATTATTATAAATGTTTTTACTGTCACTGTATATCAATTTCATGTGTCCTTTCTGAAGAAAAGTATTAATTTCTTTAAAAAAAACAAATTGACCCCAAACTTTTGAACGGTAGTGTACGGAGAACATTAAACTCTGGAAATCAAAGCCATCAGCAGCAAAATCCTAATGATGTCACATGTCAGTGTTGTTTTAGTATTATTCATGTACTATTATATTATTTACTAATACTTTAAAGAAGGTTTTATTTTTATCTTTTCAGTTTCATTTTATTTTTGTTAGTCATTTTTATTCTTTTTTTATATTTCTGTATAGCTATTTTACAAGTTGCTGCCTTAAGTACAATCAACTTGGATTAAGTCATTTAATCTTAAATTACATTAAAATGACTTATTATTTTGATGAGTTAAAGCAATGTAAAAACATATGTTGTTATTACAGTGTAGAAATTTAGAATATTTTTGTTTTCCATGTAATATTTATATTTTATTTCAGCTCTATTTCATACCAAAACAATTCTTATTAGTTTATATTTACAGTCAATATTCATTGACATAACCCTTTTTGTGCCTTTTATTGCTTTTGTTCCTCAACACTTCATTATCTTTCTTATGCAAATATATGCAGCAGGGATGTATAAACAAACAAACAAATAAATAAATAAATAAATAGGTAACACTCATTAAAAAAATTGCAACACCTTGAAGTAAGATTATATTTGTTAACATTAGTGCATTAAGTATCATAAACTAACAATGAACGGTTTCTACAGCATTGATTAGTATAGGATATTGAATATACTATATTGTTCATTTATCCATGTTCATTCATAATGCATTAATGTTAATTTATACAACTTTGCTATCAATATCTTGACAGCACTTCTGTGTACTTCCAGCAGAGGGCTCTGATGTTACGACCTACTGTACGTAGGTTACTGAAAGGCTCTTCGTATTTTAGATGTGAAGTAAGGGCCTGGATTTTACAGATACGTTGTGCTCCCATTAAACTCACAGTAACATAAGCTCTAAGTGCGGATAAACAGGCACCATCCCTGGAATGGATGGCATGTCTAATACAATGCGCTCAGAATACACACGTAAATGTCAGGTGGTGTATTGCAGTCCTTGGTTTCCATGTAATCAAACCCACCCAGTTTCTATCTTGGCACTTGTTAGCGCTCATGTCGAAACATGAACATGATTTATTTATCGTCCTCACTGTGCTAATACCGTGCGTGTAATGAGCTCTTTGTCAATGCAATTTGTTTCTTTGTCTGTCTTTTATAGTAAAACAGAGGTGGGGACCGTTGAGATGGAGCTCCTGAGGGACTATCGCTTTGGGCAGCAGCAGCTGATTGAAATATGGGGCCATGCTTGCGCTATTGCCGTCACCAAGGTTTGTCCGACACGAGAACATGAATTACACATAGTGTAAAGTGGCAGTTAACGTGTCTAAATCCTGATTCTAATCCTGTATTTACTGCATACAAGCATCAGTGGGATTTACACAACTCTGCATTTACTGCTCTCAGCATCTGTCTGCATTTGCCGAACTTCAACCAATTCTCTTAAGAGACGAGGCCCTGCTGGAAGTGATGATGAAAAGGGGGGGGGGGGGGGGGCTATAGTTTTATAGCAATTATAGTATTATCACAAATGGATGATAGTGTGTTGCTGCCTCAGCGTAAATAATAAAAAAGATAATTGAGAAATTGAATGTCACAACTGAGTAGCAAATAATCGTAATTATAAGAAATAGATACTGTTCTGGGGGAAAAGTTGCAATCGCGAAACATTGTGAGATATAGTAATTTTTTATTTATGAGAAATAAATTCACAATTATGAGAAACAAAGTGATTGTGAGATTGCAATTCGGTTATTATAAAGTAACAATTTCTAAGATGTAAAATTGCAAGTACAAAAATGTCGCAATTGAGTGTAAAAAAGTAATTATGAAAAATAGTTATTTCTATAATTAGTTATTCAATTTCTGAGAAATAAATTAATGTTTATGAAAAATAAAGATACATTGTGATATATAAATTTGCAATTAGGTTATTATAAAGTATATACATATGCATTAGTAATTACAAAAAATGTCGCAATTGAGTACCAGAAAGTAATTATAAAAAATAGTTGCTGTTCTGAGAAAAAAAGGTGCAATTGCGAAACATTGTTAGATATAGTCACAATTTATTAATTATTTATTAATTGCAATTACAAGAAATGTTACAACTGAGCATCAAAAAGTCGAAATTATGAGAAATAGTTGTATTTAAATAGTTGCACAAAACACAATTGCGAAACATTGTTAGATATACTATCAATTTCTGAATTAGCAAATATTAGAAATGGTCACAATTGCAAGAAATGTCATAATTATGATTTCCATAAGCTGTAATTAGAAAAATAGCTGCAGTTCTGAAAACAATTGTAAAAATATTAAGTCAAATTATGAGATATATACAGTCATTTCTGAAATAAAACTTAGAGAGATATAAAGTTGCAATTATGGGGGGAAAATATGGCAGAAACAGGCTTCCATGCAAAGGGGCTGCAAAAAGGGGGATTTTGCTTTTTTTGGGGATCATGTTATATCTTGCCGACTTGCTGTGAGCACTAGGAGGGTTCACCCACCTCCAAAATCCCACTTTAACTTCTGCTTAAAAACCCCTTGTGACAGATCCAATGCACCATCATGGAAGGTGTTGAAAGTCTCTCGTCTGTGTCCGGCCTGCAGTCAGGCGGTCTCGGGGGCCTTACATTTCAGGGCGGCCTAAGGGTTTCGATAGAGCCAGGCCAACCCAAACCAGACTACTGCGGTCACCATCCCATCTGGATTCAGTCAGGCTGACAGGCAGCGCGGGGCTCCTCTTTACCTACCTGAGAGTCGGTTAAAGCCCAAAATTGTTTCCTGATTTGGCTTGTGTGAATTTTCATGCTCTGTTAGAAGCGTTTTACAGACTGAACCTTCCACCCCTCGAAGGCTCCCGGTCACCAGCGGTCGCCGCGGTTAGCATCAACAAAACTTCCTGTGCTGCGACCTCTGTGAGGTTGCCATAAATTGCAGCTAAAGAAAACATGCCAACTAGTAGCTGTAAAACAAGCATTACATCAGCACACATCAGCGTGTATGTGGTGTGTGTGAGGGGCACGAAATCTTGGTTGAATTTTACCACATTGTGATTTCACAACCAAACTATCCACCGCAGTGGATGCCAAAATCAACGTCATCCGTCTACATCGGGGGGACAAGGGCTTTGGTTTTGAGCTACGTCAAGGCCGATGTCTGTGATCATTCTCTGCTTTAGATATCAGGAAGCTATTTTTATCACTATGGCTCATGAAACGCTCTTTGTGTGTTGAGTAAAAAATGCAGACTGACGTGACACTCTGTGATCGCTCTGTATTTGCCCTTTATCTCAACATGACTACATGATCAAATAGAATAAATGAAAAATGCAACAGTTATCCACAGAAATTAATAAATAATAAAACGGACATACGGAAAAAATAATAATAATTATAAACAAAGGAAATTCGTTTTTTATTCTAAAAATGATAAATGGTTTTTGTTTGTTTTTAATAATTCCGTTTTAGATGTCAGTTTTTGTTCCTCTTCATTCTATCATTGTTGGTTTAAATTGAGTTTTAGTTTTAATTTTAGTATTTTAGGGCTGCCAAAGTTAATATGCTTTGTTAATAGAGTAGTGCAGGTATGACGTCAGAACCATTCAGACTAATTCGTCGCTGGTGTCCTTGAGATTTTTTTGTGTTTTATACTGTTTTTTTTTTATTTATGAGTAAAATAAGGTCTCTGGTAAACATAACTTGACGATTTTTTGATGTTTTTTTACAAAGTGAATTACACGTATGAAAACGTATGTTTCTAATAAGTAACTAGAAAAGAACGTCTGGGATTTGAGTGTGTGCAGTTTACATTGTAGAACAAAACGTTAAAGTAATGTCAAGTTATGTTTACCATAGTCTCAGCCTCAGACATCATGCCCACGGACCATTGGCTGAACGTGATTCATATGGTGCACATAACTGGAAACACTTCAGGATTTTTGTAGTCGTCCTCTGATTGGATGAATTCTCCATTATATGAATTCTACACAGGAGACATGTGTGTTGCGTTCTTCAACTTTCTGCCTGGAAACAAAGATGTCATGAAGCCAAACCCCCTCATGGAAGAAGAACCCTCGTGTTTGTCACAGTGTCTCGTTGGTGTTCCCTGGGTGTCCACTAGAGGTCTCTTCCCCTTACCGTCATCACCTCATCATGAACTGCATTTCCCATAATCCTTTGTCTGAACTCATCACTGATCATTGCACACAGCTGATGCCACTCATATTGTTACCTGTCTATTTATACACTGTCTGTTTCTGTGATTGTCGTGGAGTCCTTGCTTAGTGTCTGTTTGGACTTCTGAGTTCGTTTTCTGGTTTTGGACTGTCTATGTATGGATTTTGACTGGCTGTTTATGATTATGGATTACCCCATAAAACTGCACTTGGATCTACCTGTTTGTGTGCAACTCGTGACAGTTTACAACTGTGACAATGAGCGCTTATCAGGATCAACTAACACACTGGATTTTCAAAAGTATGTGAAGTTCACAGCACCATTGTTGCAGTAAACTTGCACAATGTTTTTGAATGAATAATTGATTAGATGCACACTGGTCTGTCATTGTAGGGGCATCGACTTTACATTTCCACGCCGCTAAACATGACATGGAACAAAACAAACTGTGCTTGGAAGCTTTACATGTTTTGTTTTCAGACAGTTTAATATAACTTTCAAAAAGGTCCAGTATAAACGTTACTGTCACTGCAGCTGTCATATTAAGAACAATCCTCTGTAGACTAGACTGCCCCATTTAACAACTCTCAGTCCAACCTTCGCAACCTTTGAAGGATGCAGCCGCTGAATTGGGAAACCGCTTAGAGACCTTATGAATTTTTTTTGGTCTTTGAACTTCCGTCTTTGCGGAAGCTCTGTATATTTCTATGGCATCGCTGTCGAAGAGTAATAACTGATTAAGTGTATTTACTTATTGTAGAGTTAACGAAAGTTATCATGAGCTTTGTAATGTTTGAAGCAGATGTCATAACAAATGTCAGAAGACCGGGAAGAATTTAAAAAGTGCGGTTCATTCATAAGAATCCGTAAGATCTTACCTTTGTGCTGTGGAATAACAACCCAGGCTTACTCAAAATACAGAACACAACGAGTGAAAAGCTGAAGCTGAAAATGGGCAAATGGGGGTTCTTTGAATCCTCAATTCAAATTCCCCAGTTTACTTTAAATTTAAAAGTCATACTCAGTTCAATTCTGAATTAAACACAGCCCTGGTGTTTATGTGTGTCATGTTGAGGGTAAAAAACTGCAAGGCTAATTAGTCAAGACCCTCTCTAGAGAGCTCATTTGCTGGAAGCATGGAAGCGAAATCTAGGGGTTGAGTTGCTCCGAGCAGGAGCAGATCAGAGCGGCGGTCTCCAGAGTCCTGGCAGTAGTTGACACGACAGAGATTTCCAGCACAGCTGCAGCAGACCTGTACAAGAAATGAACAGTGAATCCACTGGCTACGGCTCACAGGAACACTCTATTCCATGTCATTTTCCAGAGAAGAAAAAAATGGACAGAACAGAGATGGAGTGAGCGGTTATTTCATACGACACATACTCACATGAGCTTCATGTGAATTGACAGTCCACATCACATGGTTGAATCTTCAGGAATTATTCATCAGTATACCATTAATACAAATTCGACCACTAGCAAAGGACTCAATCCATTACATTTTGATAAATTGATGACTCAATAACCAATAATATGATTGTGAGCAGATGATGAAAACTGGTTTTATGGAGCATTGAATTTCTGCATCTGGGAATTTCTCTGTTAGGGAATGTTGTAGTGCACTTGATTTTGACAATGAGACAGCCCTTAAAATGGTTTCCTACTACTTTAGGAGACCACTAGGGAGCATATTGAGACGCCTTACTTTCCATGTCTATACTGCTAGGGGGCGGTGATAAAACCAATCACAGCCATTATCAGTGTTGTGAAAGCTTTAAAACTTCAAAAATAAGATTGTTTTTGACAGATTAATTTTTCTAAAAAAGATGCAAGGACTTCTGTTAAAATCTGCTCAAATCTGAAAAAAAAGTATTTCCGTCATCGTTTGAAAACAGTTTAGCTACAGTTCTGCTAATGAAAATGGAGTTCAATTAACAGCTTTGCTACTTTTAGCAAATACTGCCCACTATAATCAACTTCATTGACAAGCTCATGTAGCACACGTGTCAAATAATACTGCACTTGTTACTAGTATTAACCATAGGCCAAGTAGGTTCGACTATGGAGGTGTAATGAAGACAAAACTGGTTAACTGATAAAGTAAATCTTTGTATTTAAATGAACTATTAGAAATAATTGTTGATATTAAAATAAAAATAAAAATCAATCAACAAATTGAGTTTTTTGCTCAATATCAAACCACAGTTATATGGATTCAATTCAATGCACAATCAATTAACAATTTCACTTGACTCAGTTGTTTGGTGATTAGTTGGGTGCATCCTCTAGGCTATAAGGATATCCTAGAATACTACACTTTCAGTATATATCAAATACAACCCCATAAACATTTACAAATGGTCACAATTGTACATTTGACAGCTCACTGAATCACATGCAAAAATAACTCATCCAAATTGAACAAGATGCATCCAACATTTCAGAGAAAACAGTTAAATGAATCAGTTCAAAAGACTTGTTTGAACTAATCAGTTCAAAAGGGTTGAATTCGAAAAGTTCAGTTCAAGTTCGTTAGAGGATTAGATTCAAAAGATCCGATTCAAAAGACTCGGTTCAAAGATTCAGTTCGGAGAAATGATTCTATAGTCCAAAGGGAAAAAAATCGGCTGTGCAGGGAAATAAAATACTCTGAGCAGTCTTGCAAAAACGAAACTCAGTCCTGTTTAAAAACTAGCAGGCAATCAGAACTCTCCTACCCAATTCCACAGGTGTTCGTTTGAAACTCAAATCTTGCATCGTTCAATGTTCATCTCGCTGGGAAGGCTCGCCATCTTGGGTCGTCACGCTGAAATGAACGCAGTTCCAGCGTAGTACAAAAAAACCCGACCTGCATATGTAACAGGCAGTATTTAGTTCACAATAACACATTAAATTCAATGCATTTAGGTCAACAACAGAAAATAGTAGCACGTGTTATCCTGTTGAATATATTGTGCTGCACTTCCATCGTAATTCGACAGCTTAGATAATATTATGCAACTTCAACAAGGAAAATCACTCGTTCAATATGATCAACAAAGTATGAACATTACGAACTCACATACACATATTCTTACCATTACATTACTTTTTTTGCTCGTTAAACATCAGATCATATCATCATCTCATGCTGACAAAGAAATACGATTTCACTCTCTCAATTTAACACATCTGTACACAATTATTTGCATTTATGAAAGTTTACACATTTCAAAATGTGTACTCACCAAATCCAAAGAACATAGATTATATAAATGTCTCTTTTTCAATCATCTCTAACGATCTTAACTTTTACAATCAAAGTTATGCTGTTGCTCGTCTCACTGTAACGCAGCAACTAATACAGCAACTAACGTGGTGAGGCGCGACATCAACATAAATCTCACGCAATTGGACAATCATTAAGATGTCAATCATCAAACTGACATGCATGTCTTTTTTCCGATTTTATCATTTTTCTTACACTCTTTACTAATTTCTGGTTAGTTTTAACAACTTTTTATTTAATTCCTTTTTATAATTCATTCGTAAAATTATACAGGGTTACACTCAGTTTTGGCCAATGGGAATTTCTTCTACTCAGATTCAAAATGGCAACAGATGAAGACAGACGTTAATTTTCCACACTCAGACGCGTGTTCAACTCTTGTTCACCCAGCAATGATAATGTAATCTTCATCAGCTCGCTAATGGAACATCCATGTCAGCTGATAATTTCTCTCCAAAGTGCCATTAGCTTCATTAGCGTCTGGCTTCTTCTCTTTCTTGGAAGTCTGCAATTACACCTACAGTTGTGCCGAGGTTCCATATTTCAGCTACGGTTAATTGGAGATGAATAAAGCAGGCGCGTTACCTTAACTGTTGGTTTTACTTCATTAGTCTTTTCATAATGTCATCTTTATGGTAAGATATGCATCAGGTGGATGAGTAACAAATGTCCTTTCAGGTTGACTGCAAACATGTAAAATGTTAAAATGTTTTAGAGCATAATAGGCATAAACGGCAAAGTAAGGCATTTGTAGTCTGATTTCCCTAAAGAGTGTAAACACTTGCTCTGTGGCCTATCAAAACATTGCTGTTTGTTTAAGTATCCCGAGCAGCAAGGCATAGCAACAGCTCAACCAATGGCATGCATTTCGGGCGTGGCTATGTGTTTTTCTGTCCAATATCACATGAAACCTATTACACAACAATTCATATTTTATCAATTCTGTTTAGTGGCAGAAAATACACTCTTCATCTTTAAAGACTTAGTTTTGTGAGTGTGTAGAGTTGGACACACTGTGCAGGCCTAGTTTAGAAACCTGTCAGAAAGTGTGTTATTTTAAGCCTGCCGCCTGTGGTAATGTCTCCACAGCTTTTTACTATAGTTGCAACTGTTGCTGGGTTATTGTGATGAACATTGCCTCTCCAAATGCAGATATAGAGCAAAATTAGACGTCTCCCTGCCCTGTTTAACTGTGTCCCTCTCGTTTGTCTCTCCCAGGCTTTTCCTTTGAGCTCTGTGAGTAAAAAGCAGCCCACCCTGCTGGTTGTTTGTGGTCCTGAGCAGAACGGCTCTATCGGTCTGGTGTGTGCCCGCCATCTGCGTATATTTGTAAGTATAGAACACAATGCCAAAGGGCACTGAGACAGAATGGATACTGACAGTGTGTATTTGCTTTCCTAGTGCACTTTTCTGCTATTATTGCGTATGATTCATTGCACATTGTTCCAAAGTTAGTTGTAAAAAGTATGTTTTAATCGTTCATTAAAATGTAGAAGCTTCCTCCGTTTCTTAAATGACTTTTCTTTTGTTGACATCAATAAACCCTCTTGGGCCCTGTCCCAAATGGCACCCTAAACACTTCCTACTAGTCGCACTTTCGTGACGTAATGCAGAGGGCATTCTACGGTCTCATGGACTTCACAATCCTGCGAATGCGGCGGCCAATGTGTAAGTGCATACGAAGTGTGCCATTTGGGACAGGGCCTTTGTTTTCCAGCCCTTCCCCTCCTGTCATATTCAAACCCCTTTTATCTAATGGATAAAATCAAGCCCCACCCTTCATTTTTGTCATTAAAAATCCTGTTTCACTCAGAAATGCAGAATATTATGAATCTAAAATGGGTTTCTGAATGCTTTTTATGTTGATTTTAAGTGTATCTTTAGAAAGAATCATTGCATCTGTTGCCTAGCGGTTAGCATATGCTCCAACATTTCCAGATCAAAAGAAAAAATGATATACCTCATGTCAACTTCACCATGCTCCTCTGTGATGCTAGATTTATGGAGCATCAGTATTCGTCTTATAATCGTATACTCTGTTAAAGTTATACTTCTTTTCATTCTGATGGAGAGAAATTTGGCCAGTTTACATTATGGGATTCTTGGAACGGATAAAAAAAAAAATGGAACGGAAAACTTAAAAAATACGAACAATAGAGGGTCATCACATAATGGCAGCTGTTTTATACATTCCCAGTGTACATCTGCATGGATTCTTGTGTCCGTACCAGCGTTATGTAACAAATACATTAAGTTTAACTGCAGGATTGTAATGAATTTACCTGGCAACTTATCCAGGCTGTGTGGACTTCATCCTGAGTGAATTTTGAGCAAATGAGGTGTTTAAAACCATACATTTTAGTCCACATTAATCACTACTAATGTTCTTCTGAAATGAAATGATGAGGTAATTATGTCATGTGATTGAACTCAAAAATTCCCCTGCATGTCCATAGGGGAAAAAAATATTGCTTTAAAAAACAGAAAGCTTTTTTGGAGACCGTTTGTCCCGTTTAGGTAAACGTGTTTTCACCAAGTACATGTTCCTCCTGGAACAACATTCCAATAGACCAATCAGAATTGAGGGACAAGTTTACAGTTTAGGCTTAAAATCAGGGTTAGGTGCTTCTGTCATTCACCCATCATTTCCCCTTTGATTTTAGGGATAACTTTAGGTTTAGGTGTAGCGACAGGTTTAGGACTACATTTACGGACAGGAATTTTGTTCCAGGATCAACAAAATCAACAAAAAACATGTTTTACTAGGTAAAATCACGGTGACTGTCTGATTCATGGCTTCCAAGTATCACATTTTTATGTCTGTTTTTCACAACCTAGGGACAGATTTTTGAACAATTAATATAAATATACACACAATACATTTTAAAATGGTTCACTCTTTGTTTAGATGATCAGAGTTTTCAACAATTTTTTTTTATTAATCTCAGTTTAAAATGGAAAGTCTGAATCTTGGAGAAAAATAAATGAAGACATAATAAAAAAAATGGCTATGTGCTAATCATCACATAACAAGAAGAAAAAGATTGAAATCTGAAAAGTAATGTTCTGGATGGAAACTCCTTTTCCCCTTGTCTCTCACATGTAGGAATATGAGCCCACCATTTTCTATCCCAAGCGTTCTTCTCAGGGTTTGCACCAGGACTTCACTGTTCAGTGTGAGAAAATGGACATCCCTTTCCTGTCCTATCTTCCGACAGAGGTGGGTGTCCGTCTTAAATAATGAAGCTCACTGGCAGACAGATGTCAATGTGATGTTCACTCTTCTGGACATTCTGTCAATCCTAATCGAGTCCCGTCTGACCCCACGACCAGGTCCAGCTGTTAAATGATGCCTACAATCTGGTGATCGACGCCATCCTGGGACCAGAAACCGACAATACGGAGGTGAAGGAGCCCTATGCTGGGATGCTGGTGACTCTCAAACAGGTCAAAATACCCATCGTTAGTGTGGACGTGCCCTCAGGTATTTGCTCAGTAAACACACATCCTGAATTTTAGAGAATTTATTGTACAGTGCCACAACGAAAAAATGATGTGACATTCAGTAAATAGAGTGGTTACTTGCAAGGAAAGGAAAACATAAAGAGTTTCAATCTGTTCAGAAAAATGTTATGGTTATTCAGACTGCAGCTTATCAAGATGTACTGTAAAAATGCTCATTAGCATTCATCATCACACTCAAGAAAACTGTTAACGAATCTGAAGTGTCTATTTTTATACACTGAACATCATTTGTGGAACTCATTACAGCTAACCATATGCAGTAAAGTAGGCTATATATGTTAGCATCCTACAATTTAATTTACATTAACATGATTCATACTAAATTCTGTTGTTCAGAAAACCTGTTTCATCATTATTTGCAATTCTAGTTCGGTCACTGTTGTGGCACAGCTATTTCTTCAGCATTAACTTTAGCTTTTAGCTGCACTGGCTAATAGCTTGCTAGCAAATAAATACTATAAAGGTCAAAGAAATACTAGGTCAAAAAAATTACATTCGTTCAAGTGAGCCAATGGATTACTAACACAACACAAGTAATCCAATTACTAGTTCGCTACTAGCTAATAGCTGCACTGTAAAAAAAGTAACGTATTGCTCATATATATATATATATATATTTTACAGTGTGCTAGATACTATAGAGGTCAAACTGAGATAAACCTAAAATGCTAGTACATCTTAAGTATGTAGTACTGAAGTATTAAGTATTGCTAGTACATCTTCTACAAGTATGCAGAAGTCATTATATTACTGAGAAATTGATGACTAGCATCAAAGGCTAATAGCTACTAGCTACCCTTGCTAATAGCTTATAACTACCTAATGCTGTCAAAGTCAAACTGAATACTAGATATATCATTTTAAATAAATTGATCGTTTTTTAAGTAGGCAAAATAGTAATTCTATTATTGAGAAATACATTACAAACCAAAGCTACTAGCATGCTACTCTACTAGATGCGTAATGCTGTTCAAGTCAAACCGAATAATAGACTTACATAGATAAATAAATTGTTGATACATATTTGTAAGTATGCGAAATGGGCTTCTAACACCTCCAAGGAGCCTTGAGTGATGAAATCTGTTTGAAATCCAGTTTTTATGATAAATTACTTTATGTGCAAATGTGTTGCACTGGACCTGAAGTGTTCACAAAACAGACAAATAATAAAACTAAAGTGAGCTCGTAGCCATTATGTCATCGGGAGACCTTATTTGAAAATTGCAGCTGATGGCTGACACATTGCATTTTTGCTGCTCGCTTTCCACATGACAATATTGTGATGAATGATCTTTACGAGCCAGTTTTCCACCTCCTATCTGGGAGAATTTGGAAACATTGTTTTGTTTCAGTTAATGACCAGTGGCTTGTGATGGTGAGAAAGGATTCACTTTTCCTATCTCTCTTTTCCTTAAGGTTGGGATGTTGACGAAGCGGCCAAAGATGGGATAAATCCAGAAGTTCTCATTTCTCTGACAGCTCCCAAAAAGTGCGCAACAGGTTTCTCGGGAAAACATTTCCTGGCGGGACGATTCCTGCCCTATGACATTCAGAAAAAATACGAACTTAATCTGCCAGAATTCCCCGGGACGGAATGTGTTATAGAACTGTAGCCGTTTATACAAACATGCATTTTGAATAACAAGGATGTTTTTCCCCTTTTGTATTTTATAGATTGTTCTGTGGCATTCAGTTACTGACAAATATGACTAGATACTTTGGGTAGTTAAGGTTTAGAAGTGGGTTTAGAATTATCGATTGAATTTTGCAAGTTTTCGACTTTACCTGTCGATTCGTCAAAATCGCCAATACAGTTTTTGTTCAATACGCAAATCTTTTAAATGTTGGATGTATTGAAAGTGCATTACCCTGATAGTGCCTCCAGTCCAATGTGCATGACACCTACAAATCTAATGCATTTCTGCTGGAATTTTAGTCCAAAACAAGATTATTCACCATACTTTTTTTTGGTAAAGTTGTATAGTATCTGAGGCTGACAAACAACATGTAAATCATTTTGTTTTTACTTTACATTCCGCAATGTACATGTGTTTTCTTAGTTCTTAAGGTTGAATGAATAAATTATCTATGTAAAAAACAGTTTATTCATTTAGATGTCAAACTCGGGTGTTTAAAGAAACGTTGGATGTTATTATTTAGCCAAACCTTGAAAAATGTGCTCTATTAGCCAGTATTTGGGAACAAGCGGTAGCTACGATATTCTTTAGACCATACAGTATATTATTTCTTCCCAGAGATTTATTCAAAAGACAGGAAAAGGCGTGGGTGATATAAAGGAATGTTTCTGTCTAAAGCAACAGCAGTTACAGTATGTGGACAGGAATTGCGTAATGATTCATCACTAATGCTGTTTCAGGACATTGTGTAAACTGGTATATATTCATCAAAAGGTGGACATGAAATCATCCGGAGATCATATTTCTTATTCTGCCAATAAACATTTTACATTTCTGTCCACCCCACTGAAGGCCAAAACGTAGGTTTATTGTCTTTAAACACGCATAGAGAGCTTCACAAAGGTAACCGGCAAAAGAAGCCATATGCACTCAATATGGTGACAAAGGAAAATATGAAAATCTGTTTAGACTGAGAAGGAATCAGGGGGAAATATATTGGTCTGTGCTTTTCTTTGCAAATGTGGCTGTTTATTCTGTTTTGATACCAGTTTCCCCATGATTTTTTTTCAGACTTATTTAGAAAAATATTCCCTGTGCTTTCAAAACAGTTGTACCAAAATGACCCTAAATATTGGACGGCAACATGGATTGGCAAGTGACCGCATCTTCACATCATGGATGTGTGGGTCATGCATGATCCAGACAGTGGAACAGTACTGTACATGTAGCATGCACGGGAATATTTACAAATGTTTAAACACAATTAGCATTGCTCATGAACCATGAGTTAGACTTCAAAGCTCTGCCTTCAACAATACGTTCTGGCTTAAAAAACACCGTGCACTGCTTAGTCGAAAACAGTCAAAAAAGACATTAAATGCACAATATCAGTACCATATCTGCCATTTTAAAGATTTTTTTAAGTTTATTATTATTGGTCGATGTTGGAGATTTATGCTCATTTCTTCTATTTTTACATTTAGATTGCCTTTGCTTGTCATCTAATACACTCTTAATAGTTAATCTTTAAAAACTCTAACGATTTAAACATATCTTTAGGAAATCTAAAAATCAATATACATTTTTCATACTGCACTTTGTGATATTGTTATGCCGAAAGACTCTTTAGCGTTTCAATTGATTTTTGATCGATTGATCTTTGTATTTTTAATACAAAGCTGTCGTGAAACTAGATTCTTGTGATTCTTAACTCATCCTGCTTGCAATCACATCATTCTCTATAGGGCACAGCTGATTGGTTCCTGCTGTATCAGTAGCCAATGAGCTCACTGCTCAACTTTCAAACACTTGGTCAGCATTTGCTGTAGCAGTTTGCAGCACGCTTTTAGAAACCCTCCACCTTCCCCAGCTCCACTCTGAGAGCTGTCATGACCATAATTTGTTTAGATAGTAATATCAACCATTTATTGTTATCGACTTATCGGTATTAGTCAAAATTGTAGTATTGCTGCAAACAAAACAAATTAAGGTGAGGTATGAAATTTCTGCGTAACTTGTGGCATTATACCGAATTACAAAAATGATTTGTTTCAAACAGGTTTCCTGAACTGTCCCACAAGATTTTATTCAAAATTCACACCATCTTTTATGCACTTGTCTTATTTTTAATTGTCTATACACATTACGCTGAGATACTAACAGAACAATATTACACACTTCACCTTCAAACAACCAGTTATTGTGAATCAGTGTCTGTGACAGTTAGAAATTTTGAACCATTCAGCTGTTTGCAACTCCCTTTGTATGCACCTATTTTTGCAACAGTCATTTTACTGCCACTGAACATTGGAGGAACATTCCTGAAATGCTTAACAGTTGCATGTCAGTAAAATATGAAAATTCCATTATTAAATTTCCAACCAAAATCAATCCATCTGCTGCCATCACACTAACATCTTCATTTGTAGTTGAAATTATGTAATGTGCCAGGTCAGAACATAATAAAACACACAATGTGATTTATTGTTCTGCTCAAGCACACAGATCTCTGGTAATGCAACATATCTTGATTAAAAACACAAACATATATTTTTTTCTTTTGCAACATTCACCTTTCTCCTACATCTCTGTCTGCTGTTTTTTGTCTGTTGGAATGATATAAGGACACAGATGTTAGTGCACTGGCCAATGGTGAGAGTGAGGGGGCTGGTCCGGACCATTCTCCACGCCATCCTGTCTTTTAAAACTCTGGGAACTTCACAAAACTATCAGACTTGATATTGAAAGACGGGGGAAACTAATTCATTGGTCAAGTCTCTCAAAAAAACTTGACAAACCCATACCTATTTTTCTTTTTGTGCGTGTGTGTGTTTCTTTAATTTATTTTTTGTTACCAACAGCTGCCAATCAGTGACAGTGGCACTATGTGGGACTTCACAGTCTTGATGTCGGTGCTGTCTACCGTCTTTGTTGTGTCACTGGCACAAGGTAATGTAATTTAAATAATCTCATAACTAGAACATGTAAGGATGTTATTAATTAATAATAGTTTGCTACAGTTGTCAACACTTAGAAAGACACAGAAGAGGTGTTTGAGAGAGGTGTATTAACACACATGGCTGGAGTGAACTTTAGTAAATTTGCTTACAAATCTGCTTCTGTTTGACTCATTGCATATTAATTAACACTTTGAAAATAAATCTGTTAGGCTACTAATTATGAAAATTCAGTAAGATGAATGTGAATTTTAAGCAACCACCATCTAATTCTATTAAAGTGTTCTGACTTGAGAACAGAAGTGTAAATGGCACCTTATCATACTGCCATTTATGACATTTGACCCAAAAAGCTTGTACAAAATAGTAAATGTATCACAAAGCAGCAGTAGCCTATTTCTAAATCAGTCACAGCGTCATTCAAACGTCTTTACTTTGGAAAAAGTATGGCTGTAGAGGTATTCATTATTTGAATGACCGATTGTCGCGAAATACTGGGAAACTGCCGCCCCAGACTAAAATTTGGAGCAGCACCGGTGTATCCACTGTCACTCCACAGTGGTCTCCGGTCCTCAACATCTCTGCGGAATTTATTACCTGTTTCCCAACACGAGTCGACAGCAGGCACGGAAAATAGCGGCTGACATTTCTGAGGTCTAAGTCAAGGCTTTTAAAAACCTTTAGGACTAAAATTCGGTTTTAAATAACCAGATGTTGCTCAGTCATCCGGTAATGAGCTGCAAGCCCGCGCGTCCGTGCCAGTTTCATCCAGGGCACGGCGAAGCCATTTTCAAAGCGCCAAAGTAAATATTGCCACTCTGTAATCTGCTCCATTCAAACGATTCATTCTCCAGATGTTTCACTTTGCTCTGAAGTTCAGCTGCCCGTTACATCGATTTCTGTTGCTTTGATGTGGAAAAGAGTGTGGATAGAGGGATCAAAGGTAATGTGCGAGAGGGTACACGTCTCAATTTCGCTCTTTTCCGTGAAGTGGCTAAAAAATTAAGTGGTTAAACGAACAAATGTGATTCTTTATTCTGACTGGATACGCTACATTTAGTAGATTTCGCGAAATATTTGTTTATACAATAATACATAATAATAATGTACACTACAAAATATTGTTGTTTTAACTTAAAAAGTTATACAGCCTTATATATTTAAAAGTGTACACACACACACACACACATTAACAAAACGTTTATGTTAGGTGCGATTAATCGTGATTAATCGATTTGACAGCACTAATAATAATAAATCCAGTTTTAAATATTTTAATTTTTTTTTTTTATATATTTACTGACTGGAAAACAAACAAAAAGGCCAATTAGAATCTTTTTAATTAGAAAAATACTTTTGTCCAATGTAAAACGAATTTCTGCATTAAAGCTGACACTGCATATGGTTCAAACAGTTCAAAGACGAGGTAAACTAATCCAGATCATTTTAAAAAAACTCACCAATCTGGCTATGATATCATTATTATGCAGTGACAATGAGACAGTTCAGTTTAGAATAATAGAGCACAGATGCATCACCCCTCAGAGTCTGTGGAACAATTGGTGTCTTCTAATCTTCTTCTGACCCAATCAGACAGAGCTCACCATCTTCCATTCGAGCACACCTCAGCCAAGATATGTGCCAGATGCACGAAACTACTTCCACATGTTTGCCGACGCAGGATAAACACACAGACAAAACCACGCTGGAGCTCTCATTTGCATTCATTAAAACACGATGGGATGTGGAATGCAATTTTGAGATCACTGCCCGGGCACACTGCCTTCTTAAATGAAATGCCTCTGATTTCAAACAAATCCCTACTTGTTACCAACCTTGTATACTGCGTTAAAGACATCACAGTGTTCTCGCACTCGCCCACTCCGCTTTGTCAAAGGGATTACATAACATGCCAAAATGATTCACCTTTCCGTTTTGGAAAAACCTGGGAAAAATGTTCAGAAAGAATAATGCTAGAGCCAGCTAAATTTCGCCATGTTTTTAAGTCTATCTTGGGAGGCTTTTATTTACAGACAGTAGAGGGGACCAAAAATGATTCCCGCATAAGCAGCATGTCTACAGCATGCTCGCTAGCCACTTTGCCACAGCTTTTACGTAGCTTTTTTATTAAAATCCAACCTTTGCATGTTTTTTGATTAGCTTCTGGATTGGGTAGCAATACTCCAAACGCACATTAAAAAGGGGGAATGTCTTATTAAAAGGCCACAGACTGTTATTTGCGTAAATGGATTAATTGTCTGAGTATGGCTATTGGAGACTGTGCAAACTTTATGAGGTGACGTGAAAAGTCCTAAAAGAGTAATGATACTGCACTTTATATTGTGGGCTGAAACCCCTAGCAGTAGGCTACAAAATAATCACAAAATTGCTGAATGAAGTTTAAATTACCCTCTTGAGTGAGAGCCATCTCCCAATATAAACTTGGCACGAGTGGTTTGTTATGGGAGGGCAGGGTGTCAGTCTATGTTAGGAGGACACTGATATATAAATAGTTGCTAGTTTCCACTGCAAGGTAAATCATTTTTACACACCTGATCCTAATAATGCCCTGTTACTGGGTGTGGATATTACAAGGTTCCACTAAGGCCATGGACACGCAGTTCTTCCGTCTTGGAATCTAACAAACTACATTATGTGATGCGGTTATTGCTAATTATTTTGGTGGCCTTTATAAAGATTTATTGTTCAAGTTTTTGGAAAAACTTTGGGTTAAAGCCATAGACTATGCAATGCAGATGCTATGTATTCATGCTTGATGTCATTTGTTGTTGTGATCACTATTCACCAACCATTTTTCAGGCATTACTGAATACTTGTTCTATGTCTTGTTCTTATTGAATACTTGTCTTGTTCTATGTTTGATTGTCTCTTTCAAATCTGTTGAGGCCTGCTCACACCAAGAATGATATCTATAACAATAACTATATTAGCATCCACAACAACAGGAGATGATAACTTTCTGCATATTAAAGTGCACACTGCAGTTATGTTGTTTGCTGCTTTCAATGCTCGTGTTCTTTAAAAAGTTATGATTATGGTTATCACTGCTGTTATCATCCTTGGTTTGAAGGCCCTTTACTGTCACGATTGAAGAGTTTGAAGAGAACCTAGCTAGCTATCTGAATAACATCAAATGGCGCAGACAACTGAAATGACTGCACACTTTTCTTAATCATTATTTTTTGTGGTATCTAGAAAAGTGGTTTAAAAGTGACACAATGCCAACAGGCCACTCAGGATAAGTGTATATCTGAAATAATGATATTCTCATATTCTGTGATCTATACTTTGGGAATGACAAGCTCTCTTTCAGATAAACCTGCCAGGTAAATCAATGCAGTATCTGAGAGGCATATAATCACAGTAATGGTGGCTTGGAGTAAGTCCTGCAAAGCTTCTACGGTGACTGACATGTCTGCCGCAGATAAGCGCTTCAGTGTGTGTCGAGTAATGCCAGTAACGATCCACTGTCAAGACACTGTGCTGTTTCTACTTGAGCATGTTAGGCTTGGCTATATCTGTGGGACACGTCTCCTTTGGGAAAAAAAGTAATGGCATTGGTGTATGAATCCCTCGGTCTATGATTTCCTTATCACAGCACACTATAAACAAGTTCTGGAAAGTGGTTCAGGGATTTACCTTTGACAGGCAGGACAGTCAGTGTGAAGCACCAGAGGCCCACTGTCCTCCGCCTGGGATGTAGGAGTGTATCTTCTGGTAATGTGTCATCTAGAAAGCATGAGACACCATGTGTTTGTTCCCATTACTCAAACTAATCTTCTCCTTTGGGGCCCTAGCTAGTAAGTGTCTCCAGATTAGTTTGAGAATGGATGTAGGGCCATCGTGCATGCTCCACTACCATATGTTTGCAGCATCTCCTGATGTGACCAGACAGAGCGGAAATAGATACAGTGCAGAAATAGACCAAATGTGTCCTCCTCAGGCCAATCATGAGATCAGATATCAGGTGCTAACTCAAAACTGGTTGGACGTGGTTCAGAAGGCACGTAGATGCCAAGGGATGCTGAGCCGATAAAAGTAGGCCACTTGGACTCTGGTGGCACCGATGCCGAGAGCACCAAAAAAAAGTCAGTACTTAAATATTGAATGTCTTTAGCACACATTCCATTTACTGTGAATCCAAGCAAGATTTTCCGATCACATTCACAGACGTGTCTGCAACCTAAGGAACGTGCAAGGAATGAGTTTTTCTGATCTATTACATTGCAAATGATATTGCGCTTTAATAGATCAAACAAATTTTGTGTCCAACTTTTTAAGACTAAATTTTGTTAGTCCCTAAGGAGGTAAGTGTTCCTTGTAGATTTAGTTGCAGCCAATATTCCTTTGGTAGCACCTTTGTTGAGTGCGCTGTAATAAAGTTTGCATTCCCACAGGACCCATCTGGGACAGCTCACATCTTCGGAGGTTAAACCAAACGGACAGGAACAGAAAGCTGGCTTACAACAGCCTTGTGGAACCACAGACCACAGGTAGTTATGGATATATTAACATGCTCTCTTTATGCAGTCAACTAATATGTGGTGTCCTATTTGATCCAAACCGCATTGTGGATCTTTGTGATGCTAAACATTTTGATGTAATGATTTCTGGAGTCATTAGCCTTCATTAAATGTGAGTCTTAATGATGAAGGCATATACCCACTGCAATGCTGAAACAATAAGACATTGATTAATTTACGTGTAAATGAGTTTACACATGTTCCTAATTGGAGGAAAAGAATAAGTTGTCTCTTAGAGAATTCAGGAAGCTCTCTCTGCCTTGAATAACATCATCTGATTCATACCTCCCATGGGATAGTTAGACATATAGCAACAAGCACTTTTGTGAGACACGGATTGTATTTTAATATGATGCAAAAAAGCTGGACTAATCTCTTGGAGTAAACCGAGCACAATGGGGCAGAAATTTGACGTAATCTGGAAACTCTTTCTTCACATATTTGGGTCACTGGTAAGAGCATACTGTTCTTGTAAAACATCTTACTCTGATCTTTGTTTTGTGTAACCCAGGCGTGACCGAGTGGACATCCTGGTTCAATATCGACCATCCGGGAGGAAACGGCGACTATGAGAGGTTAGAAGCCATTCGGTTCTACTATCGGGAAAGGGTTTGCTCACGACCTGTAGCCATGGAGGCCCGTACCACAGACTGGGTTGCAGCTGCGGATACAGGGGAGGTGGTCCATTCCAGTCTGGAGAAAGGCTTCTGGTGCATCAATAAGGAGCAGCCATTTGGTCGCAGCTGCTCCAACTACCATGTGCGATTCCAGTGTCCACCAGGTACAATTAGTCAAGAGGCAATCCATCAAAGTAGAGAAGTGTATTCCATATGGAGGCATATGCATCATTTTAACACATGAGTGTTATGCATTTTAACATGTAAAATGACGAGTTTTTTTGTTGTTGTTTCTTAAGTCCACTCATACTGGACCGACTGGAGCGAATGGACACCTTGCTCTGCCACCGCCTGTAATGATGTTGGCATCCAAGTCCGTCAGAGGAAATGCATGAGCACACAACCTCTTCCCTTGCTACTTTCACCCGTCTGCGTGGGACCGCACATCGAACGGAGAGAGTGTTCAACCCCACCATGTCAAGGTAAACAAAGAAGGAATATGAATTTGGAGACAACCTTTACATTTTTATAAAACTTACTGATATAATATGCATTTCTAGTCTTCATTGCTAGGTTTCAGTTGCATCTGTTAAAAACCACTTAAATCAATGGAAGATTGTTTTTAGTTAGTTTTTATCTATTTTAGTTGATCTCCCAACTTCAACTTAGATGGCACTATGATGGCTTAGCTAGTCAACCAGATTTTTCAAAGTACCCCAAAAAACCCAGCAAACCATTTTAGGTTGGTTTAAACTTTTATCGGCAGGATAAAGCCAGATTTTTAAACAGCAGCAAGGTGTCAGACGCTCATTGTATGCTCTTCATAGATAAGTCCAAAGCTTTGTTTTTGAAGCATTTTTGAATCACCTAAATTATTATGACAATCAACTCAGAAATGAGGCTTATTTTCCACTCGTGATCCTCGAGAGCGATCACATCCTGCTGACATTTACATGACACATGTGGTGCCCAATTAGCTGGTTAAACATAAACATGTTTCTGTATGTACAGACTAAGCTTTGTCGTCTTTGATCAAAAAATCAATGTAACCACACTGGCAAAGATGTCAAAATGCAGTCTGACATTTCTGAATACTCACACACACACACAGACGCACACACACATATTTTTAAATAGTAAAATAATGTGAGTGGCATTTTCATGTGCAAAACTTGCCACCGTGATGCTAGGGCCTTGTGGATGTTTGCCAAGACGTTGCAATCTAGTTATGTTAATTAACCACTACTTTTCCTCAAATCTCGACTAAACAGCCTTGTGGAGCCAATGGGGTTCATGGAGTGCTTGCTCAGTGACCTGTGGGAAGGGACGCAGGACAAGACGAAGGACATGTCACAGATCTTCAACTAAAATTCAGTGTACAGGACGACCAGTAGAGGTCCAAAAGTGTGGAAATCCATGCCCAGGTATTGTGTATTACAAAACACACAATCTTTGAAAAGGCATATTTTTTCCTTCCTTGAAATCAAAACACCTATTTTATTTTTTACAGTGGCATGCAAACGTGTCTGTCCTGGCGGACGTCCCAATAAGGACTGTAGCTACTGTATCTGCGATGGACAGACACTACAAGGGGAGGTCTTCAGCGTTACAGGTGTCCCAGTGGCTGACGCCACAGTGGCTCTGGCCAGCCAAGCCAAGGTCATCCGTGCCCACACTGATGCCAAGGGTCAATTCAAGATTGAAGGACTGTGCACCAACCCTCAGACCCGAGTAGTCATAAGGAAGGATAAATTTGCATCCATCACTCTCCCTGTTTCCATCAATAGCACTGATGAACTCTGGGTACGGGCCGTCTTACGATCCTCAGGTAAAGAAACGAAGAAAACGTGAAAAAGTTATAATATTAATACATTGAAGTTGGATATGAATTATCCCACATTGATAACTTAAAGGGTTAGTTCACCCAAAAATTAAAATGATCCCATAATTTACTCACTCTCAAGCCATCCTAGGTGTATATGACTTTCTTCTTTCAGCCGAACACATTCTGAGTTATATTAAAAAATATTCTGGCTCTTCCCAGGTTTATAATGGGAGTTAATTTTGAATAGATTTTGAAGCCCAAAAAAGCGCATCCATCCATCATATAAGTAATCCATACGGCTCCAGGGGGTTAATAAATGCCTTCTGAAGCGAAGTGATGCGTTTCTTTAAGAAAAATATCCATATTTATAACTTTTTTAAACTATAATGACTGGCTTTCTATACTCGAGTCTAGTTCCAGCGGAAGAGTGAACTCTGACCCGACGCATGATGTTTAGATGAACGTTGAAGCACAGGATAGAGCAAAACACAACACCGGTCACGAATTAGAAGTCTAAAGCGAGAATTTTAAAAGAGAAATGTTGGAGGAGCTTAAGTTTGTTGCCCAGCCCTATTAGTTTGAACCGCGAGAGGCGTCTACTCTCACCCAAGCTTACGCTACTCCTACATCCTACGTCATATGATAGAACTCAACTCTCTTGTGAACGCACGAACGGCTTCAAAATCTTAGTTACTATTCACTCCCATTATAAATCTTGGAAAAGCCATTATATTTTTTAATATAACTCAGATTGTGTTTGGCTGAAAGAAGAAAGACATATACAACTAGGATGGCTTGAGGGCGAGTAAATTATGGAATAATTTTAATTTTTGGGTGAACTAACCCTTTAATTTGAACAAATCTTACCATGAGTTGTTGCATTATTGATTTCTCTGTTTTATGTCTTACAGAAAAGCCATATATTGAAAAACATCCTGAAGACAAAGTACGTTATGAGGGACAACGTGCAACCCTTTGCTGTAGAGCAACAGGAACACCAAAACCTGACAAATATTACTGGTAAAAACAATGATGTTTACAATTAGATTTTCTGACATATGGCGTTAATGTCTTAGCTACACATTTTTTTATTTGTTTGATTCAAAGGTATCACAATGGAACTTTATTGAATCGCACAAAATACAAGTACGATGAAGATTTGATATTGCGGGACCTGAAGACAGAGCAGTCAGGACAATATCACTGCAAAGCAACTAGTCTGACAGGCAGCATCAAGTCTATTTCAGCCGTCCTCACTGTTTTCGGTAAGTGCAAAACCATTTTAGAGGGCAAGGGGGATATGTTAAAATGTCCCTAAAGAAGAAAAATAATCCCATTAAATATTGAGGTCTCAAATGAAATATTAAAGTCTATAATGTCTAGTGACATATGCGGTACAATGTTTTATTATGTTTAAGTTGGTAGAAATTACCACTTTCTAAACAAGGAATGACTGGCAAGAAGTCGTTGTGAGCAGACTAAAATCCTTAAATCCCACAAACTCTCCATATTAAAGTGAAATCCAAGCTCTTCAATAAATCCTGGTTTTTCATCCTCAGACAAGTATGTATTTCTACTTTTGCGCACATAACTACACATTTTGAAAATTCCCATGATGCTTATTATCCAAGATATAGATTGTCAGAAATAGTCTGCTGAAAACGTGTGCTAAAGCAATCAGCCCTAGACTTTGTCTGAGGGATCTCTTTGCTTCTTAATCATTATGCCATATGAAATGTGCTTTGCTGAATGAAACACTAACACCTGTCACAACAGGATTCTTAATGAAGTATGATTAATGTGTTTTGAATTCACTCTTGCATTTAAACAACAGCTACATGAGAAAAGTTTTCTGTAAATTAAATTTCATCAACCTCAAATACAATTACATGTTTGCTGTCTCGAATAAGTGTCATTTTTAAAGGAAAAAACAGCTCTCTAATGAATAAATGAACAGCATTTACAGTGGAGTGGTAATGTGACAATTATGACTGCAGTCTTTAATATGGTAACAGAATGAGATTTAATTTAATCAGAAACAATACCTTGGCAAGTCATCAGACTCCCTTTTCAGGCTTCCAAGTTCAGTGACCCAGTTTTATTTGTTCGCAATGTTCTATTCATTACCATATTATTGTTAATATTTTGCTTTAAAACAAAGTGGTATGTAAAGTCTTAGGCTAGTAAAGTTCAACTAACAAAATAAACTGTAAAAAATATTTTTGTAAAACGGTTTTTACAAAATACTATCAAAACACCTTTATAAGAAGGAAAATATACTTAATAGAATTTTCTTTCTCTCTGTTTTAAGAATTAATCTTACAAAGTTTTATGCTTAAAAAAGGAAAAAGCCAGTGGGATAAGAAAAAATAAACTTTCTTTTTTTAAAACAAAAAAATAATTCTCATCAAGTAAATTGATCTGTTTTAAAATATATTTAAATATTTAAGAAAACAATTTTTTTACAGTGCCCATAAATATTCTGTATGCATTGAAAATGTAGCACACTGATCTCACATTTTGTTTTCACAGCTAAAGGATCACCAGCATGCAACTCGACACCTGATTCTCACTTGATTAAATTGCCATTTGACTGCAAGCAGCCAGGAACAGACTCCAAGTTTTACAATGCAGGTCGCTGTCCACACAACAAATGCCCTGGGTCGCTGGACTTTGCTATGCGCTGCAGGGATGGAACCAGTTTCTGCTGTGGGGTCAAACAATTGGACACTAGAGAGATCAACTGTGGCCGTTACACCCTGCCTATCAAGGTTGTGAGTGAATGTGGCTGCCAGACCTGTGTGGAGCCCAGAGTCCTTGTACGGGGCAGGGTGGTGGCGACAGACAATGATGAACCCCTTCGCTTTGGATACATTTACATAGGGAAGGAACGGATAGGTACCACAGGATATCAGGGTGGGTTCACAATCCAGGTGTCTCCAGAAACACAGCGTCTTGTGGTAAACTTTGTCGACCCATCTCAGAAGTTCATTGACACAATCAAGGTTTTTATTTTTGACAAAAGAGGAGGTGCAGTCTATCATGATGTAAAAGTGATGAGGAAGCAGGAACCTGTTGATATCAATGCTGCAGAAAGCAATACCATTTACCTAGGTGAAATTAAAGGCGAGGACCCTATCGGTCAACTGGTCATACCTCCAAACTCTTTCCATAAAAACACAGGGGAAGTGTATGAAGGGACCGTTAAGGCCAGTGTCACGTTCCTTGACCCACGCAACATTACCATGGCTGCTGCTGCCCCTGGTGATCTCAACTTTGTAGACGATGAAGGAGACATGCTCCCTCTCAGGACATACGGAATGTTTTCAGTAGATTTCCGAGATGGGGCAAACCAGGAGGTTCTAGGAGCCGGCGCAGTCCAAGTTCTCCTCGATACAGAGCATGTTAAAATGCAGGAGCACATTCCTACTATGAAACTCTGGTCCCTCAATCCCGACACAGGCATTTGGGAGGAGGAAAGTAACTTTCAACCCACACCAAGCACCATTGCTGGCAGTGGGAGGAATAAACGAGAGGAGCGCACTTTCCTAATAGGAAATATGGAAATCAGGGAGCGTAGATTGTTCAATCTCGATGTACCTGAAAATCGGCGCTGCTATGTCAAGGTGAGGGCGTACATGAGCGACAAGTTCCTGCCCAACGAGCAAATAGAAGGAGTAGTAATAAACTTGATAAACCTGGAGCCCAAGCCTGGTTACTCGTCAAATCCAAGGGCATGGGGTCGCTTTGATAGTGTGATAACAGGACCAAACGGTGCTTGTCTTCCAGCTTTCTGTGATGTTCAGAGGGCTGACGCGTACACGGCTTATATCACGGCAATAATGGGAGGTGAGGAATTGGAAGCAGCCCCCTCAATGCCAAAAATGAACCCAAACATTATTGGAGTGTCTCAGCCTTACTTAGGAAAGTTAGATTACCAGCGCTCAGATCATGAGGATCCAGCACTTAAGAAAACAGCTTTCCGAATCAACCTGGCCAAACCAAACCCTAACAATTTTGATGAAACGAACGGTCCAATCTATCCTTACCAGAGTTTAATTTCATGTGAAAATGCACCTGTTGATGCCAACCACTTTCGTTTCTTCCGTGTCGAAAAAGATAAGTACGAGTACAATGTGGTACCCTTTCAGGAGAGTGACCTCACATCTTGGACTGGAGATTACCTTTCCTGGTGGCCAAATCCACAAGAGTTCAGAGCTTGCTTCATCAAAGTTAAGATTCATGGAGCAACAGAAATCATGGTAAGGTCAAAAAACTTTGGTGGCACTCATCTTCAAACAAGGGGTCAGTTGTATGGCATCAGAGACATTCGTAGTACCCGTGACTTAAACCATCCCAACACCTCTGCAGCTTGTCTTGAGTTCAAGTGCAGCGGGATGCTCTTTGATCAAGGTATTGTAGACAGGTCACTAATTTCTGTGATTCCACAAGGCAACTGCCGTCGGATAGGCATCAACAGTCTCCTGCAAGAGTATCTAATAAAGCATCCTCCTGTTCTTCAGAACAATGAATCTCATGCATTCAATATGTTAGCTCCTGTTGATCCGCTTGGACACAATTACGGAATATACACCGTCACAGACCAGAACCCACGCGTTGCCAAAGAGATCGCCATTGGCCGTTGCTTTGATGGAACTTCAGATGGTTTTTCCAGGGAGATGAAGTCAGATTCTGGAGTGGCACTAACGTTCAGCTGCCCTAAAAGAACTGTGAATCGTGAGAGCTTATTCCAGCGCTTGCAAACAAATCCTGGTCTAACACTAACACAGATGGCACGGGAGATGAGGGAGTCCCAGGGACTGCAAGTCAGAAGAGGGTCAACTCAAATGGTGGCCTACCCCTTTGGTCAACAGGGCAGGAGCCAGAACCGCAGAGCCACGAACACTAACAGAAGGAGACCTGCTACAAGGACACAACCAAGACAGTAGACCTTTCTTTAGGTGAGTTCTCAGAGTGCACTTTTTAAAAAATAATTTCAAGATGTTGATGAAAATTAAGTGTATGCTTTCTGTCCACATGCAGGCTTTTCTGGTTGAAAAGAATGAAGAAATTAGACCAAAAAAAAAAAACCTGCAATGGAAATCCTAAACTTGGCCAGCTGGGTGATATTGGATGCTCTGTCCTAACGGAGCAAAATCCTTACCTGATTTATCCGAGCACATTTAAACTCTTTCTTTTGTGTATGGAAAACTGTCCTCTCAAGTTTAATTCCTTGTTTAAGACATTAATTTTTTGATTAGGCCAAATACTAATACAGGATGATGTCATTTATTTATTTTAAATGTCAAAAAGTGCTTATGTGGAGTGTCCTACTTTTAGATTATTGACTCATTTTCTCTAATTGATCAGTGTCTTCCATTGCTTACAGGCTAAATAGGTGAGACAAGTCTGTATGGGTTAAGGTCAAGTGTGACAGCTGCTAATACTTTCATCAACAACATATTGATGGAATGAACTAGACCTGAGGCAGTAAAGATGATTGTTCTGTCTCACCTCCTTTTTGTTGTGATTTGGCCAACTATCGGTCTGACCAAAGCACGACTGACTCCAGCCAAAAAATTGCATCCCTTAACAGAATAAGGTCGATTAAACAAACATGTGGTGACATATAAAGAATGATATAATGGCCCTAACTTGCACCTTTTTTGAAATCCCTCTTCAAACTTTTAATCGCATGGCTGGCCTAATTACATTTTCTTTTGATATTATATTAAATCCAACTAATACAGTACATCTCAGTGTATGATGTCTAGATCTTAGGGTAAACTGATTGTATTTTGTTTCTTGTTTCTGTCTGTCTCCTTAAGTGCAATATTTTGTTCCAATAATGACTTGAGAGTCCTAACAAAAACGTCCTATGTAATGAGCCAATCAGCCATGGGTCTGTTTAAAATGTTGGGCTATCCCCTCAGTAAGTGTATATCTGAATTTTAAATGACATAATAGCCCACCTATTTTTTAACCTAGATATAATGAATCTGAGGTTGCTAATCCAATGCAGCCTCCTCTCATTTAGCCAGCTGACAATGCAACATAAGTGCAGTTGCAGTATTTTAAAACCACCCTGAAGTAACTGTAAAGTAAATGGACTTTTACTAAATAAAATAAAAATGTGTGACTTCTATATTTAATGGACTATAAAAAAAATCATGCAGACCTGAATGAGCAGGACAACTGTATTTTCTGAGGTATATTTTGTTGTTAAGCATTGCGAATAGGATTTCATTATGGTAATTCTGTGATTTGTCTAATCCCTTATTCGTTGGTTCAGAGAAGGAAGTTAATTGGGTTGAGGGATTACGGTGCATTTTAACAAATAAGTTAAAGGAAATGTTTATTATCTGTGTCTTCAAAGATGTACAGCTTGCCCAGTGCAGGTAGATTATAAACAATATTGTGAAATAAAATAAAATTAAACAACAACATCATACGTCAAAAAAGAACAAATATTGATTAATCTGAATAAAAGATAGATGATCCAATGAGGAAATGTACACTATAAAATTATGGCAGAATTGTTTTAAAATTGCAGTTGATAACTATTTGTAAAGTTAAAGCTAAAGTAAAGATCTCACCAAAAAGACCAAATGTAATCGGATATTAAAACAGACGGCAATATGTAAAAAGTATGTTAAATTGTGCCATTTAACAGCACATTGTTGTGGCCAACTAGATTCATTAGGGAAATAAAATATCATGTACCTCTAATCCATTTTTCCCATTTAAACTGTAAAACACATTGCTGTGCACAAAGTACACACTTAAAACAACTAAAATCATGTTTGTTTGTTTGTTTTTTTTCTATCCCAGACAGTCTCCCCTGCAAGTGATGTTGAATGAGTCATACATTTCTAACTTGAATAAACGTCTGTAATTTTGTAATATATCCAGTTAATGTAACCTTTGGTCTTTAAGCATATCTATACTGTACATTTTTATTTCAGAGGCGAGGTGGATATTGGATGAATACGGTGCTAAAAAAAAAGAAAAAAAACATGGCCTCCAGTTAGCTTTCAAAAGAGTGTTTGTCCTCGCTTCAACTGTCTGGCTGGTCTCAGGGAGACTACAAAATTTCCAGGAATATCATCTGGGAAAATGTGCGTTGATAACTCGACAGCATTGTCTACACTACAAAGTGAGAGTTGAATAGTTACCTCGGCGCTCTCGGAAATCTCTCCTCATGCTTGCTTCACAAACATCTTACATAAAACAAATCCATGCAAATCATATTGTAGTTTAGACTGCATGAAATTTCCTGCCTTGCTATCTCAAAAGCCAGTTTTATGTGTAAATTGTGGATTAAAATGTCTGTCAGTTTTACCAGAATGTAAATAAAGATCTCTGTAAACATGTTCTATTTACATTGTTTTTATTCCATCAAAGTTAAATACAAAATGTGTAAAAAATAAATAAAAAAACAACAACCCAGAAATCACATGCAGGCAAAATATCACATAAATATTTTAAATTGTAAAAAAAAAAAAAAAAAAAATGTTTGAGCCAATGTTTGAGCATTGCATAGCTTTAACTACAGATGACCTATATATCTTTTTTTTGGCATTAAATTATGTTTTATGGGGTAGGATGCTGCCTTAAATGGGAAGAATGTTAAAATAAGAATGTATATGTAATTTTTTTTAACAAAGACAAGTACACATCATAATGGAATCATAAGATTAAAAAAACAAGTCAACCAAGTAATTAGAGGAATTCTCAGAAGTCACTTAATTTTTTCCCTCTGGTGAAAGTCATTTCTACCTGACACTCAAGAGGATTGGATCTAGGAGGGTATAATTATGGCAAGTTAAAACTGTAAACATTAATTACAGCCCTAGAGAGAAACACATTAACATCTCTAGAGTACTAATGATTATGAAACTAAGAATAATTAAGCCACTGTCTGTAACCTTATTTTCCCTGAGTTCCATAAATCTTGCATATGAATATTGACAATTTACATTTTAAGATATTTATAACAATTCAAATAAATCATAAAATATATCATCTAAATGTCAGAAAACAATGTTCATTTTAGTGTCATTTGAAGCAATTTGCATACAACATTAAAGAACATCCAGACAGCAACATAGTGTCGGCCCAGATCCGGCCCACATCTGGTACACGTAAAATCCACACGTACCAGATGTGGTCCGGATCTGGGCCGGCACTATGTTGCTGTCTGGGCAATTTATCTTTAATTCGTAGTGTATACTGTATATACAAACTGTCACAAACGTTTATATTGTCACAAACGTTAACAACTGTTCCAATGGAGAACAGTAACGTTTATTCAACTAAAAAACTGCAACATTTTCAAATATTACCCACAGTAACAAGATCCAAACAGATGATTTAGTTCAAGGGAAGAGTAACCAAGAACTTCAGTGCTCTTTGACCTGTCCGAAAGGCTGTAACGAGAGCTCGCTTGCGTGCTTGACGTATACGTTGCCGTCCTCCAATTTCACCTCATAAACTTGTTGCTAAAAAAAGAAAAGGAAAAAAACTATACATTTTGAAGGAGAAATAAAACTAAGCCAGTCTGCACTGCATCTGACTCTGTATTTCTGCTTGCACGGCTGTAAAAGCCTAAAGCTAGGAAGGTACTTTGATATACGAGCACGGTGGATGTGAACCGGTGGTGGGAATAAGAGTCTAATTATTGAACTTTTCAAGGTGTCGAGCCCCCCAGGATGACAGTCGTAATTATGGATTGGTTTACAGAGACTTTGCCTTATATTGATTGGACGGAGTTTGCTGTCACGTCCAACCGCCCAATTATTTATTCGCAGCATGAAAGAACACATTTCGTCTGTTATTAAAAAAGCAGATGCTTGGTTAAATTGAAACGTGCCGAAATGATGGTAGTTGAATTCTTAGGAACTTTCCAAGCGTCTGTTTGGCAGCAATGACTTCTGCATGTTTCTGTTGATGTACAATCCATTACCGTGTGAGATAATGTTTGGTGCCATACTGAGTTAAAGTGATGGCACAACAAATGTGGTTTTGATTTTAAAATACAAGTGTTTTTCGGGGACGATGAATCATCGGCTGAATCACTGGCTAAATTAACTGGTTCAACTGGCAGACTGTTGCCCCTTTACTGCTGAGTAATGTAATCTAGTGTATACAATGATCTCTAGGAGGAACATACAAGCATCTCACTGATTCAAGAAATGCTTCTTATATTAAAGATTCATATAAAGTAACATAGTTATATCTTCTCATATGTGCTGCTTATCCAAACATAATCACATCTGATATAACTTTAAGGAATGTTCCAGAGTCAATACAAATTAGGCATTTTCAACAGCATTTGCTGTACAATGAGTTACCACAGAAAATAATTTCGATCCGCCTCTTGGTTAAAAAAGGTATGTAAACAGCGCCAGCATATGGAGAGTTTGAAGGCAGAAATGTGAAGCTCATATTTTTTTAAGCACTTACATTAATTCTTACTTAAAAAGTGGGATTACTGTTCAAAAGCAATGTAAATGTAGGTGTTGAACAGGGGTATGTTGGCTGAAATAATAACTATTTTGAAGACCATTTCTCTTTTTTGCCATAAGATCTGTATGTCGATACGATAACTAAAACACAAGTGTTATGTTCTTTGATTAAAGAGAACAGTCAGACAATTTACACGTTCAGCGCCATGCAAGCAAGAGAGTTCCCTTTGTATCCTGTAGAGGTATCATGACAACAAAAGATTGGACAAGATTACTAAGGGATTTCACCACACTCATGTTAACCTGTATAATATTTTAGCCATCTTTGTTTCCTGGCCCCATTTGCTTCCATTGTAAGTGTATGGAAGCAAATATGAGACATAACCATTTGAATTTTACAGCCACTGAATACTTAGGAAATATTTTATTTTGAAAAACATTTATCTGAATTTATTTGCTCTGAATTCACCCCTTTGAAATTATTTTACTTTGGAAACCATGTATCTGAATTTATTTGTTTCGAATTTACCTCTGAAATTTAAATAGCCCATTTTAAAAACCTGAATTTCGATGAATATTTTTCAATGCTCACAAATTCAGATACAAAAAAAAAAAATCAACTTACAGAATTTCAGATCAAATAGATTCAGGTTGATCAAATTCGACTGCTCAAATTCAGATCTCAAATTCGACTGCTCAAATTCAGATCGAAAAATTCAAGTTAAATATTCACATGGTAACATCCGGGCTACCCAGGATAGGAAAAACAGCTGAGCCTATGTGGAGACAGAGCGTATTTAGGCCACGCCCACACCGGGGGGAAACAATCCAACCCGTCTCCATTGACTTTGCATTGCGAGAGGCTGCCTCCTTATAACGTATAACAAAAGACAGAAAAATGCCTAAAAGCTGCTGTGTGACAAGGTGTACAGCAAACAATCTAAAAAAAAAAAAAACAGAAATACATTTTTATAAGCTTCCGAACCGTAAAAGCCAGCCTTTAAGGAGACAGAAGTATAGGCTACAGGCAATATAAGACGAGAAGCATCAGCAGGAAGAATGGGTAAATTGAATATATCCCCTCTTCTCAGGTTCACATAGGGTGGTGAAATAAGCGGTCGACATGGTTAAAATTATGAATGTGTTTTTTGTGTGTGTTTTTTTACAATATCATGTCGCGTTCCAGTGGGCGTAGTTCTCAGAGTAGTTCGAGAAATAGTTGCGCACTTTCTCAATTGATGCACTTTTATGTCCTGAAACAAAACAAACCGTTTTTGGGGTCGAAAGCTTCTAAAAATAATTTCTGGGTTATTCAGCTTGTTTGCTGTACACCTTGTCTCACAGCAGCTTTTAAACATTGTTTTGTTTTTGTTATAAGTCATAAATGACAAGGAGGCAGCCTCTCGTAAAGCAAATCAATGGAGACGGTTGGATTGTTTTTCCCCCGGTGTGGGCGTGGCCTATCCTGGGTAGCCCGGATGTTACCATGTGAATATTTAACTTGAATTTTTCTATCTGAATTTGAGCAGTCGAATTTGAGTAATCAAATTTAATCAACTTGAATGTATTTTATCTACATTTTATTTTATGAAAAGTTTATTTTTTTTGTATCTGAATTTGTGAGCATTGAACAATATTAATCGAAAGAATTTTCATAGGCCTATTTAAATTTCAGAGGTAAATTCAAAACAAATAAATTCAGATACATGGTTTCCAAAGGGGTGAATTCAGAGCAAATAAATTCAGATCAATGTTTTTCAAAATAAAATATTTCAAAACTAAGTATTCAGTGGCTGTTAAATTTCAAATAGTTATGTCTCTTATTTGCTTCCATAAAGTGTCCTATTGTAATAGTGATTTTAAAGGAAGCTTGTTTCCACCACGTAATAAAAATTTGCTAAGTAAATAAAAAAGGTAATTGAGACTTTTTGAGATATGACTGTGAGATTGTGACATGCTGACTGAAGTCAGAATAGTGAGATAACTCGAAATTGCAAGAAATAAAGTCAGAACTGTGATTTTATATTACGCAATTCTGATTTTATAACTCGAAATTGCAAGTTTATCTCAAAAGTTGGAATTACGAGATAAAAAGTTTAGTTATTATTTATTTTTTATTCAGTGGCAGAAATAGCTTCCGTAGATTTTTGCTATGGTACAAGTTGAAATAGTTTTCTGTGGTAATCAACAACCCAGACAGGAACATGGTGTTTGCCCAGATCTGGCCCACAACTGGTACATGAGGGATCCATATCCTACCAGATGTGGGCCGGATCTGGGAAAACACCATGTTGCTGTCTGGGAATATATTACAAATGTTATTGCTGAGCTTAACTTGCACTGAACCTGGAACATTCCTTTAAATATGAGTAAAAATGTTGTTGAACCAAAAAAATGCTTTACCTGTAAACCTGTGCTCGATTTCCCTGTTTTGAGATTGAAGTCATAGTCATGCCAAGGACAGAAAACCTTAAGAACCCCATCGGCCTCCTCGATATCTCCATCACACAGCGGACCTCCTGAAAGTCATTATACTTCATTTCACAATTCAGATAGCATTTAACATGTAGACATATTATCGGTGACATAGGCCTACATATCAAAACAGAAAAGACATGTTTCATAGAACGAACCTTTAGTGGAAACTTCATTAGCTGCCACAATAACTTAGCCTACTCGTTATCATCCTCATCAATAAAAAAAGGTGAGAAAGACCCTGAAAACGTATTAAGTTTGCAGGACATCACAAAATCGTAATGATTTTACAGCATACGCACCGCGGTGAAGTACCTGACATTTAAGCAACTACGGTTACCATGGCGATTTAATGAAATGGCGCGTAGAGACTGAACACATCGCACAACGGACAAAACAATTAATATTGACAATTTCTGTCGTTGCTGCTAGCTAACTAGCTAAAGTAGCTTTACGTTACCTTTCTAGCGCTTTAAACACCGATATAAGCTAATACAATGTGGAATAATTCATCATACCCGAATGGGCGCAGCGAGCATCCATCGCCAAGAATTCACCGCTCACATAAAACAGACAAACATCCGCGTCGCGTCCATAAGATGAATAGATACATCTGCATTGCTTCTTGGACAGCTCGGACACAGGCCCTACTAGCCTCCAGGGAACACTCTCATCTTCTGGAGAAGTCATGGAGGTGGGTTACCGACTCATTAAAGTGTTGTATTTCTTATTTGATATAAACAACGCGATCTAATTCGGCTCACCGACAGTCGCTGGTGTCGCCGGGTTGTCGCTTCCTGGAAGCTGCACTGCACCTTGTCACCAAAGAGGGGTCTCCAAAGGCTCATTTAACAACCCTGATGGGAGAAAAAGAAAAAGGAAAAACAACAACAAACCCAGCCTGGCCCAAGCTGGTGTTTAGCTGCTCTCCCATCCTGACAGGCTAAAGTGGTCAAACCCCCTATAAAAAAAAAACTAGTGTGCTAAACCATTTAACCAGGCTGGAAGAACAGCTCAAACCAGTCAACAAGTTTGGCAGGTTTTAACCGTTTGTTCATCAGGGAAGACTTGAAAAATTACCATCATACTTTGTGGACTGTTACAATTTTTTTTAAAACTGTTAAACTAAGCAGTTTTGAATGTAACTGAGGACAAAAGTGTGTCACATGCAGACCGATACAGTGCTTATTCTGGTAGTAGGCTAGTCAAAATATTGAGGATAAGGAAGGAAATTAAAACAAGCCTGGTTTATTACAATACATAACTCAAACTCAAAGAATAAAGCTCTCAGTGATTACAACAAAAAAGAACAAAAACAGATCAAGCTATTTCACAATGTCCTAGCTATTTCTCAAATCTATGATGTCCACCTTTGTGTTATGCAATCAGCTATTCTCAATCAACTGTGCCCCTTGCTTTTGTTCTCAATTATTCATAATCAGCATAACTTATTAAGTCAGATTAGTACCATAAGCATAATCAGCCATGCACCAAAACTTAGCAGCAAACTCTACAATGTGTATCATAGTGCAACTTTGTTCTCCAGAATAATTTGTGCTGATATAGTGCAGGTTGCTAGCATTTATGTTGGCTTGCATTTACATTCATAAAAGATGCTTGCTAGATGCGATATGACTGAACATCTGGTCGAACACTATGAAAAAAGCAACACGGCCAGTAGGCTATCCAAAAAGCCTTGTATTTTCTCTACACTATAATCTTTAGTGAGTGAGCTGAATAGGCCTAGGGCCTATTTAAATGAGAGAACAATTCAGAACTAAGACAGCTTCACACAGCACAAGCATTGAATGTAGGCTAACAGGTTCTCTGGTCAATTACATCCAAGCTCTAGACAAACACTCAAAGGCTATTTATCATTAGAAGCAATTTTCACATTCTCATTCCCATCAAATTAAAAGTTTTCAAAACCCACTCGAGCCACTCTGCAATTTATATTTTTAGTATTTATTCGGCTATATACAGGTCCTTCTAAAAAAATTAGCATAATGTGATAAAGTTCATTATTTTCCATAATGTAATGATACAAATTAAACTTTCATATATTTTAGATTCATTGCACACCAACTGAAATATATCAGGTGTTTTATTGTTTTGATACTGATGATTTTGGCATACAGCTCATGAAAACCCAAAATTCCTATCTCCAAAAATTAGCATATCATGAAAAGGTTCTCTAAACGAGCTATTAACCTAATCATCTGAATCAACTAATTAACTCTAAACACATGCAAACGATTCCTGAGGCTTTTAAAAACTCCCAGCCTGTTTCATTACTCAAAACCGCAATCATGGGTAAGACTGCCGACCTGACTGCTGTCCAGAAGGCCATCATTGACACCCTCAAGCAAGAGGGTAAGACATAGAAAGACATTTCTGAACAAATAGGCTGTTCCCAGAGTGCTGTATCAAGGCACCTCAGTGGGAAGTCTGTGGGAAGGAAAAAGTGTGGCAAAAAACGCTGCACAACGAGAAGAGGTGACCGGACCCTGAGGAAGATTGTGGAGAAGGACCGATTCCAGACCTTGGGGGACCTGCGGAAGCAGTGGACTGAGTCTGGAGTAGAAACATCCAGAGCCACCGTGCACAGGCGTGTGCAGGAAATGGGCTACAGGTGCCGCATTCCCCAGGTCAAGCCACTTCTGAACCAGAAACAGCGGCAGAAGCGCCTGACCTGGGCTACAGAGAAGCAGCACTGGACTGTTGCTCAGTGGGCCAAAGTACTTTTTTCGGATGAAAGCAAATTTTGCATGTCATTCGGAAATCAAGGTGCCAGAGTCTGGAGGAAGACTGGGGAGAAGGAAATGCCTGAAGTCCAGTGTCAAGTACCCACAGTCAGTGATGGTTTGGGGTGCCATGTCAGCTGCTGGTGTTGGTCCACTGTGTTTTATCAAGGGCAGGGTCAATGCAGCTAGCTATCAGGAGATTTCGGAGCACTTCATGCTTCCACCTGCTGAAAAGCTTTATGGAGATGAAGATTTCATTTTTCAGCATGACCTGGCTCCTGCTCACAGTGCCAAAACCACTGGTAAATGGTTTACTGACCATGGTATTACTGTGCTCAATTGGCCTGCCAACTTTCCTGACCTGAACCCCATAGAGAATCTGTGGGATATTGTGAAGAGAAAGTTGAGAGACGCAAGACCCAACACTCTGGATGAGCTTAAGGCCGCTCTCGAAGCATCCTGGGCCTCCATAACACCTCAGCAGTGCCACAGGCTGATTGCCTCCATGCCACGCCGCATTGAAGCAGTCATTTCTGCAAAAGGATTCCCGACCAAGTATTGAGTGCATAACTGAACATAATTATTTGAAGGTTGACTTTTTTTGTATTAAAAAGACTTCTTTTATTGGTCGGATGAAATATGCTAATTTTTTAGATAGGAATTTTGGGTTTTCATGAGCTGTATGCCAAAATCATCAGTATTAAAACAATAAAAGACCTGAAATATTTCAGTTGGTGTGCAATGAATCTAAAATATATGAAAATTTAATTTTTATCATTGCATTATGGAAAATAATGAACTTTATCACAATATGCTAATTTTTTGAGAAGGACCTGTATAGGTCATATATAGGCCCAATTAGGTAATTCCTACAGTTTAGAGTATTTTATGTCCCCATGAAACAATACTGAAGATTTAACAAAAATATTAATTAACTTTCATGCCACATGGTTTTTCATGCATGTACCCTAATTAACATAAATGAACAATTATTAGTACCTAAGAATAATTTTAAAAAAAAACGTTTTGAAGCGCTTGACAGGAAAATTCCCATGTCCCCAATCATGTATTCTCAACTTCACATTAAATGAATAGTTACATATCTAAATTAGCATTTTTGAGTATTAGTATACACATTTACTTTTTTTGTGATACACATTTTTAATGTGTATAACCATTCATTTTTATATCGTTTATGTCTCTCAAACTCTAGTCCACTCTGTTGCGCTGGTGCTTCTTGCCCTTTAAAATCTTAAGCGAAAGCCCTAAATCACATGACATGCTAGAAGTGATATCATTTCTTTGGAGGGAAAGCAACTCCAAGAAAAAAGTATCAGTCATGAACTTTTTTCTTTTTAATTCTTTCTAAATGTTAATCTTCCGTTAGCATGTTGTTCTTTCCTAGCTAGTTTGCTTGATTACACTGTAAAATATTATTTTCATGATTTGTTATCGGAACTTTTTTCCTTTGTCAAATCAATTTAGATAATTAATATGGTTCAGATAACATAGTATTTTGAGTTTCTGTTGATTAAACCTATCTCCTTCTTTGTATTAGCTCAAATTTAAAATTTTGATGGACTTAAAGTTTTAAAGCAACCAGGTTACTTAATTTTTTAAGTTAAACCAACAATCATTTTTTTATAGTGTAGCTTCAAACGTCCACCCTGTTTTACCATTGCATTGCAAAGTCCTATAATATGACTGTGAAATGTAAAATATTTTGTCAGGATTATTAGGTTATACTAGCCTGAGCTTGACCAGTGTTAGACAGACATTTTCCCCCTCTAACAAGACTAAAAAGTAATTGAATAAAAAAAAAAAAAAAATCAACAAACCTGCTCAGTCCAAAATCCAGCAAACTGTTATAAAAGTTTTGTATAAGTGCAAATTAATTGAGAGTGAGCATGGAATATAAAACAAACATGCTGACATGCAAAACCACTAAATTAGTGAAGACAAAACGTACACTTTCCTTTATACAAGTAATATTAATTTTAAAGATAAAGTATATAGTTTTTGCTATTAAATGAAATTGCAAAATTACAGACATTTCACGATTTGAAAACAAAGAATCGTGTCCATTTGTCAACTATTGTGAAAGTTCAAAACAATGCAGTTTACTGCATTAAATGGGGATAGTTCTGATTGTACAATTGTGTGTTGTCCAGAATTTTCATTGTTTGAAAGAAGCCAGACAAGGGACTTGCACCAGCCTTCTGGCACGCAGCTGGACTCAGTAAGAGCATTTGTTGATTTTTCCGTGCTTGGTACACGTTCATGCAGTGACTCATTCTTTGCCCGCACCAATTCAAGAACGGAACTCAAATCACCATAATTCTGTGTGAGAGAATATTTTGTTGGCACGATGCTCTAAGTATTCCCCAATATAATGTTTAGTTACACAGTGATCTTAAAAATATAGGCTTGCAAAGGCTCAAAATGTGACTGAAAAACGACGTCATTTGTCAAATGAATGTTCTGAGCACAGCTTACTGTCAGTCTTAATACTTCAGTCATTTAAACCTTTTGGCCTCCATTTAAATAGAAACAAGTTCAAACTCATTCACAGTAAAAAAAAAATGACATCATCCTTAATAAAGGTCAGCTCTGAATATGCACATAACTTGTAATACATCCAGAGTTGGACAAAGTACACAACTTACTTATGAGTGAAAGTACAAATACTACTGGTCAAATATTGTTTTGGGGTTGCATCGGTCAGGTTCATCGGTCGGGTTCTGACGTCAACTCGACTTTCATTTCCAAACAATGGTGACGTCGGGTTCTGACGTCAATCTGACATTGAATGTTGACGTCAATCTGACGTTCATTTCCAAACAAAATGCAACCCTTGCAACCAAAATCATTCCCTGATGTTACTACTTTCTACTCTAAGGATCTGAACAGAAATGTAATAAATGGAGTAAAAAGTGTGATATTTGTCTTTCAAATGTAGTGAAGTTAGTAAAATGTTGTGTTTTCATGTTTTATGGGGACTTTCCATAGACATAATGATTTTTATACTGTACAGACTGTATATTCTATTCCCTTACACTAACCCTATCCCTAAACCTACCCATCACAGGAAACATTCTGCATTTTTACATTTTCAAACAACATCACTTAGTATGATTTATAAGCTGATTTCCTCATGGGGACCAAAAAATGTCCCCACACGAGCCAGGATTTCGGATATTGCCATCCTTGTGGGGACATTTTGTCCCCATAACGTAGGGTTTACCAGGCCACACACACACACACACACACACACACACACACACACACACACACACACACACACACACACACACACACACACACACACACACACACACACACACACACACACACACACACACACACACACACACACACACACACACACACACACACACACACAGAGAGAGAGAGGTTATATTAAATACACTTACCTCTGCAAAGCAGTTTCTTTAATGGTTGATTATGGATGTCAGTTCGTTTTCTTTTTTCAAAACCATTGCATGCATTGTTACAATTACATTGTTTTATGAGGACTGTGATTATGATGTCATAGAACTGACATCATGCCAAAGCACAAGTCTGGCAGTTAAAAATGAACACAGCGCTTTTTAGACAGTGATATAGCAAAGCAAAAATGCCAGACAGACAAAATGACTTTTGCACAGAAAAGCTAACTTGACGCAGGTATGTTGGCCTTGTTGAAAACGCTCCTAATGATACAATATGGAAGCTTAGACAAAAATTTACTCAAGCTGTGCAGGATCCACTGATGCAAAATATGGTTGTTCTTGTTCTACCAGCATCCACAAAAGTCTCCTGATCCTCAAGCCCAGAGCTGTGATCTCCAAAAAATGTGGTTTTCATTTGTGTAAGTCCTGCAGAAAGCTTCTATTACATCAACAAAAAATCAGTCAACATCATGATTTGTCCCTTGCAAAAATTTCTCACTTGCAATTAGTGTGGCAGTCCAGCGGGTAAGATTGATTGAAATCTGCGCAAATTATTCCCTAAAACACCTGTCCGTATTTAAAAAGGTTAAGGTCCCCGATATCCCTGAGGCACAGAAGAATTATTGTAATATCCATTCTCCCTTTCTACTATTACTTTTCTTATCCAGACATGACTGAGAAGCAAGGGAGTTCCACAGGAAACAAAGCCCAACTTTGAACTTGGTTTACTGCTCTGCGAGAAACAAAAGCCTTTCCTTGGAGAGCCGATTAGGGTTCGTGTATATTTTGTCCAGAAGTTGAAATGGAAGAATTTTAAGTGTCACCTCTCAAATAGCCTTATTGCTAAGTGGGATTAAAATGGTAATAGTGACTTTTAATCTTATAATTCTGAATGTATTTCCTGCAATTCTGAATTTATATCTCGCAACATTTTATCGTTTGATTTACGAGATGCAAGTCTTGTATTGTGTGATTTAAACTTGAAATTCTGAGAAAGACTGAATTGCAAGATATAACGTTGAGTTTACTTCTCGAAATTCAGACTTTCTCAGAATTGTGAGTTTATATCACACATCTAAGACAGAAATAAAGTCAAAGATGTGAGATAAAAAGTCACTATTACGTTTTTATGTCTTTTTGTGCCAACTTTTTGTACCCCATCAAGCATGAATGATGGGGTACAGCTGCTAGTGCCTGCTGGGCTGAAGTCAGGATATATCGACTGGGCCCTGTAGAACGGAGGAAGTGTGGATGTTGATAAATGTCCTTAAGGGAGATGATGAACACAAGCATGGAGGATATCCATTCTCAGGCCTTTCCTGACCTCTGTGTATACTGAAATGATCAGTGCGTCCCTGACCCATCATGTCTTCACTCATAATTATATCCAGATACAGTGCTTGTTTGTCTGGAAGAGGCTGTTATCAGAGGACGACACATTCAGAAGATGAAAGAGGAATAAATACACAAGCCCTCAAGTCTTGTACGTATTCCCAAGGGTGGTCAGTCTGGCTTCGACCAAAATCTTTCATCTCTGCATACATGATTCATGATTGTTATTCTAGTTTATGTGTGGAAATCTCGGCAATCAGCCCAAGCGCAATCATTGCTGTTTGTGGTATAATTTCAAAAGGAGGTTGGTTTTTGGTTTAGCAGCTAGTGTGGTCAACACTGTAGTCAATAATGTAGTCAAGCAAAAGGCTAATCACCGTTATGTGTCCGATGTTGTAAAGAGAGATACAATTTGTGCAGCTTTTTCCTCAATAAGTTGTCCGTGTGTATCACTGAGCGAGTGGAGGCGGAGCTAATTTGCATATTCATGGGTACTAAATGAAGCAAGGGTGTTGAAGCAAGTTACATTCAAGATATTTTAAAGCATGAAGAATTTTTTTTTTCACAAAAAAAAACTTTAAATATGTAATTTTGGTGATCAAAGATGAGTTTCAAGGGATAAAATTATTGACTACAGGCCAGGGGGGCTTTAATTTTTAAACGATTTATTGAAACTGTTTTACCATTGTTTTTTAATATATAATAAAAAGATTATGCTAAGTTTGGATTTGGAAGAAAATATTTAAAATATTCTCTTTAGGATTATGTTATAGATGTTATTGGATTTGTAAAAATATTTTAACCCATTAACATGATGGTGCATGATAAAATGATTCCATATAATTTCTTGGTTCATTTGGGGACATTTTATTGATAACTCATTTTGTTGACCTTGAAAAGTACCCCTTATTGCACAAAACATTGCCCTGAGGCAACAAATACTTTATGTCAGGTTTGGGTATAAATATACAAATATATACACAAAGTCTCAAAATCTCAATAAAATGTTATTTTTAAAAAAGGTACTTAAACAAAAATAAATTAACTGTTTTATTTTATCTTCTCGCTATATTTAGTATTTTTGTAATGTACTGGGTTGTAATCATTGTTATTTCCTATTCTGGAATCACCTCAATTTTCCCAAGGTATCATTAAAGAACTAAAACTATTTCATACTCATAATAATCCCATTATATCTTGTCCCGCACATAAATCAAGTACACTCCTAAACACTTCCCAGTTTAAACGGTGAGTGAAACGGCCTGTGTTGTTGCTCTCTGGCCCGTGCACAATGAAAACCTGAACGAACAGACGTGTGTCAATCAGAATCATCTTCCATTGTGACATGACATGGTTTGGACTTAATTGAAAATGACAGGACATTAGCCTCAAACATTTATTTTACTTCTTCATTTGATTCCAGTGGTCTTGCCAAGCTCATTTTTCTCAGTGCTTAGACAGATGTCAAAACACATCTTTCTCTGCTAAAGTCGGGCAACTTTTCGGCCAAAGCATGTGCATGTTTTTCCCCCCGCCTCGGTTAATTTTAAACCTGCATGCCGCCACAGCTCATCGCAGTGAACCCCAGAGACATGCAGAGAACAATGTGCTCAGCCTGGAACTCACACACTTTAAGAGAGCTAAAAGAGGAGCGTTGTAAAACAGCACAAGATGAAGGGAATGAAAAAATGCTTCTACTAACTCTCAGATGTGGATAAATGACAGATAGGCCTAGCTCCTCTCACCCGAACGGCAGTCTGTCTCTGTTGGGGGTACTCCGTACAAAGCAAAGCCCTCGTGACCATTTTTATATGCCCAGAAAAATATTTTAACCGCTTTCCAGACAGTTACACCCTGTTAAATTCCCAAATAGCATTAACATTTGTATGTTTTCATGCAATTCATCATTTTTGAACAAGGCAAGGTTTTCTTGTCTTGGCCAAGGGGTCAAGTTTTGCTAGTTAGCATGGTCCGGTTAGCCCCTTCTGGTAGATATTGTAACTACACCATCTGTATTCTAAAGAAGTAAGATAGTTTGTAAGGTATTGTTTTATATATAAATTACTCTTTTATACAACTTGTAGTGATTAATGCAGTGGTATGTTTTCTACACAGCACGTTTCCTCTGTGCTTCGACCAGTATCAGTGTCATCATTACAGGATGCTGATAAGAATGCATCTGAGGTTGCTGATAAGTTGAGCTCGAGAATGACAGCTTTTCCCCTCGAAAAGAGTTTCGAAACCTTAATCTGCTTTGATCAAATGACTAATGTTTATCCACACAATATGCTGACTAAACTAAAATGTTGCTGTTTCAAAGGGAAAACATTGACATTGAACTCACTTTTAATGTAATAATTAGTTTGATTGCTGGCTTCATCTCATCTACAACGAATAATTAATATTGTTTTAAATGTATTCATTCATTCATATAATTAACAATCATGTTAATTTAACATTTTACCAATCATTTTTTATTATGTATTCTATCTATTTGACTTGATTTCTGCCAGGATTCAATCCCATAATCAGGTGTTTCTTGGCCGAAACTTTGTTCACGAAGTCAGTAGTGTTTCGGGATCCGGGTTGCCAGCTTTGCTCTAATCTACCCTAACTCTAGTCGGATGAAAATGTCTAACGTTACTAAATCAAAAAGACCTCGTTATAATTCAGAAATCCGTCATGACAAAGTCCGAAATAAAACCAGAATTTGTATTGGAGATGCTTTTGAAAGATGGAGACGGCTGAAAACGGAGAAGAAATAATTATAATTGCTGTGGCAAATGTTTTGGTTATTTGTTAGCCTACTTATGACAAAAACTTGCTTACCGTACATTAATGACAGATAAATAACGTTACAAGTTAGACTAACAGCTACCGTTCTGTCTGTCACATATACGAGCATACATCTTTACGATTATACTGTCACATACGAGCATACATCTTTACGATTATACTGTCACATACGAGCATACATCTTTACGATTATACTGTCACATACGAGCATACATCTTTGCGATTATATTTAACTAATGACAATTAGTAAATTTTTAAAATACATAATTACCTATCAAAATATCTCTCATGAAACAAACATAATTAACAGAAAAAAAACTTACTGTGTGCGTCTCGTCGTCACTTGCCATTGGACTTACCAACTTTGAGTCAGGGGGTAGGGGGAGAGGATACACCGCTCTACGGTATTTTTAAAGTGATTGCAGTACCAGTTTTAGCCACAATCTTACATACGGCTCCTTTAAGTGATTAATTGAGTGATGATTGAGTATTGAAGACACCTACTGATAGCAAGCAGAATCTCTGAAGAAAAGAGAAACACAAGAACTACAACTGACTCCTGGAGATGGAATCAACAGAAGATAAAAGACGACATTAAATCTCTGAAGACCAGCAGAGGAGGATTAAACAACTCGGTAACACTTTACTGTAAGGGTACATGAATTATCATGAATTCATGTATAAATTAATGCATGAATTATGCATTCATTCATGCATTAATATCTCATGAATCATCAGGAACTAACACGAGTTCAACGTTTTTCATTCATGACTTCATGGATAAACAACACCTTAATTAAAACATGAACTAAGATGAGCACATCATCATGAAATATTATTTATTACGCATGATCATGATGTTTTCTTTGTTCACAGTTATGCCACCATTAATAGCACATTGTTCATCAGTGTTTCAAAGGACCTAGTCACCACTTTAGTTGAGGGGCCACACACATGATGAAGTAATTGATAGATAATGCTTAGTTAATGATGACTACTGTATTTGGATTTCAACAGAATTTGTGTGCTATGAGTTGTCTATTTTGTGGTCTGTCCAATACAGTAGTCATCATTAACTAAGCATTACCTATCAATGACTTCATCATGTGTGTGGCCCCTCAACTAAAGTGGTGACTAGGTCACTGGCCTAGACAATGAACAAAGAAAACATAATGATCATGAGTAATAAATCATATTTCATGATGATGTGCTCATCTTAGTTAATGTTTTAATTAAAGTGTTGTTCATCCATGAAGTCATGAATAAAAAACGTTGAACTCGTGTTAGTTCCTGATGATTCATGAGATAATAATGCATGAATGAATGCATAATTCATGCATGAATTTATACATGAATTCATGATAATTCATGTACCCTTACCGTAAAGTGTTACCAACAACAAGTATATCTATAAACAGCATTACCATCTTCACTTATTACCAACTAGTTATTGAGAATTAATAGAGGTGTAGATGTAGATGTTTTATTGGAAACAATAGGTTTTGTGATGTCACCATTTTTGTGATCAGTGTGTCCTTTAGTTAGTCAGTTTGACTCCTGGCTTTTTAATGATAGTCTGCGGTTTTTGTAGCAGTGTTTACTAAAACACATAAATTATTACAAAGGCAGCCAGAAACAAAGATGATCAGGTGATATAATTTTAACCATCATGAAGTAGAATAATTCGTTAATCTGATCACTGACCAAAAATGGTTATTTGTTATAAATAGATTATTTTTCACCAATGAGAAATTCTTGCTACATATCAGACATCCTGAACTGTATTTTTAAAATTCATTGCGTGGAAAAGAAAAACACAGACATCCAGCATTAGCATATGAATCACAACAATGGTGACATGCTTCAATGCAGCGATGCATTCTGGGAGCCACCATTTTATAAAACGAATGGCTCCCAGCATGCATTGCAGCATGTCACCATTGTTGAGATTCATATGCTAATGCTTGATTTTAGTGTGTGTGTCTATACATTTTCTTTTCTCTCAATGTATTTAGAAATTAAAATTCAGAATTTTTGATCTTTGGCAAAAAAATGCTTGGGTCGTAAAAATCTATTAATAACAAGTAACCTCTTTTGGTCAGTGATGACGTTCGTCAAAACTTTTGTTTTTATGATGATGAAATATGTATCACCTGATCATCTTTGTTTATGGTTTCCTTTGCAACAAATTATGTGTTTTGAAGTCTCAAACCACCAAATTAAATGAAACACTGATCACCACAATGGTGACCAAAAATTTTTAATAAAACATCAACATCTAAATTCTCTAAATTCTAAATTCATCTGTTAATTCTCAAATTTAACTTCTATGAATGACAGAATTAAGGCCAAACTGGTTTGTAATAGGAGAGATTTCATGTCTTTTCAGTTTTTCAGTCCTTTTACTCCTCTGTAGCATCCTTGTTAGCGCGCCCACCTCCCACGATGGAGATCACGTTTCGAATCCCGTTCGGATCGGGTCGAATAGGACTGGTTACGAGTATGCATTATTTCAACTTATTTTTTTTAAATAATCGTAGTTAACAGCGGCATTACATTACCCATGATGCTATACTGAGAATTCCACCAATCAGAGAGTACAAATATTTTGTTAGCTCCACCCACTCGCATGAAGCACTGCAAATTACGTAACTTAGTCTCCCTATGCTCTCAAAATACTTAAATATTTAAATTTATTTGCATATTTTGCAATAAGCTTAAAATATATTGTTGTATATATATTCAACATTTTTAAATGAGCAGTTTTATTTTTCTCCATCGTTTTTAATTCGATTATCCTGTTCACAGTGCTTCATGGGATTGTAGTTCTTTCCCTCTAACTAAAGCCGTTAAGTACACAGTCTTTTGTATTTTTGTCTGATTTTCAAATACTTTTTGAGCTTCAAATCAAAATGTATAATGATGCGATTCACCTCGTAGCTGGTTGTTTTGGTTCATGGCTTATAACACTTTAACAAAGACTTTTTTGAAATCCCTATGGGAGAAATGAATGGAAAAAATACTTCCGGAACCAATATCGCTGAAATAGAATACTGCTGAACTGTTGCACTCTTTTGCCCACAGTAAGAGATACGCGGTTCTATTTATGACATACTACAACCACTAACACTATTTTCAATACAATTTCAAATGTATTTGGAACGTTTGCTTTGACATATCCATTCAGCCTAAAAGCCTCAAGACGTTTTGGCGCGTCGTGTGTAAACAGTGTGAATCCAATACCAATGTCCCTGATCGACATGGGAATGAAAAGCCAGTGAGACAGAGCAATTCCAAACATCTGTGGTATGAATCAGTAAATGACAAAACAGTACTGTTTCTTAGTAAAAATGCGAAATAAAACAATAACACTAATGAAAATACCACTCCTCTGTAATAGGCCTTACTTTTTCTGGTTATGCAAAATGCTTCATAGTCCTAAGGCAATAGGTCTCTTAAGTAGGTCTACAATATAAAATAATAGATTCTCCACTGTCCTTACATTTGGCCAAGAGTTGGTATTTTGGTCAGGTTTGGGTGCTCTGGACAGAAAGTTATGAACAAGAAATATCCCGCAGAAATTGAATACAGAAGCACTTACAGCTGGTGACGGCCTGTCGGACCGATGTCTAGCCTCAACATTGTTACACTGAATTAAGCTTCCACAAACAGTACGTGACCATGTCATTTTTCAAATTTAACTATTGCTTTTCATTTTAAGTAGTGATATCATTCCAGACAGTTCCTTACCAAAATAATATTAGCCAAAGCCAAAGACTTAAATTACAGTTAAATACAATGTCAACTTAACAAGATCCGCCGATTACTGCATAATGTATGTTATAATGTAATTGCCAAAATGGACAATTAACCTTGACAATAGTATAAAAGGCAATTTTTCATATTACTTACAAGGATCCTCCCAAGTCTTTGTCAATGCTTTGAAAATATGATTTAACAATGCAGATTTTTTACTGGTATTGGTGGTTTCATTAAGAACCTTTAACTTCCATTCTGCAAAAGGTTATTTTTAGTGGAAAAAAGTTACTTGAGATTAAAAAAAGTTCTTCACTCTAAGATGAAAATGGTTCTTTTAGGAAAAGGTTCTTCTGAGGCATTGCTGCGAAAACCCCTTTTTTGGAACCTTTATTTTTAAGATTATTTCAAGGTGTAGGATGTGTGATTTGATTGATGTGTTATGAAGTGAAACATAAGAGCATGTTTTTGTCCATCATAGCAACAATATGGAGGGATAGGAAGTGATTGGGAGATTTCTGCTGAGGAACTGAAGCACATAGCGTTCTTCTCATCACCAGATTCTTTGACTGTCCACTGAAGGCCTGTCTGTTTTCTCCATCCTCTCTTTCTTCTAATGACCAATGCAGACTGTCTGCTTCGCCTGACCCCTCCCTCCGCCCCCTGATCCATTCTTCTTTGTTTCACTCATTCGCGTTTTATTCCCAAATATCTGCTCTTCCTCTCCAAATACCCAGAATACCTGTTCCCTGGGTTTCCGACGTGAAAGACTCCATTAAGGAAAATAAATATGATTTTGTTCGTTTCAGAGGAGAACATACAATTTACAATTTTTAAAAAGGTATGTTGAGTAAATAGATTCTTCTTAAGCAATTACAATGAGACAATTAGGTTCATGCTGCAAGCCTTAGTGTTCAATTTATTTGTTTGGCTCTTCGCATAATTAAAAAAAAATGTAACCAATAACAGATTTATTTGAGTGTGAACAGGTCAGGATCCTGAACAAAGACAACACGCAGCACGGAATTAAACACGGAGGTTACTGAAGCCAGCATTTACATGTTTATTTATTAGGTGATGTGGCGCAGAAGCCAGGGAATTTGTGCGCAAGCGACAAGGAGGACGTAAAGCTTTTCTCGTACAGTTTCAAGTTTTGCTTATATAAAGAGGTCACGGTAATACTTCGAGTAATGACTACTAACTTCACTGTCAATTTACATATTCATTGAGTGACCCAAGACCAACTGGTATGTAAAATCTTCAGAGTAACTCCCATCAGCACAGAATAGAGTTGTGCAGGTATGACATCACTTATAGGCCAAAACGCAGAAACAAGTTAGCATTTTAGCATGAAGTCTATGTTTTTTTCTTAATGGGGTTTTGGTTAAATGGCTGAAATAAGGTCTGTGGTGAATACAAGCTCAGGACACTTTCAGGTTTTATTTTATGACTTAAAATATATTTTAGTATTACCCCATTTTAAAAATGTTTTAAGCTGTTATGTGTTTTAAAAAAGGCGGTTGCTAACAAGTAGCTAAATGAGACTATAGAGGCTGTTGAGAAGATTAAAATTCATCATGCCGAACAGGTAAACTCAGTCTGCTTTGAATGTTTATAATTATGAACTCTAACTGAATTTTTCTGGAATAGTGTTTTTAGATTTAGTAATGTTGATGTTGTGGTGTAGTTCGTTTAGCTTAAGTTTTTACTTCTGGCAACTGCATTTAGGCTTCAAAAATCATAAAAGTTGTGTTCATATCATCTGTGATAATTATCTTGATCGACAAAACGTGTAAGAATCATAAACTTTTGTTGATCACAGAGCTTGTTTTTTTGCCATTATTCAAAAGCCTATGGGAAAACCATATTGGGTTTTTCTTGAGGGAGCCAGTGAGATGCTAACTGCCGGTTGGCCTACAAAGTGATGTCATACCTGCACCGCTCTATTGTGACAAATGTTGATCTAGAGTGACATAAACATCGCATGAATTCCGATAGGAAAATAGATCCAAGTTCCATATGAGCAACTTTTGCCTGCAGTCTGAATGTAGCCGTTTACTTGAAATATTCTTATTTGCAATTAGAAAAAAAAAAAAAAATTACAAAAAATCATTTAAACAACGTATTTTTTGTATAAGACAAGACCTATATTAGCAATACAAAAAAATCTTGATACATACAAATAAATAAATTAATGAATTGAAGATGCTAGAGCTTTTTTCAGAACTAAGTTACAGTAACGTATGGTTTGATTCTGTGTTATTTGCCGTATGATATTTCTTAGCATGGCTAAAGTGTCCAAATACTTTTTGGGGCCCCTATATCTTTCTAAATCTTATTAGAATGATGCTTAAAGCTAGAAAACAACAACAACAACTAAACAATTTACCACTGGAGGTACAAAAAAAGAAACTTAATTTTAGATATATTCCATGATGTCTTGTTTTCTTAAACAGTTAAATTAAATCTATCTGGTTTAAAATATTTTACTGGAAAACAGGACAAAAATAATTAATAATCAGGACAGATTAATAATCTTATTCTGTAATCTAAATTTGTGTATGAAAGTCACACAGGGGAATGTTGGGTTGGGGATGGGGTTTGCACAACTGTTATCAAATGGAATTTCCCAGAATTTGAACATATATTACAAGATGTGTCATTTGAAGTGCTTAAGTCATAGGCTACTGTCTTTACAACAGCCTGTCCCATAGCGACAGCTTTATCCTTCATACATATAAATCCTTTACCGATCACATTCTTTTGGTCCAGACCACATCTGGACAAACAATTACTCCTGGTCCGAACAATGATGAAAGAACTGTCTAAATATATCGGTTTACATTACCAAATAATTGCCAGCGACTCCGTGCAGACTTGCTAAAAATACAACAGTGGATTCTCATGCCTCCAGTTACAAGATCAGTCTGGTCAATAGATAAGTAATTCAAATAAACCCTATATTAAATCTCTACTATTTTTCTCCACAGTCTGGCTCATGCAACTCAGTCTCATTATGGTCCGAGGCTTCGCAAACTACACAAATTACAAAGGTAAACTCAAAAGAGAGCTCATTTTGGGCTGCTCTATATCTGTTAAAGGAATGAATGTGAGTTGCACACTGCCTTTGAACTTTGAGCCATTATCTTGTGGTTGCAAGATGAGTATGTTTCATCTCCGTGTCTATCACATTAAGCTGAAACATCAGTTTAATGCTTGAATGTTTGGCAGTTTGTCTCTTATCTCATCTTTCTCAGAGCTCCCTGCTTCTAATCAACCCACACCTTCTAGAAGAACAACATCTGCAGGAAGATGAGATGTTTTTTTTGTTGTTGCGATTTTACATTCCTCTAGTTGAGTGTGTGCTTCTCTTTGCAGAGGTTGCGGCTTGCGGTGGAGCCTTTGAGTCTTGCTAATTCAATAGGCTTTGGGATTATATGATTGTGAATTATTTTGCAATATGTCATTTTGGTCATCATTGGATTGATTTTTAAAACGAGGACCTTCTTTGATGCGGGCAGACACCATATGTTTTACAAATCAAATTCGGAAGAGGAGAACATCCAAATGTTCGGCATAATTTATACCTCTTCTCTCTAACATGTCGTTGATCTCTCTGTTCTTGGTCTCAAGGGTTTTCTAGAAAAGCTTCATTTTGGCAAAAACTTGCCTGGAGTTTCTTTTATTGAGCATTATTATTTCCAGTGAATGTAACACTTGTCTTTACCTAACACCACTGTCAGGTTTCGCATGTAGGTCATGAAGTTCTGCGTCCTCATCGTTTAAAATTATTGGTACCATGTGGTTAGTTTAGTGCCTATCCTTTTAGCTATACAGTTGAAGCAAGCAGAACACATGCCAGTCCAGCTTTGTAAGTCTGTAGTACAGCTATAGGGTAAAAAATGATGCATTTTTTTGCCACACCTGCCAATGTCATGTGAATTGAACAACCCAATCTTATTGGTGATTTCGTATGTATCCGTATGATTTTATCTGTACGAAAGCATACTATTTTACATAAGTATGAAGGTCCGCCCCTTAACCTAACCCTCATTGGGGTGTAAGCAGGTGCCAAAACGTAAAATATATAAATTGCCTTGAGAGCATAGGGCTTTTCACACTGCTCTTAATCCCAGGTTATCGTCGTTCAGTTTTATTTAATGGGTTTACTGTAGGAAATATTCCACATTTGCATCACCACAACTTTAAAAAAGTGAGGAAACCCGTTACCTTAAAATGAAGTAAATAAATAAACCATCCAATACCATATTATTTACTTAATAATTTTAAGTAGGGATGCACAGTATATCGGTCACCATTTCGGTATCGGACGATAACGTTTAATTTGAAATGTTATAGTTATTGGCCTGACAAGATAATTTGGCCGATATATTAAAGCCGTTAAATAATGGATTATTTTCTTCAGCTGACACTTCAGATGCGCACTGTTCACCATGATGCTTTTAAATTGCTAAAATATGATTGGAATCACTTCAAATAAGGAAAATACAGTTAAATATGTGCAGTGAAAATCTGTCATATAGCCTAGGTTACATAAAATGATCATGAGAAAATTATAATTGTGTGCTTGGGACATGGATTTAATGGTGAAACTTTTGGTGAAAATTTGGATTTAGATTTATCAGTCAATATATCGTTCATCGGCTTTTGAAGAATTATCGGTATCGGCCAAAATGTTCATATCGGTGCATCCCTAGTTTTAAGGCAATGGGTTTACTCACTTTTTTAAAGTAAATCAACTGATCACTTTTTACAGTGTACTTAGGCATCCTAGATGAAATTATAAAGGAAATGTTTACAGCAGCGAGGGTCAGACTATTATTCTTTGACTTAAACCACATATTACATTGCAGTTCCTTAAAATTACCAGCCAAAAACTGGCGAGTAACTCGCAAAAGCCAATTTTGTGCGAATTTGGCACCTGTGACTGTTCATTTTGGACCTTGGTGTATCCGTTTGAAAAACCAGATGAAGCAGGTTCTCTGTTTACAGCGCCATTATTAAAGACATGAGATCATGCACAGTTGCACATTTGATCCTTGCCAGAGATAATAAAAATGCACTTGATGTACTCATTTTGTAACATCAGACCTTCAACCGCAGTTTGTGATGGATGTCTTATCGCTCTGAAAGAGAGAGAGAGAGAGAGAGAGAGAGAGAGAGAGAGAGAGAGAGAGAGAGAGAGAGAGAGACGGATCGTGAATAAGAGAAAGTGTTTCATGGTCCAGAGGAAAGTAATAAAACTGTACAAAACATTAAAAATTGTCCCTGTGTGCTTTGGCTGATAGTGCGGCCCACATATTGCTTCATCTCTGTCATAGCTTCTGAACGGATCACAGGTATCGGTGAGAAACCTTTAAAAAAAACGTATTTTCTGGTTCGGTATGTATGACTGAACTGGCAGGCAGAGTGCCGGATAAACTTAATAGCTATGTTCCACAACCTAGTGAGCTGTCTCACATACTGCCTAATAAGTGATGGAACCTCATGACTGATTTGAAACGCTCTATATGCAGGAAGTCTGTAAATCATACAAATGGAAGCTCATTGGAGACCTGACTTGGATAAAGTAGTCAGTTTTTAATCATTTTGAAATATTAGTATAGTTGTAAGTGTTTCTTTTGGAATCAACCAATTTGGGACCGATATATTTTTACATTTAAAAAATATATATATTTTTAACATACGCAAGTAGAGCAATAGGTTCTGAAACAGAACCAATTTAACAGACGTTTTTGCAATGATATTGGCTTCATTTAAGGCGGCTAACCACAAGCTCTTATGCAAATTACAGTCACCCTGGCCTGAACTATGAGTCAAGGGCACTCATGAAGTACACTATAATCCTCAAAAGGCACCTAATTGCCTGTCTAACCAAGTGAAAAGGGATAGCAAACTCTGGTGTACATGTTACACAAAAGGTCATGTGTGCTTAGTTGAATCTAAGGTTGCTTAGTGTCAGCACACTTTGGGTATGTAGCAAACTGCGGAATACCTCTGCTTTGAGTCAGACATACATTGGCTTTTAGATTTAAAAATAAAATATGCTCATCGGTTTTATTCTCAATCAAAATAACAGATATAATTTTGTTGGCAGGGAGCGTATTCCCATGTTGCATATCCATCTCATGAGAACCCTCAGTCTACACAGCACAGTAACAGCAGGCGTTATTTGAGACAAGATGAGGATTCAGACAAAAGTCCATTTTAATTTGGATTCTTGAATGTACTCAAAGTGTTAGTTCACCCAAAAGTATTTACTCACCCTTATGCCGTTCCAAACCCGCAAGATTTTCGTTCATCTTCGGAACACAAATGAAGATATTTTTAATGAAATCCGAGCGATTTCTGTCTAAAAAACTACCACTTTGACACTTCAAAAAGTTCATAAAGAGATCGTAAAGCTAATCCATATAGGCTATAGCGCGTGGTTTAGTAAACATTTTCTGAAGAGACTCGACCCCTTTATATGATGAACAGATTGAATTTAGACTAATCTAATTGTCATATAAACATTGATCAGCGAACATAAACAAAAGCTCAACCGTGAATGCTTTGGCTCGCGAGAACAAGCCTCTCTTGTCCTCTCTGGACATAGTTGTATACATAGATGCCTCATTGGCCGCTTTGGACCATTGCTGCGATATGTCAATGAGTTCACCCTATTGTTCTGGGCAAGACTGCTCAAGTAAACAGGTAGTAGGTTTCTGGACAAAAAGTACAATAGTTTACATTTCAACTGAGGGGGCCATGCACAGCTACAACCTGCACCGGGCCCCAGATTCACGAGCTACGGCCCTGTTCACTGTCATAAGGCATTGTGAAAACTCACGCTTGTCAAGCATAGATTTTGTTTTTTTTCTGGGGTTAATAATTGTGGAGACATCCCTAATGTAATTTTTGTGTAAATTTAATGTTAAATGTGCACATCGTTTTTAATCATAGAAATGGCTTTTTCTGTCTTCAACTCCAGTCTGTCATTTTAGCTTTTTCTCTTAAATCACGTCATAATGTCACAGGACAATTTCAAGTGAATGTGAAGATAATTTGCAGCTCAAACCCTAATTTATTTGAAGCTTCTTCACCTTTTCATCTTTATCATTTGTTTCTATATGTGTGGCCTCCTAAGCTTATGCTTGCAGTTTAACACACAAATGTTTGTTTTATTGTTGATACCATAACAATGTCTTTAGAGAAATGTTATATTATAGTAAAAAAGACATTAAATTATTTTGTTTTTAAACGGACAGCATTATTTTGAATTGTTTCTGGCAACTTGAAAAAAATGTGTTTATTGGGTTGTAAAAAGTTAAAACATTTAATGATCTATAAGCATTTCACAGACTTACTGTCAGTACAGTTATACAAATAAACTATATGAACTACTTCCAATCAAATGGTTGGAAACAGATAGAAAAGGATTTGACTTAAAATATTCCTTATCCTGTTGTTTCCTCTAGTGGGCAACATTAATATCACAGCTTGTACCGCTAATTATAAGATCATCCTTAATGGATACAGTAAACAAGTTACAGCGGAAAAACATTTATAGTACAACAGTACAATATAAATGGTATGAAATATGAGTGAAATTTAACGTCAGCTGTATTATTTCAATAGGGCAGTTTTGTGCTATAGCATATTAATATTATTAATAGCCTATATTATTATTAATAACAATAATAGCCTAAAAATACAATTGAGTTTGAGTATAATATAGTAGTAATAACTTTTAATAAAACACCAAATAGTATATATATATATATATATATATATATATATATATATATATATATATATATATATACATATATATATATATATATATATATATATATATATATATATATATATATATATATATATCATAAACTGTAAAATAATAGTCAATAAAATAAAAATAGCAAATAAAATAGTCAGTAGTGAAAAGTACATCATTTAATTGTTTAAGTCATATAATAATATGATGGGCAGAAGACGTCTGTTGGAAATGCAGAGAACAGTCCACTGACATGCTTTCTTCAGTCTTCCTTGGCGTTTGCGTTATCCTGGTTGCCACTGGCTAAAATGGGGGAAAAATATAAATGAGCCGATTAGATGACAAGCAATCAAAACACCTGCTCTTTGGTGAGATTAGACGGTTTAACTCTATCTGTAATTCTGACAGCCTGACCTATCCTGTCAAAGGCATCTGGCTCACTGCAATGCATGGAAGACTCACTTGCGATTTGGATTAATTCATAATAAACTCTAATATAAACTCAGACTTGAGAATCATGTAAACTTTATATTATTTCTTATAAAGCCTCAGTTCTCATAGCTAACTAGCGTTATCGCTAGCTATTAATAGTCTGACTTTGGTGGCCAACTAGTTGTCAACATAATGTTATAATGACCAAATAAAACCAAAAACAACTCTTCAGACTTACATGTGAAAGGTATTTCCCCGAGAAATGGTTTGGATTGTACGACGTTTTGTAAAACCTCAAAATAGTCAGGGTTCTTTTCTCAGTCCACATATGAGTTATGGCAAGTTGCCTGGACCAATATGGCGGCGCTTTTGACGTACAATCCATCGGCCAATCAGGCTTCTTTGTATTTTATTGAAATATAAACTTTAAAGAAAACTTTATTGAATGATTTATGAACAAATCAGATAAAACAGATATAAACAAAACTTTCTTGAACATTCAAATACAGCAACAATGGATGTCAGCATTAAGAAAAAAAGGAAGACGGTGAAAAATAAATAGTAGGTACATGTATAAATTACAGTAATAAACAATTCAATGTACAGAGGCAGTAGATCAAGTTACGCTACAATCAACTACTTGTCAGACAATTTCAACGTTTTTACTGACATTCTGACATTCAAGTAACTGTCAATAAATAATGGCACTATACTTTTATGGAGCTATTTTGTCTTTTAAGACTACCCCATCTCATCACTCAAATGAAACACCTCTGTTTTGTACTAGCACAGACGATCCATTTTATGAGTAATAATGTAGGGAAAATATAAATTTTAAGAGTATAGTTTTTATGGGGAAGCAGCAAAGGGTGGATTTAGTGCTCAGACAAATAGGTTTTTAGCCATGTCTGGAACGCATTGTCACTACTCATCTTCCGCTCTTAATTCATGTCTCCCTTCCTATCCTCTTCTAGTCTTGACTGGTACAGAGATGAGCTCCAGGGTCACATATCGAAACTTCCTCAAAACCACACTCTCACACATTTCCACTGGCACGTAACATTGCGTGTGTCGGCTTTATCTGATGATCTTGTGAGAACTGCGAAATAAACAACTTCAGTTTGTGAGTAGACGAATTCTGTTTGCAAATAGCGATGATATTGATTAGGCCTGAAAGTGATGCAAAACATCACAGTGAACATTTGTTAAGTCACGAACCACACTCAGACATTATCAACTGAAACCATTCAAATCCAGAAGATTTTAAAGATTTATTGCATTATACAAACCTAGTGACATGACCTGACTAGATCCTGACCTCTCATATGCATTTTCATTTAAGAGTGGCCAAAGTGTCATGCTACTTTCTTATTTGGAAGCGCACTGTTGTCATTTCCTTTTATTCTTAATAATCGTGATTTGTGCGGTGATTGATGGACTTTTTACAACTGTCGTTTCGTTCCCTGCTTCTATCATGACGTCTAATTGCTTAACCATCCCATAGTCAACCCCCTGGTTCTAATAAAGCTGACAGTCTGCCGGTAAACGTCCTTTTAGACACCCCCCGCTGCCCCCCTTTCTTCTGCTCGGCCTCTCCAAACCTCCTCCTGTAATTCCCATTACTGTTCAAGACCCAGTCTTCTACATGCAACCCATTCCCACCGTCCCTCGCTCAAAGAAACCTCGGCTGCGTTTCATTCACAATAATTATAATAACGTCTTGTGGTTCAGGTATGAGAAGAACATACCTCAGTCTAGACGTAGGAAGTTTCTTAATGGGCATTCCTGTGCTACTGCTTGGCGTATTTGCATGGCTAAAGCAAGCATATATAGCATTACAGCCTTTAGGAACTATGTGACCACATCGCTAATATCAGAGGTACTCAAAACAGCGTTTTTGTTCAATGCGCATTTTATTACATCCATCAAAGACGTGTAATGAAAGCCATGAAAATGGATTTCCTGTTTTGGAGGACTCTACAAGGAGCTACAAAACCTCATGGCCCACTGAACTCTGTTGCTGAACAACTTTAAGGGTGATCAAGCAAGCACAGCAAACCCTCTAGGATTGCTGTTTGCATATTTATTTGGGCAGGTAAATGTAATTCCATTGCTGTAACTTCACTTCACGGTGCCATTTTATCACAGTAGTCACATTTACAGTGCAAGCTTTGAATTCAATGCAACTCAATGCATAACATTTGACTGTGAAGATTCTCAGTTTTAGTCACATTTTCTGGTAGATTATTCTGGACAGATTCATTCATTTTTGTTTGTCAAGATGTTTCACCTTTTATCGAAGTGGTCAGAGCTTTACATCTGGGAAACCAGACGAAAAGTGGATGTCACAACTTAGATGGACAAACCCCTTTAAGTGTATCTGTATCTAAAACAGGATAACATCCAAGGGTGAAGTCAAGATTTTGGTCAATGAGGACCCATCTTTGAAAGAGGGAGCCTTTAACTGTCATCTACTTATAATTTCACAGCAAATAACACCTTTAATCTCCTCCTCTGCAAGGACAGGACAAAAGTCAGTGTGAAGAGTGAAAAGGTTAAATGCTAGAGGTCCACCACAAAAGATGACACTTGCATGAGTTGTGTCTTGACCATGATACCATGTCAATAGAGACCCGAATTTCTAAAGAATTTTTCCAGGGTCTTCCTGAATCAATGCCACAAAAAATTACAACTGTTCTGTGGTCAAAGGGCTTTGTAAAAGCTACTTTTTTAAAAGCTCATTTACTTTGTAAAAACCTGATAAAGTGTGGTAAACGAGGTACCAGAAGAAGTTGCTTAAATTACAGATACTGAAATTCTCACGACTTTTAAAATGGATTGTGTGCACTTTCTGATGTTATCACCAAAGTTTGAGTTGTCAGACAGCGAGAGCTGATTTGTGATCATAAGCATAACTGCTGTTACATTAGTGAAACTGGATACAGAGCATGCTGCAGCTTCTACCATTAACTTCCGGGTTTGGGTCTCTTGACTCTGTATAAAAGCAGGAGACAACCTTTCTGTGGTGCACACCGAGTGTGACTTGTCATGTCATGTCAACAATGAGCATCCTTTGGCATTTAACTAGTCTGCTACTGCTGCATTCCTGCACTCCAGGTGATCACATCTATACTTAAAAGTTTGTTTCTCAGAATATGCTGTCGAATTGTTTCATAGAACTAAACTCTTTCTTAGGTTTCTCCATGCATGATGGTATTGTTGGCGGAAAAGTCTCCATTCCACACAGTCGACCCTACATGGTCTACATTCATGGCTTTACCAAAGTATGTGGTGGTTTTTTGGTAAGAGAGGATTTTGTGATGACAGCCGCCCACTGTCACGAAAGGTAGGTAAAATGAATTACCATATTTTGGAATTAGAAAGGGTACACAACTTGCCTCAAATTCCACAATAAACAGGACTTTTGATATCCAAAGTGGCAATATTTTTGTATTGAAATATGGTGACACTTAATAAGGTTCATATTAGTTAACAACCTTAGTTAACATGAACTAAGAAAGAACAATACTTCTTCAGCATTTATTAATCTTAGTTAATATTCATTTCAACATGTACTAATAGATTATTCAAATCAAAGGTTGTATTAGTTCACATAGTAAATGTAACTAATATGAACAAACAATGATCAGCTGTATTTTTATTAACTAATATTAACAAAGATTAATAAATACTGTAACGCATGCTGCTCATTGTTAGTTCATGTTAGTTAATACATTTACTAATGTTAACTAATGAACCTTATTGAAAAGTGTTACCTGAAATACATGTTTATTTTGTTGTTGTCATGTTTAGGCATCTTAAGGTGTATTTAGGCGTCAATGACACAAAGTGTTTAGCTGACGGTGTAGCTGTAGTTCCACATCCACATCCACAATTCAAAAGCAATACACCAGGTCATGACATCATGCTTTTAAAGGTAATATTTAACATTGAACCATTTATAATTGGAATCACACCGTTGAAAAATTATCTAATCTAATGAATACTAAACATCAAATGAATACATTCTTTAAAATACAGTAAAACGTAGAAAGAAATGTAGAACTTTGCACCTTCCCTTTCAGCTTAAACCCCCAGCAACTTTGAACAAAACTGTGAAGACTATCGCCTTGCCAAAAACAGAGAATCTCAAACATGCAATCTTAAAGGATTGCATGGTCATGGGTTGGGGCTTTCAGGATTACCATCATGAGTCTCTATCACGGGTCCTCAAAGAAGCAAATGTAACTCTGTTGGACTCTAAAAACTGTGGGACAAATGACACTCTGTGCAGCGATGGAACGATTGGACCAGCAGAGGTATTTCAAGTGGCATCACTAACAAATTATGTTCTATGGTGTATTGTTAGCGCATTCTGGACATACTAATAATCAAATGATGTGATCCACAGGGAGACTCTGGGGGTCCACTTGTTTGTGGAGATGTTGCTCAGGGAATTATATCTTATTACAAACCGAAGTCAAATGGAGAGTACTGCACAAGATACACTGACATTTCCCAATACCTTCAATGGATTCATGACGTAATGAATCCACCACCTCCTCTGCAGCAACATGAAACATGGAAGGGACACCTGGATAAACTCATTTAGTTCAAAATAAGTTGTTTGGTGCAATGAGTTCAATCATCAAAGTTTGGTTTTACTACAACATTCAGCACATCTGTAACTTTAAATGTGCAATTTTAAAATAAAGGCATACTCTAGTCAGTTTCACAAGTCTAATGTGAGTTTAATTTTTGGCGTTTATGCAAATTATGCAATTTAGCAAAGCTGTTCATTTGAGCCAGTTGACGTAAAATAAACATTCTAAAAATCTAAACAATTCTTAAGGTATTTAGAATTATTTACAGTACAGATAAATTTTAACTCATCTCTTTAAAAAAGAAAATGGTTTAAGGGCTGAGAAATGAGGTTATCACTTTGACTTGTCAATTATTTGAAAATGTAGTATTTGTTGGTAATTCGTGTAATTCGTTTAAAATACAGCTATTACTATTTGAATGCATATGCAAACAAAGTGCTAATTGATGTTTTTCAATATAAAACAGTGAAATTATTTTAGTTTTGTATGGTACTTCTGAACATTTCCAGATTGATAACCATGATCATTTTAGTCACAACAATCAAGACGCTTCCTACTGTTCCCTCTCTAAAAACAAGCATTACACAAGTTCCTTTTTTAAAACATTTCTAACTTTTATTGGTCATCAAACCTGGATATGATAGCCTAATATGTGACTTCTAGATCTGAATTGTGGTGTAAATCAAACTCCATGGGTGATTTGTGATGAAATTTAGTTTTCCCCAAGCTCTAAAATACTTCTGGGAGAAATTGAGTAAATGTTTATATATATTAAAAAAAACTCGTAAAATAAGATTGAGATGGGTTGCCTTGGGGAGTTAACTGTTAAGAACCACCACTATAGTTGGCCACCACTGCCACCTTGTGGTGAAAGTATATGCCACTGCTCAAATACCCTCAAGGGAACATTCTATGCCAAAACCTATGCCAATAAATTTGTAAAGCAAAATACTGAACAAAATAGTGTAAAAAAAACTTTATTGAACTCCTTTGTAATTCCCAAGACTTAAAATTGACAGCTTTCTACTGCATCACCTTATTAACAATCAGCCTTATTGGTTGACGTTACAATTGTCAACCATTTCAGCAAAATAAAGCACAAACTTCAATCTAGACGATCGATTGTTCATCTTTCACAACTGTTTTGATGCTTTCTTTATGGAGAGATGGGTTCATCAGCACAACAGCTTTCCATGAGCTCTGGGGAAGACCGACAATAAAAACATCTTGTCAGAAATTAAAATAAAGAGCATACAACAAAAGAAACTAGCAAATTAATGTTACTTGAACACCTATTTAGATTCTAATAGAACAAGTGAAACTAGTTCTTAAATCAAACATGGATTTTAAAAGCAACTGCATACCTCTCATTTCTACCATGAATATGAATTCATTTCATCTGAAAGGTTAGCTTCCTCCACTAGTTCTCAAATGCAACGCGTCCAATGCATCAGTCTGGAAAATAAAAGCATATTTTACTATACAGAAGGAGAGAACAACAATTGTAAGAACCATGCACTTACATATTAAATAAAACTATTTCTAGATTAAACAAGCAAGAAATTCATACAAAACTAAGAATGTTGAAAAAGGACCAGGCATTTCTATAGGGACTCCATAGTGAATCACTCAAAAGACGATGAGGCGACGTAAAGGCTACATCTCAAATTTCAAGTCTGGTTTTGACATTAGTGACAAAAAGATGAGTCTTTAAAGTGGGTGCAGACAAAAAGTTGCAATCAGAACAGGGACTTTAACATCTCATCTGAAGGGCGGCATGAGGTACTTTCCACCAAACACGAGCGCACTATAAAAAGTAGTCGAGTCATGCAGCTTGTTATTTTCTTTTAAAGGGGGAAGATGTGGAACAGGATTGACTAGATTCTGCAGACGTAATAGATCACTGGTCGAGGCAATATTCGAAGAAAACATGGACAATGAGAACTGTTGTAGGATGCGTACAGGAGAGCAAAAGTTTTTACCTCACATTACAGGCCTATCTCCACAAATGACCTAGACAAGAGAGCAGCTTTCATCTCAGGATTCTTGAGTCGGAAGGCACAACACTTCATTCTCCAAGGACATTGTTGATTTCCGAATTTGCTAGCAGAGAACTCTTGGATCCAATGAAGCATTATACAGAGCCATTGCTTGCTATACCATAACAGCAACGTTTCATCTTCATATTTGTTTGCTGAACAAATACTAAATTTTATTTTCCTAGATGAACATTTAAGATCCCAGAAGCTAAATTCCCAGCTAACCATTCCAAAACATTCACCTGGCTTGCATTGAGATTAATATCGGAGGCAAAAGAAATCAGAGCAGTTTCCAACCATTTTTTTTTAATGGGCTTCATGAAGCCAGATTAATACAAAAAAGAAAAAGGATTCTGAGGTGTTGATATACAGAAACAGAGCACATTTCTTTCCAAGAAGGAACAAAACCTTGACATTTAAGAGGATAAGTTCAGTCCACAGTAGAGCATACTTTTAAAAATAAATTTAGACTGTGCAAAGAGCAAAGTACCTTGGGTCATTAGTCCTAACATGAGGCTCAATGACCCACTGAAGTGGTTTACTCTTTGGATAATGAATATTTACAAATCTTTAGCAACATCAAGGAGGTTTGCCGGAGACAACTCCAACGCAACATGCCTGCCTTGCTTCACTAAAGGAATGCATCACAAAATGGAGGTGGCAAGGAGCCATAAAGAGCACATCACAGCTTATCAAGCTTCTACTGGAGGATCGGATTAGAATATTTTCTGATGGCGAAGCTGCCGATTTAAAATTCAGTTTAAATGCAAATGCCCCTAGCACTTTCAGTGAGCCGATATTAAGAAATTGGTCCAAAGATATTTGAGGAAATTGGTCTTAGAAGCTATCAGGCTGTGTTGGACAGGTCAATTTTCACGCATGGTTTCAGAGACAATTTCTTAAACACATACTAAAAAGAAAAACAAAGACAATTTCAACCCCCTGTGAGCATCTATAACAATCGCAAGGTAAAAAAATGGCAGATACAGGAAGCCTCACTAGGCTTGAAACTCTTATAGTAACTGAATGCTCATGGATTTTAGGCAGCTCCTCAATGAGAGGAACATCCTGCGGATACTTGACACGGTAAAAAAGGAGTCTGTCTTTAATAGAACATTTGAACCAGAACACAAAACGTAAAGAAAAAAAGTAAAAATAAAAAAGGTCTTCGAAGAGCGCATCTTTTTAAATACAGCCAGCGTAGTAGGGATGGATCTTGGAATCAGGATTTTTTTTTACTCGTGTGAAGCTGAGGACAAGAAGTAGGCAAGAGTGTAAAGGCACTGGAGCATTGTGAACATCCTTTCCAAAAGTGAACTGACACCATGATATGATTCTTTTCGAACAAGGTCTTACTGACTATTCTGATCAAGTGCACAAGACCGACTTTAGTCGCTAATATTGTAAAATGATTTGGGATTGTGGTCAGCAATTCCATGATAAAGCAACCAAGTTGACATGGCAGTTCTTTCTGCTTAGGTCTAGACATTATTCTAAGAACAGTGGCCTGAGATCTATTGGTGCAGATGACTAAAAAAAAAAAAATTAGTAATCAATCAAGCAATACGTACCGTAGCTGTCGTAACTGTCTCTGTAGGATCCGCCAGAGCGGTCATATCCCCCCTGGCTCCTAAAACCAAAAGTAATATTTGCCATATTTAAGGGGTTCACGGTTAAAAGACCAAAAAAACTGTTCCTCCTGCACAAACATTCCAACCGTAAGAGATCCCTCACCTGTTATCCCTGTACCCACTGCCGCCGCTGGAGTATCCGCCACTCCTGTTGGAGTATCCTCCTCCACCACCACCACCGTATGAACGGTCACCTCCGCCATAGCTTCTCTCCCCTCCACCATAGCCTCTATCACTACTGCCATAACTGCGGTCTCCACCATAGCTCCTGTCACCACCATAGCTTCTGTCTCCACTGTATCCTCCACCACCTGTTTAACCAAGAAAAAAAAAAATGTTTTGCATACAAAGTCAGCATGACATTCAAGATACACCCATTGAGGTGGAGCATGGCCCCATTGAGGCGGCTTACATGGCCACATTTACATTTTAAGTGGACTTAACGTCATTTGTTAGCAAATGTATCCAAGTTTAATACAAACCTCTTCCTCTACCACCCCGGAAGAATCCCCTGCCACCTCCAGAACCGCCTCTGAATCCACCAGACCGTCCACCAGATTTGCCGGCTTCATCGACACGAATCATGCGCCCATCAACAGACTGCAAGAAAGATGCATCTAATCGTTAATGCCTTTCAGGTTCCAGTTCAGTTAATGAATTTCATGTCATTTGTTACTTGAGATAGGTCACCCAAAATTAACATTGTCATAGTTGTTCCAAACCTGAATTAGTTACTTATGCTAAACAAGATGAAATTTTGAAGAATGTTGGTAGCCATCGACTTCCATAGTATAAAATTATAGAGAAGTCGATGGCTACCATTAACTGTCTGGTAACCAAAATTTATTTTGAGTTCAGAAGAAACGGGTTTGGAACAACTTTAAGGTAATACTAATTTTCATTTCTGGGTGAACTACAACTTTAAATGTTAAATTGACTACAATAAACAGGCAACAAAATGACCACCATTGAAAATTAAAGTTTAATAAAATCTAAACATTTGGCTAAAATTCAGGTTTATGGTTGTTAAAGGCATCAATCTCCTCACCTTTCCATTCATGGCAGCCATGGCATCCTTTGCATCCTCTGGATTTTCAAACGTAACAAAGCCGAAGCCTCTGGAACGGTCGGTCTCACGGTCCCTGATGACATCAACTAAAACAACAAAAGCAGCGCACAATCATGAAAAGCTGTAACAGTTATTTTAAATCCACAAAACTTATTAAATTTTAGGGAACAAACCTTTGGCAATAGTTCCATATTTGGAAAAAGCCTCCTCCAAAGACTGTTCCGTGGTATCATAACTCAGACCACCAATGAAGAGCTTTCCCTCGTCAGACATGATTAATATTCTGCAGAAAGAGATTTCACACTATATTACCACGTAAGAACAGTTAGAAAACAATTAAAAACATAAAAGGGTTAAACGGAAGTAAAATGGAGGCAAATTCGTCGAGCTGATCAGACGCATCGTGTTCAAAGTGCGCAACAAGGAAGCGCCATTTTCTACCCACCCCCTCCTCTTCATCACAGCGTGCTGCAGCCATTTTGCCTCAAAGAGAAGCTTAGTCTTTTCAGACCCGTTTGAACTCTATAGTCTCAGATTTGACTAAATTCATTTGTGAAGCCAAACTGAAAATCATCATTCAATATTATACGCACTAGCTTTGTGAAAAGTAGGTCAGTGGACCGATCACGACGAAGAGCTTTAGAGCTAACGTTAACGTTCCAGCATGAACAAAGAAAGTCATCTAATCCGACTGACCCAAAACGATTTATATACCATTTGTGAAACATAATAAATAAAAACAGCAATAACAACAAAAAAACACTTGAAAATATGTTTAAAGACTAAGAATACGGAAAAACCGTTTATAAACGACAAATAAACCAGAATTACAGATTAAACATCAATATAATGCACCAAAAGGAAATAACACTTCATTTTACCATAGAAAGAACGTTTGATAAAGAAAAAAGAAGAAGCTGTATTTCTTACCTCAGTTTTTCTCGAACACACAGGAAGGTTGCAGAACGCGACGCCGACTGCGGCAGAATGAGACCGGGCACAGAAAATGGCGCCGGTTTAAATGCTTCACGTGACTGCAGATCATTGAGGGCGTGTCAAATCTCGCCTCGTCACAGGTCACATGAATAAAGAATACCTTTTGTCACTCTTACACATAGACTGTAAAAATAGCTCTTACACTAAAATATATCACTTGATCTCAAAAAGAGATTTTCTTTAATATTACGTAAAGGTCTTAAATGAATCCTTACAATCTTATAAGCAAAAGGAACAATTTTATTGTTTATATATATATATATATATATATATATATATATATATATATATATATATATATATATATATATATATATATATAAACTGAATCTGGATGTAGGCTATACCACATTGCAATGCTCGTTTATTCTATAGGCTACTGGTATGATATGTTTGCTATAATTTGAACTAGTAGCCTAGAATCTGTGATCAAAAATCCTATAGGCCATAGACAAATACCCTAATGAAATAACCTTAACGAATCAATCAATGCCACTTCTTTGTGATAAAATGCAATTACATTAACTGATATAGAACAATCTGTTGTTATCATGATATTTTTTTCCAATAGGCTTAGTGGTAACATTAGAGGATGATCAATAGGAACATATCTTCTAATTCAGTAGTGTTTGCATAGCAAGAATCACGACACACATAAAAAATAGAATGGATTATCTTTCAAGGCTACTTTTTAATGCTGAAAAGTTCCTACTGTAAGTTCTACTGTTCCTTTTTAGGCTTAACAATGACTTTGGTTCTCAATAGCATATTTGCCACGAAAAGTTGATTTATTCTGAAACCTATACTTATCTCATGTTTCCTTTCGAGGATACAATAGACATGCTATTATAATTTTATAGACTTCTGATGAACTGATTGCAACTTCTTTTGAATCTTTTTTTAACTCAAAAGCCATACTTTAGGTTCATATGCAGATTTGCTAAAATGTCTTTTGTGAAATTCTTCTTCGTTGTTATAAGGATTCCTAAACGTAAAATTAGTAAAAAATTAATTTAAAACATTTAAAAGGCTGTTGTTTCTTGATTTAGAAAATACAAAAGGCTGAAAAACACGCTTAACTTGTGCTTTTGAGAAGTTAAAAAGGTTAAACTAGGCCTAATTCTGCTCTTTTTAAATTTAATACAATCCCATAAAATAAGATCTATGTAGGTCTAAAAGTATTTAATTTAGAACAGTGCTCAATTTACTAGCATTAAATACCCTACAATATTTTACCTTTGCATTCAGCAACGATTGTGCAAATAAGATACTGGTCTTAGTATCACTTGTTAATGGTTCCTCACAGAATATCACGTGGTTTCAGAAGTAGGCTACTCAGAACATTAGCACAACAGCGCTATCACCATATGTTCCTCTTTAGCATACTGAACAATGCGGCAGACTGAGGCCCCCCTGCAGGGCAGCGATGACCCCACCCAGAAACAGTTGGGTGCAGATTGGCAGAATGGTTGTGAAGTGTTTGCTATTCACGGGTCTTTCGGTATAGGACAATGACATAGTTCTGCATGTGCTAATGTGTGACAATCAAGTAGCCTACAACAGAATGTACTGGCTCAAGAATTGCATTCTTACTTTTTTGTTTTTAAAATTATTATCATAAATGTATAAGCCTAATTTCCACGGGAAATTTGGCTACTTTTACACTGTTGCCGCGGTATTTTAAGTCCCCAATGGAACTCGTTTTGTGCCGGCCCGAGACCCTTTTTTTCACCCGAACTAGGATTGCCACCTTCCGTGTGGAAAAATAAGGGACACCCATTCACGCCCCCCGAGTTTTTCAATAATAATAATAAGATGTTACAAAGAGAAAAGTTGGAGTCTTTACAGTTTATCATTTAGACCTATTTCAAACATCTGTTTTTCATACAATTCTGCAAATTTAAAGTGTGACACTTCATTTCTGTCTATGTGTGTTCTGTGAACTTGTTTCTGATTTTTAGGATACATTTTGTCCATTTTCTAAGCGGGGTCAGACAAAATTCATTTGATTCTAATCACAATACATTATTGAAAAACTGATTTTTTTTCAGCACAAAAAAATGCTAAACTTTGACAAAAAGTATTTTTTATTTGTTATAATTGTGATTTCATAAAATGTAGATATGAATCCAATAAGGAAAACTTTTGAAAAGATGTCTTTCAGTAGGCCTAAGTCAAATGGAGCTCTGCAGCTACTGGTTCATGTGATAATTTTTTACTTTAAAAACGCCATTTTCCAAAAGGTGGGCATAAATCGTACACTAAACCATGTCAAATTAATCGTGTTATCCCCATGAATGAAAGTTAGAAACGTGTGTCTTTTATGTTACGTTTTTTAAGTGAATTTGATATAAAAAGCTGTTTTTGTTATATATTTAGGCCTATTTATTTAGGCCTACATTTAAAAATTGAAATAAAAACGTTAATAAACTTCTTTACTTCTTTATATTTGCTATTAGTATTCTCAACACTGCAACATACTTATGTTTTTATTTAACTGTGTGCGGGCCTATGCAAAATACTGGACACATCCAGTCCCGTTCTGATTTGATTTAATACGGGACGCATCATTTTACCTGTGGCTAAACACGGGACGATTCTGTAACGTTAGCTGCTTTAAGGGACGGGTGCATGGGCACCTTACCCTGAACGCATTTTTTTTAAACACAAAACATTGAAAAGAAAATACCGCAAACACACAGTGAAGTAGTCTACAATTATAAAACACACCCCTGTGCTTTTATCAGGTTTCTCGTGGTCATGGAAAAATTGCAAATCAGCATTTGTGGTGCACACGCAAAATGCACGACAGCACCTTATCTGCTCATGCAAGAACGCCAAGAAGCTAAAAATAACTTCTCTCAGAATTGTGCAGTGACCTGGATAAATATGTTCCTTCATCTATAAGGCAAGAGAAAGCAAGCTAGAGCAAGGGTGAACAAGCTGAGTTATAAATATCGTTGCCTTGGGAGTGGGACCTTGAGAACTGTCCTCCGCTTGAAACACCCACGCATGCGCTTCCTGCACCTTACCACTACTTTCCATTTCTCGAACAAACCCTCCCCAGCCACTCTGCACGGTCAACGTGATACTGATATGACATGATTACATATATAAAACAATATTAAAATATAGCCTACTACCTTAAATGACAAGAATCATACACACACGTTTCACGTTTTACTCTCCTTGTGGGGACATTTGGTCCTCACAATGTAATGTAAACACACACACACACGCACGCGCACGCACGCACGCACGCACGCACGCACGCACGCACGCACACACACACACACACACACACACACACACACACACACACACACACACACACACACACACACACACAAATAAAAATGTCAGCCATTGTACATCTCAGCCATTGTACTACAATACAGATACTGCAGGGGCTGCCATCGCAGGTATCAGAAATTTGTTGTTTTAATCGCATTCAGCTTTTTGACCAGTGGAGGGCAGTAATTCCACGTCTGATCTTGTGGCTCTTATATTAAGGAAGCTTAGATCAGCCGGTTGACTGTCTACTAGATAGCTAAATATGGAACAGAAGAGATGTAGGCTATATATATATATATATATGTATATACATACATGTCTATATTCAAACTATATATTGTTTGTTGCCGTATAAATAGGCATCTCTACACACACACACACACACACACACACACACACACACACACACACACACACACACACACACACACACACACACACACACACACATATATATAGTGTGTAGTAACACACACTCACACACACACAACCATTTTCAAAATTCTCCCTATATAGTCAATATACAGAGTCAACATGCTGATCAAGCTAGCTTGTATATTTAGTTTTATATGTTTATAGGCTATATAGGCATAGGCTATATATATATATATATATATATATATATATATATATATATATATATATATATATATATATATATAAACATCAAATGTATATACAGCCTATTCATGAAATATGAATTCCTTACAAAATGTTATATAATGACTGTAGAGGTTAGATTTTGTCTGACATTTGTGTAAGCACACATTTTGCATCTTGTAAGGCATGAGCTCATGTTTTGTTTACAAGCTTACTGTGGGGGTGGATTGACGGTGGTTACTTCCTTTGTTGGTTGCACAGCAAGACCATGGTGTGCTAGCGTATGAACACAAGCATATATCTTCATTCACATTGAAAAGTTGGGTTACATAACATTCTGAGAATTAAATTTATGAGCATTTCCGAGCTTCACACTCCTCCTGGCACTGGCTTACATTTTACATCCTCAAAAATCATTAAATCACAAGTGATTGCTGCTATTGTACCATTTCTGGGAAAAAGCGAGGACATTGCAACTTTTATAGCAGGTTCATTGCACAGATTTATCAGTGTTGGTGGAGGATGACTCATAGCTCTGTTAGGTGAGGCTATATTTCAAATAAGACATTTTGATACTGTCAAGTTGATGCCCTGAACACCACCTGCAAAAGAAGAAAAACAATTCTCACACATTATTGGATGCGTATGACTCATGCAATGTGTGCTTGTATATATTCAGACACACACCTATGACTCACCACTCGTTTTCAGTATATGTTCTATAAAAGCTGTTCAAGTCCTCCCTTCTTGCTGTCAGCAGCATATGTTGTGTTTTGGATGCTGGTGAGCTGGTGAGTTCCCTTAACTGGCAGATCCCTTTCCTGATCAGCCAGTATATGCTAAGTCAACATAACCAGCATTCTGGTCTTTTCAGCATTTCTTTATTTCTTGACAGAAAAAAGTCAATCAAAAAATAAACAAATAGCCTATAACCACACACACACACACACACACACACACACACACACACACACACACACACACACACACACACACACACACACACACACACACACACACACACTATATATATATATAGTGTGTAGTAACTTTTATGTTTGTTGCACGAAAGTCCAAAACAATCCAGATGTATCAATACAACCTCATCTAGCGTTGTAAAAGCTGATGGTATTACTTTAAAGAAGTAACCTCGTTTCACGTTCACACAATTGTTTAATCATGATGTAACCACTTTCTCTTTGATAAGTCGTTGGATGGACGCTATTAGCAATCATATCCACCTCAGCAAAATGTCCTTAATGGACAATGCCTTGATAGGGCATATTTGTCCATGATTACTCTCTTGTGCAGGTGTAACGCAGCAGTTGTGCGTCAGTCTCGCAGCCAAGCTCTAAATATCCTGTCATCCAGAGGACAAGCTGTTCTGTGTGACAAGCTGTTTCCCTGTCCAGCTGAACATCATGTCTACCCGATTCCCCTTCCCGGCTACGAGAGACTCTTTCTAGCACCACCAAAGAGAAATACATGCTGGCCTGTTGTCAAAGCAACTGATCAAACCTATTTACACCAAGGACGATAACTATAATGATAACTACAACGTTTTGATTGTTTTAGGAAACCATACGCCACAGAGGAACAATGTCGTTCAAATCACTTTCAGGATTATTATATATATGTACATGTACATGAAACGATAAAAACATTTCTGGCCAATCAGAATCCACCCAACTTTAAAGAGCGCAAGCATTTAAAGAAGCAGATGATAACTGCGGCACATGCTTATTATAAAAAGTTGGTGTGGACACTAAGTCATTGGCTGCGTCCAAAATTATAGGTGCTTATTTTGAATAAGTAATTACTTCACGACCGCTAAAAAAGTATGTTCTATATAGTATGCGTGTAGTATGAATGTAATCTGGATGTACTACATTTGCCATGTTGTCATTATCATTATCCAGCGTCAGTTGCGTCGCTTCACTGCCATTCATAAATCATCTCCCGTGGCCTCATGGGATACTAAAGTGCCCCATCATTTGCACACTTCAGAATCTCCCCGGAAGTAGTAGGTCATCCGGTTACTTTTTGCCTACTCTTTTATGAGTATTGTGAATTCAGACATACTTCTTTTGTCACATACTGTTTTTCGCCTATAGGTCCTTCTCAAAAAATTAGCATATTGTGATAAAGTTCATTATTTTTCCATAATGTAATGATAAAAATGTAACTTTCATATATTTTAGATTCATTGCTCACCAACTGAAGTATTTCAGGTGTTTTATTGTTTTAATACTGATGATTTTGGCATACAGCTCATGAAAACCCCAAATTCCAGTCTCAAAAAATTAGCATATCATGAAAAGGTTCTCTAAACGAGCTATTAACCTAATCATCTGAATCAACTAATTAACTCTAAACACCTGCAAAAGATTCCTGAGGCTTTTAAAAACTCCCAGCCTGTTTCATTACTCAAAACCGCAATCATGGGTAAGACTGCCGACCTGACTGCTGTCCAGAAGGCCATCATTGACACCCTCAAGCAAGAGGGTAAGACACAGAAATAAATTTCTGAACAAATATGCTGTTCCCAGAGTGCTGTATCAAGGCACCTCAGTGGGAAGTCTGTGGGAAGGAAAAAGTGTGGCAAAAAACGCTGCACAATGAGAAGAGGTGACCGGACCCTGAGGAAGATTGTGGAGAAGGATTGATTCCAGACCTTGGGGGACCTGCGGAAGCAGTGGAATGAGTCTGGAGTAGAAACATCCAGAGCCACCGTGCACAGGCGTGTGCAGGAAATGGGCTACAGGTGCCGCATTCCCCAGGTCAAGCCACTTTTGAACCAGAAACAGTGGCAGAAGCGCCTGACCTGGGCTACAGAGAAGCAGCACTGGACTGTTGCTCAGTGGTCCAAAGTACTTTTTTCGGATGAAAGCAAATTTTGCATGTCATTCGGAAATCAAGGTGCCAGAGTCTGGAGGAAGACTGGGGAGAAGGAAATGCCAAAATGCCTGAAGTCCAGTGTCAAGTACCCACAGTCAGTGATGGTTTGGGGCGCCATGTCAGCTGCTGGTGTTGGTCCACTGTGTTTTATCAAGGGCAGGGTCAATGCAGCTAGCTATCAGGAGATTTTGGAGCACTTCATGCTTCCACCTGCTGAAAAGCTTTATGGAGATGAAGATTTCATTTTTCAGCACGACCTGGCGCCTGCTCACAGTGCCAAAACCACTGGTAAATGGTTTACTGACCATGGTATTACTGTGCTCAATTGGCCTGCCAACTCTCCTGACCTGAACCCCATAGAGAATCTGTGGGATATTGTGAAGAGAAAGTTGAGAGACGCAAGACCCAACACTCTGGATGAGCTTAAGGCCGCTATCGAAGCATCCTGGGCCTCCATAACACCTCAGCAGTGCCACAGGCTGATTGCCTCCATGCCACGCCGCATTGAAGCAGTCATTTCTGCAAAAGGTTCCCGACCAAGTATTGAGTGCATAACTGAACATAATTATTTGAAGGTTGACTTTTTTTTTTTGTATTAAAAATAATGAAATTTATCACAATATGCTAATTTTTTGAGAAGGACCTGTATAGTAGGATATATGTGATTTTGGATGCAGCCAGAGTTCTTGCTGTGAACCATAGATATGTATACGTTCGACAACTCCAGACACGTCGGTGTGCCCGCCATCTTGGAACGATCAGCGTGTCGTCACTCACAGTAAGAATAAATGATGCCACAACATTGCGTAGCTTCTGCTTGTGAAACTGTCAAGAATTAAATTCCGGATGAAATGGGATAACCTTGAATGTGTTTGTTTTAAAATGTATATTAACTCATTATTTCAGGTTTTTATACCATGGTAACTTTTTTATGTCGTGTTAACTGACGCAGTCATCTTGTTGTATAGAGCGGTGCAGGTATGACATCACTTTGTAGGCCCAAACGCGGAATCGAGTTAGCATTTTAGCACTTCCGGTTTCATCATCCAGAAGTCAATGGGTTTTTTGAATGGGATGAAAATAAGGTCTGTGGTGAACACAAGCTCAAGACCACTTGCACTTTCACGTTTTATTCTATGACATAAAATACATCAATATTACCCCACTCGTGATTTTTTGAAGCTGTTATGTGTCTTTAAAAAGGTGGTTGTTAACAAGTAGCTAAATGGGACTACAGAGGCAGTTGAGGAGATTAAACATCATGCTGAAAAGGTAAACTCAGTCCGCTTTTACTGCCTCTTATGCTTATAATTGTGCTCATATAAACTATTATAACTCAAACGTTATGGGAAAATGTTTTTAGATAAAAACTGAAAGAGTTGTCGAAGCTTATGGTGGTGACGTTGAGGTCGAGCGACCGTGGTGAAGTTCGTTTATAGGCTACCTTTAGCTTTTTATTTCTGGCAACTGGATTTAGGCTCCAAAAAAGTTGTGTTCATCTGTGATAATTATCTTGATGGACAAAACGTGCAAGTATCATAAACTTTTGTTGATCAGTTTGTTTTTTGGGATAACCTAATCCAAAAGCCTATGGGAAAATCCTGGGTTTGGAACAAGTGTAAAGCTAACTGTCGGTTGGCCTACAAAGTGATGTCATACCTGCACCACTCTATTGTGTTAGTTTAGCAAAATCATCTGCTGAAGTCTATTGCAGATATAGAGTTCTGACTGTTCCAATATGGATTCCATAGATTCCTCATTAGTGGCCGTGTAAACGGGCCTTACCCCAGATGAGGCACTTGGAATACGATATATGTAGGACATAAACCAAAAGAGAACATGTCACCCTTAATAAGAATACATTCTGAAAAGAAGGTTGTTGGTTTGCTGTGAGCTGTCGCTTAGGTGAGACCTGGAAAGAAGCAGCTGCTGTGTCTCTCTGTATCCTGGGCCGTACGCAAACAACGCTCGTTGCCGTGGGGGTGCACCGACACTTGGTGATTGACGCACTTTCACTCCACCCTCCTTCCGCAGTCTCTAAAGCCTGTTACGCGAATCCCACAGGTCTCCATTCATACAAGGTGAGCGCGCGGCTGACAGAACATGCCGCTTCCTTGGCAACCAACAGACATTGTGCGTTGTCATCGTACATGAGGAATAATGGTGTCTGTGACTGGAATTACAAACTTCCCAACTCATTATTTACAAAAAAAGCCAGTGTAAAAACAAATATGAAACAATAGATGCAAAGATAAACAATAGAGGGACAGATTAAACATTTGGAACCCCTTGTCAAACACAATTTGCTTTGAGCGAATCGAAGCATAGCGTACAGTACATGACTGACAGATGCTGATGGAATATCAACTGCCCATCAGCTATAGTGCATTGCTTATTATAATTTTGTTTGTGCTCTCTGCCTTCCTGCAGGTTGTAAGACTAATTAGACTTTTACGAGCCAATTACACACTAGCTGGTGCCAATGAAACATTACTGTTTTCTTGTCTGCCCTCTTCTCTCTCAGCACTCAGAGAGTTGCTGATCATCACGTTGATGGACGAGATATTAATCAAGTATTTACCGAAAGGCTTTCAAGACGTATGCGCCTCAGAGAATGATAATATGATGAAAGCTGCTTTGATGTCAGCAGATGGTTGATAATTTACCTGGGGGTGGAGAAAAGAAAACATTAAAATCCTGACAGAGAGGTTTAAAGATTCATTTCTCACCTATACTGAATTACATGAAATGATCATTCTCATTAACATAATGCACACAATAATAATAATACATTACTTCAATTGTAAAGTATTTTAATGTCATTACCATAATACAAATACAAATAATGTATCATTATATAAATTTATATAAATGCATCTGTTCATAAATCATAAAATCTTTGTATTAAAGCTGTAATTTTTACTGTAAAACAGCAAACAAATTATAATATGTGAACTCATTATGGTAATGAGAATTGGAGGGGTGAATGTACTTAATTGTCTTGAAACAAAGCAAAAAAGATTAGTGGTGCAAAAAATAGGCCCCTTTTTTTGGGTTAATGAAAAATTTTTCTTTTTTTTTTTATTATCATGGTGACATTTTGCTATGAAATGTCACCATGACCTGGTTTTTGTGTTTATGTAATATTCGCACTTGTATCGTCACTCAGACAAACACACAAATATGCAATTATCTCTTCAAGCAGTTACACAGTGTTTACCACATAACACACCTGACTTGCTGACCATGTTTGGGAAACATGAACAAAGCCATCATTGTGCAACAGTCCTCTGGAAATGTTTAAATGCATTCAAGACATTTTGAGAGAGAAATAAAAGGGCACGGAGATATAAATAGGCACTGTCCTGATTTGGTCCAACACCTTTTCTCTGATTTAGATAATTAGGCTGTGTGAGTCATAATGTTTCAGTACTGTCCCTTTGGATGAGCTGTCTGAGTGAAGAGGCATGTAGAGGTGTGTGTTTGCATGTATCATATCTGTGTGGGCTCTAATGTGTGAGCTGGGGGAGAGAAAATGGTGTAAAATGAACAACCGCAAACAAGCCAAAAACGCAAAAAGCTTTTTATTTGTAGAGCTCGGCGGATCAAGTGCATTACGTACATGTGTATTTCTTGTACATGTGTGAGTCCACGGCCAAACAAACGTGTGTGTATTGCGCCAGCCCACGTGGGTGTGTGCTGTTTTAGTAGGAGCTGAATCGATAACCCGAGGGCAGGGAGTGGAGACGCACAAGGAAATGCAATTCTCTGGTCGCCCACCTCTTCCTGTCCCGCCCCCTCACCAGCAGCCCACAGACCAGCTCGGCCTCGAAAAAACCTGTTTGATTGGGGAGGGGACATGAAACCAACAAACATGCGATGAGATGGAGGGGTGCGAAGTAGCCGTAAATAAAGAAGGCTTGATGGGAAATGCTGGGTGACACACACACCTGTGACCTTGGCACAACAACACCACCTTGTTTGCTAATCCTCCTGAATTGCTTAACAAACCAGAATTCATTTCGGCTTCTGATTCACTGCCATTGTTCGGCACACAATAAGATAATGCACTTGAGTCAGCACCCTGAGCCCCTGCCAAACGTCTGCCATGAATTTCATTTGTGCAACATATGAGTTCTGCATGTTTGACCTGATATAGTACTCCTCATGCATTCGGAGAAAGCCAAGAACAATACATATTCGTGGAAGGAACTCTTTTGAGGAAATCACTATGCCAGAGGTTCTGAACTGGTGGGTCACGGTGCAAAAATGGAACTAATGCAAATGCAACTAATCATATAATTGTATGTGATATATATATGTATGTTATATATATATATATATATGTCTGTGTGTTTGTGTGTGTGTATATATATATATATATATATATGGTATTTATCTAGCCGGAGTAGACAGATGCCACACGAACAGGTTGCGTGACATGCCCTCATAATCGAAAAACATATATATAATGCAAAGTAAAATAAAATATGAACCCACATTAAATATAGGCTCAGGTGTAAATCAAACCTTGAAAGTATACATTTGTCCATTTTTAGCCTACATCATTTTAATGATAATAATAATATATAATAATAATTATATATATATATATATATATATATATATATATCATCTTTTTGACGTTTTTCTTTCACTTTATCCCCTTAAATCTTTCTTTAAATAAAATTACCATGGACATTGGAGTGACCATTGGTTTTGTCAAACCAGTGTTCAAGATATGGTTACGGCCTTGATTTAATATATCCATCAACACGAGCACGAAAGTGCTGTAAAGACATTGCAGTGGCATAAACACACCAGTAGGGGTCTCCCACTGATCAGCTCACCTCTAGGGCAAGAGGAAAGGATGACGGCCTATTGGATAGAGGAGCTGATCTAGCGGAGGACAGCTGTCTAAGGCACGTTTCCTCTTTTTCCCCCGTGGTCGGGCCTTCACTCCACCTCGGGTACCTTGCACGGCATCCCTCTTTCGTGGAAAGGCCGAGCAGCTGCCCTCCCCCCTCAACCCCCTTCACCGTGTGTTAGTCATTCCTTCATCTGCCCCCTTTGGACTCACACATGCCCATTCAACCTTCCACCCACTCACAAAGGAATGCTCGGAGAGGGGGGACCGGGAAAACCGAGCAAAAATGCTGGAAGAAACTCGCGATACAACAAAAATAAAGATGGGACCAGAAAGGAGGGGGAAAAAAGAAGAGGGGAAAGGGAGTTTGAAGTCATGGAACAAGCGCTAGATCCCCATTCTGTGCCTCAACCAGCACTCGAGCTTGTTTTGTCATGCGCTGAAACGGACCCTCAGGTCATGCTGCATGCCTTCACAGCGCACACACATGGGCTTTTGTCTGCAGATGGAAAACAGCATCAGGGCTCTCGCTATCTGCAAGGAGAGTTCATTGTGAACAATATATGTTCTCGAAGGTCAAGCGATATGTGCATTCAGAACATTCCTTTGATGTCAAGTAAGCCGTGAATCATTTCAAAACCTAGTATTGTATTACGCCTTTCACCTTTTACGTTTCACCTTGGTAAAACTTCCTTAACAGAAAATGCTTGATTAAGGTTTAGTTTGGGATGATAATTCACAATCATAAAAAGCACTTTAAAAATACACGTGTTCATTGTCACTTTAGCTTTTGCTTTATTGTGGTACAGCATAATAAGCTAAATAAGGGTTACTGAAACATTTTCAAACCCTCAAATTGTTTATGGACCCTGAATACCCCTCACATCCACAATAAAATTCACCTAAAGCATAAACAAAGCTGTCTACCCACACTGTCAAGCAAATATGCAAAGCTTTTGTATTTAAAATAACATTTTGTTGTTTTTTCTTTTGTTTGTTGTTCATTCACTCCTTACACAATATTGTCACTTTTTTTTTTTAAATTGGAACTAAATTTCGTAATGTAGTGATTCACCTCGGGATCGGTCTGGCTCAAGGCTGAAAACTCTATAATGAACAATTTTTTAAATGTCTAGAAGAAAATGAATCGGAAAAATACTTTAAGATACTTTCACAGAAAAAGAGCCATTGTTTTGCAGTGAGATTTAAGCACTCTGCATCCTTGCATGCAAAAATGACTGAGTTTACCATAAGAGATTAAGATTTGTGAAAATTTGAATACTTTTTGTGTTCCACTGGGAGTTTTCAAGCACTTGTTTCAAGCATAAACCTCACTAAATATTATTTTCACACAGTCATTTTTTGCAGCCTTATTATTGTAATGATTGAAATTTAGTCTTCATTGACATGCAGTACAACCTTAAAGTTCAAGGATCTCTGAGAATATGTCTGTAATAATTTGTGTCCTGCTGGTGCTGGGTGTGAATGATTTTTCCATCAAGAAATACTAAGGAATGGCCATATTTGGTATGCAATGCTGGTGATTTGCAAATGGGAATTACACACACACACTTAACTAACCTACACACAGTATGAGGTATATGGGTTCGGCTCTATGTGGGAGTCGTTTGAACTCAGTCCACACAAGCCAGGGCAGGTGGTGTTGACAGAGGATATAATGACCCCTCTTTAGGCACAGGTGGCCTTGAGCAAGGCCTCTCCTCTCCTACGAAATAGAGGTGAAACACGCAAGCATTGCTATTTCAAGCAAAGTACTGACCACTCTAGGACGTTCCATACTGCCAGTAATCCATTCAGTGGGAAGGGTAGCCCACCAAATTTTTGTCCTCACATTCCAGCCTGTGAGTCAGTCAACATGTAATTTAGCCCTATAAGTCAGCATTGAGCATTCAACCAAAACATTTCAGTCATTATTCAGTCATTATTTACTCACAATCTTGTCATTCCAAAGTCCCACCCCACATTTGTTCTTTTTCGAGAAGTCAGATATACGTCACAATATAGAGAAGAAAAGACGATCTCAACTTCACGCCGACTTTAAAGGAATCTTTCAAAAACAGCTGTTAATTGTGTCACTGCACTTACATAACATAACATTGAACATTGTCTCTGTCACTTATCTATCTACAAATTGCTAGCTGTCATTAAAAATTACTTATTTTTATTGTCTTATGCAAATAGTCAGTGTTAACGCCTCTTAATGGGAAAGAGTCATTAAAGAACCTTTATTATTTAGCATATTTAGCATAAGACATATGTTCCACAGTTGAAGGTATGTATATTTGAAATATACAATGGGATCTAGAAGTCTAAGTCCACATTGAAAATTTGGAATTCAAAATATAATTGGAAATTATATAAAACATTTTAGTTTTTTATAAAACACTCTAATAAAGGAACATTATAAAAATAAGATTGTGCTTATCTTCCTCTTTCCCTCTGCCAAGTTGGATTTTTACGGCTGCTTTAATACGACATAACGATGAGTCAAAGCTAAGCTGGCAAAACACACGCTGAGCCCTTGATTAACATCAAGCACATAAATCCATGTTTTGAGAGAGCCTATATTTCCCACTCACTTCATGCCTACTCAAACCGAAAGTGCCTTTAAGGACTGTGCGCGTGCGTCTCTTTGGCGGAGGCCGGACGCCTCAGCCAGACGCTGGCTTTCAAAAAACAGGCGACGCCGGTTAACGAGGGGAGAGAGAGGGAGAAGCGTTCTGTTTAGAGCGGAGAGCGCGGGGTGTAGGCGGGATGGTGGTGCATGGGCGTTTCTGTGCAAAGGGCAACGTCTGTGCAGAGCCGATTCAGCGGCCCTGAGCCTTGTCACCTTTGAGCCGGACGCTCACTGTGGCTGCCTCCCACTCCCCATTCGCAACCCCCCTGTTTTCACACTCCAACTCGGGCAATGAATGTGTGTGTCTGTACTTAACCGCCCCCAGAGAGGCTGCTGGAATCAGAATGCATGTCTGGCTGGGCGAGAGAAAACTGAACGTCTGATTGAAATCGAGTCTCTTTACAATTGCTGTAATTGTTGGTGCATTTGGGCTTTAGGCTGCTTGCACACACTAGACTTGGTTGGTTTTTAAACACTTAAAGCAAACACCCAAGGTTTGGTTCATCTGAACTCTAATACGGTTTGCAATTGGTATGAAAGCAATTCGTACAAACTTGCGGAAGTGAACCGCTAGTGATGACATACAATTTTTCTCGGTCGCAATCTCTCGGGCAACTTTAACGCATTCTCAAAGCAGCTTGTCTCTGGATAAATTGCCTTTGCGAATTTAGTGCAACAAGAAAGAATGTCAACTGCTCTTCAGTGTAAAGTTTTGCTGGTCAAAAGGTACAAATACTGTCCTCAATACCTAGTCTAACAGCGATATTCATGCTATGGTGGCTTGGAGATCTGCGGGGGCAGAGGGAGTGAGGCGAAAGTGAACACTTGTTTGGACCAACCAATTGAACCAAGTGTGAAACTCACGTGTATAGAGCGTGTGGTTACACACTTGAGAAGGTCATGGTGTGGTTTCTGCATTTTTAAAGGTGGCCAAATGAGCTTCTAATATATCGTTTTTGGTTTCCAAATCAGTGTTCCTTACAAATTACAGTTTTTAAAGAAACAGGTTTGGGAGACATTGCACAATGGGAAGCAACCAGAGGCCAGGAGCAGTTAGAACTCTATGACCCTTTTTTTTTCGAAGTGTGAATTATGCAACAGGTCTGCAGACAATGACATTTGAATGTGCTGACTGTCTAGGAGGCAGCAACGCACGTGTATGTGATGGAAAAAGATGACCTTCTCGATAGGGGCACTGCTAATGCATGTTCTGAAATCCTGCTAGCTGCGAAAATGTGCCTATTTAAGCATTTTAATTAGTCACAAATGTCTTAAAAACTAAAACCTGCTCTTTTGAAAGTCTGTTATCACTCAAAACTTCACAAAAAACAACCAATGATGCTCTGAACGACTTGCCACGAACGAACAATAAGAAGGAATAAAGCAAGCTCCAAAATGTCATTTCACAAAGGCTGCTATTGTGTTGTGCGCTTATAAAGTCAAAGTGTCCTTTCTATCTTTAACTCCCTGACTTTAATTAGCAAGTTTGAAACCTGAAATCGCAAAATTGCAGTAAAAAGAAATTTTTGCATGCCTGAATGTCATTCTTGAGCTTGGTGAGTGCGACGTCTGTGTAAACACCGCACGTCACTGTGGAAGAATGTAGGGGGTGCACGAGGCCCTGGGGATGAGGCCAGGGGGCAAAGGAGTAGGAGGAAGTCTGTCAAACAGAAGAGGGGGTGTAGCGCCTGTGGGCAGAAAAAGAGAGTACGAATGGGGAGGAACGCGGAGGAGTGAAGAGGTAGCCTCGAAATAAAGAAAAAAGAAACAAGAGGAAGAAAAGATTCCAAGTGAAGGTTGAGGAATAGGCCCTAAACTTCAAAAGCCAGGAGAGGTATAGGGACGCTTTAATTATTTAGTTTCTGTGGCCTGCTGAAAACAATTAAAGGAGACCTTCAGCAAATCCCAGGTCAGGCCTTGTGTTGCCCATGATGGATAAGGTTTTTTCATCATGTACAACATGTTCCCGGATCAAAATCTCTGTTCATCCTGGAACAACATTCAAATCAACCAAATCAGATTTAAGGGACAAGGTTACAGTTTATGTCAAGTTTTATTCACCTATAATTTCCCTCTAATTTTAGGGATAAGATATGGATATTGTTATGTTTTGGGGTAGGGATAGGGTTAGGACTAACTTTTCAGACAGGAATGTATTTTGTTGATCCAGGAACATGTCCTACTTGGCAAAATCACGGTGACATGCCCGGGATGCAGGAGGCTGGGAAATACAGGCCAACATCCAGCAAAAGAACATGACCTTTTACACAAAACTGCCTGTTGGTCCATTCCATATGCAGTGCTTTAGTGTCAGACCATACGGACAAAATAGTTAGATTTTCATGGGAAGGTTTGTTAGGATCATGAACTTTGGCAGTCAAGATTCTGTGCCAATTTTCGAATATGAAGGGCACTCAGTTCCTGTGGAGCAACTAGACAAAGTATTCCTCAGTTTAGAAACAAATGCTTAGCGTAAGCATACAGCTGAACAAATAGTCTTTAAAGGATACTTTTTTTGGTAGGTGTTCGACACATGTGAGCTAGAAAATTTGATCCTTGTCCAGTGTCTGTGCTATTTCTCTCCAGAAGTTATGGACAATAAAAATGTTTTTGTACTTGTTTAACTCTTTAACCGCTATTTATGGAATTTTCCATCAATCCATGTTTTAAGAAAAACGCTGGTGGGGAAAGAGTTAAACAATAGTTCTATTGTTTTTGTGTCTCCAGTTGTTTGTTGTTTCTGTTGTTTTGTTTCCTCTGTTTTTTTTTCACAGGCAAAAAAAAAAGAAACTGATTTAGAATTTTAATCTCAGCCATTTATCAGCTTATCTGTAATTTTAATATCATAAGTCTCAAGTTGAGTTCACTGTCAGGCAGACAGCTATTTTCCAAACTATGGGAAGTATGGTTGGCAGTGGTGAGTCATAAACCGAGCCGGCCAGCTCATAAAAAGAAAATCAGGAAAATGTGAGAGAGGCCTCAAACGTGTAAGGACTAAAAGTGTGCGAGAGGATCAGCACGCCCTCGGCGGCAACAGATTTGATTGTGCGTTTGTGAGTCCTGCGTTGTGAAAGTTTTTGAGCTGTTTAGTCATTGTCGGGGAGTGAACGTGATGAACTTAGAGGGAAAGAAAAAAAATAACTCATTCCATTTTCTCCTGCAGTCCTGTGACAGGAAAATGGGAAGGGAGTTTTTCAACAGTCAAAGGGGAATCAAAACAGGGACTTAAATGTTCACCCAAGAATGAAAATTCTGTCATTACAAAATCATGTGAGTACATAATGACATAATTTTCATTTTTGGGTGAACTATCCCTTTAAGTAGGTGGTGTAGCAGTGTGTAAATTGGTTGGATGTCTCTGATCCATGTGTGTTTCCGTGTCCATTGTGTGTTTAGGACAGGCACACTTTGTTTGCGAGTATTTCACTGTGTGAGCGGGTGTAAATGCCTGTGGTCTGTCCAGTCCTGTTCAAGGGGATGACAGGATGTTCATGTGACTGCTGTGTTTGTGTGGGTGGGTGTTACTCTGCACTGTGTGGGTTATGGGTGTGGGTTGTGATTATAGGCATCTCGTGCCAAGAACTCACAGCACTTCAGTCTGACACAACAGCAACAAACCGACGCACAGCAGATGCGAGCAGACTGATAGGAACGGACCTCGCATGCACATTTTAATTGCCTCATTCATGATAGTTCATATGTTAATGAGTGCTAACTCAGATATGAGTCGCGTTTAAGTGATCCACTGTGTAAAATGCCTGATTCGAGGCGTCCGCCATTGTGAATTCCCCAGATAAAGCTTTTAGTCATGGCGCACTCCCACACTGAAACACCTTCTTTAGGATATACAGCATTAAATAGACAGGAAGTGCTTGACTCTTCATATATAATGTAGACACTGCATGAGAGACTCTTACTACGTCATTAATGTGAAGCAGTAATATTTGTCTAGACTTAATCTGTGAGAAGCTTTCACTTTAATTCTAGCTGTTAAAACGTATGAGTTTTGGCCATTCACTTACATGCCAATGGCGTTTTGTGGGCCTTTTGAAAACAGCTTCAAGTGCAAGTTTTTAAAAATTATACCATTATCGTCTCCATGTAAACTACAAAAACGTGAATTTGTTAAAACGGTGATGTCATGTGACTGTTTATTACATGTTCAGTCTATAGGCTTGTGGTGTTACTTTACAAAGTGACATCGACAACTACTGGCCTGGCAGCATAATATAGTATTTTTAGTCATTTTTTGTAGATCCGTGTGAACGGGGATCGTTTTGATAGCATTGTAAAAAAAAAATTCAGTTCTTAGTACATCGGTCTAATCAGATTCAATGATCTATGCTAACCTATGCTAAAAGTGCTACCGCCAGACCCGGAGATTGGCTGAATGGATTCGAAAACGGTAAAACTCAACTGTTTAACTCTAGGGGAGTTGGAAAATGAACCTATTTCCAAAAAAAAGTGAAGTGTTCCTTTAAATGGATTTTTTTCTCAATAAACTTTCCGAAAAAGGACACGTGTGATGCTACCTAATACTTCGACCAAAATTTGTTCAGACAGGCAGCTCACCAGGTTTTTTAACAGAGCTAATGTGTTGCACACACGTGTTTATTGTTTAGACAGCTCAACGTGAGGTTACTCAACAAGCTTGAATATCATCATTTGCAGAATGTTCATGTTGCCTGTGAAAAAGCAGTTACGTCGACAAATGCGACCACACCTACCAGAGTCTATTTCTGCCCATAAATGCATCCGTATTTGAAGCTGTGAGGCATAAACAAACACTTGACCTCAACAAAGGCTTGTTTCTGCAGCAAATTGCTTTTTCCTTTGTGTTGCCAAAAAAATGGTTGTTGTCTCACTTTATTTAAGATGCTAGTTTATCATACGGAATATGTCTCTGCATGCATGTGTGTATTTTGAGCATAATTTGCCACCCTTTGAGAATTCACAATCACGTAACAGCTGGCTAAATTAATTCCTTATAGTTCACGCTCTATTTTTTTAGGATCCAGAATGTCTATTTTCTTAACTGCTCTGGATTCAGTATGTCCCTGTGGTGAAGTGTTCCTGGAAAAATGCTTGCTCATGACAGGACTTGCTGTATAAGGGGCATAAGAGGGCCAGTTCTTAAGGGTTTGGTGATCGTAGGGTAGCTACATTTTGAGAGGAACATGTTCTTCCTTTGAGTCACATCAACCACAGGGTGGTCTGAATGCAGCGTTTCCTGCTTCCCATGTTCTTTACATGTAGAGCATGCTGCGACACACTCACCACGTTTACACCTTGGAAAGAAATGGGGGAAAAAACAACACTGATTAGTTTCCCAGAAATTTACTTATGATGTCATTGTTACTGAATGCGCAACGATTTACTTTCTTCGGTTTCCTTGTGCTGAGATTTAGTGGCACAAACATAGTTTTTTTTCCCCACAGTTCTTGCGTCATTGGTCGCAGCTCAATTTAGTAAATGAATTTCCAATCATTTTGACAGGTCTTAAGTTTTTTTTCTTTCTTTTTTCTGGAAAACACAACTTTTCTCAACTCTCTGTGAAGTCAAGGATTGCACAGCTTCCTTTCTGCTGTGGTTGACACTCTTTTTAGGGAAAAAAACTGCAGCTCAGCGGATTCTTTCAACCCTGAAACGGCAATTAGCCACAGATCAGTACATTAATTATGGGTCTCCAAGAGTGAATAATGGTGTGAGTTCGCAGCACCCTCCACGTGCTACGGCTAACGATGTTAGTCCACTCGTCTTTTACAGAGATCATCCGAAACCACAAGAGCCTAGTGGAAACAGAAGCAAGACACTAAGCCAAAGCCAATCACCAGGGTGGGCATGATTCATCCTGATGCATCATGGGAGTTACTCATCACTGTATATGAGCAATGATTCTCTGGAACACAGAAAACTACTTTTTAGAATTGTAAACATTTGTAGATTCATATATTGTGTCCATGTATGTTTTGTTCTCAGAGTTTGGGTAAAAATAATGAATTATATCAATCGATGTTGTATTTTCTGCAAACTGGAATCAAAAAATATAATTAAGCAATTGTATTCAAATGTATACTTCCAAGAGAGATTTACATATTATTTAAATATTAATTTATATACAATATAGCGTGCTCCAAAAAGTCTGAGACCACATTGATAATCTGAGTTTTAATGTTTTTTCTTAGGGGGAAATAAATGAAAAATGATAATAATAATACAATAAAAAATCCCACAATTAAAAAGCATAATCAAAAATGAATCAGAAAATTTTATTAAGATCTGAATCATCATCTAAACTGAATCTAATCATGAAATCTGTATCAATACCCAGTCCTACAGAGTTACGTCCAATTTCAGATGAACTCGCTTAAAGGGCAAAAAAAAAAAAAAAAACGAAACACTTTCAGTATAAAGGTATGTTTACTCAACAATGCACTAAAAACAGAAACGTTTTTTCTTTGCATTTATCACGTACAGACGACAATGTTGTCAAAACGATCCCGTTTACACGGATCCGCGAAAATGGCTAAAAACGGTGTATTATTCATGCCAGGCCAGTAGGTGGCGATGTCACTTTGCATAGAAACTCCTATAGACTGAACATGTATTATGCATGCATATAATGTCACCGTTTTCACACATTCATGTTTTTTATACATGGGAGGTATCATTTTCAAAAACATTTTGAAACACTGAAAACTGAACACTGGCACTTTGTAACCAGTTTTGTTTTGAAAATGGTGTGTGTCTGGCTCCTAAATGGGCAGTTCTTGGCCAAAATTATATAATGCTGACAAAGTTTTTAATGCAAATAGTCGAAAGTCTGGCTTTTCCGAAACAGCGAGTTGGCGGAAGTTATGTGGATTGGGGGAAGTGGTTCTCTGTGGCTTTGTGGATTTCCCTTTTTTCATAACATTTGAGGTTTGATTTAGAAAGGTTTTTTTTTTTCACATGGTCACCATAAGGGGCAAATCTTATAACATTGTGGTACGTTGCCTAGGTGTGAGCTGTGAGCCGTTGAGTAGGAAGGAAAGTGGGAGAGAGAGACAAGAGTGAGGGATGGAGGAAAATAACTGTTGACAGAGGAAGGACAACAGACTCGGCTTCCCTCGGCACAGGGAATGATGGCTTAGCAGGATGAGTGGGTGTCAGAGTGGGATTAGAGCATCATCCATTTGTTCTCTTTTGTGTTTTTGCTCGCTATCCATCCTTCCCCCTCTTTTTCCCATATGCCTGTCCAGCATCGTCTCTCTTAGGGGAATTAGGATTTTCCAAATAAACAGAAGTTAACGTTTACGTCTGCCAGCGAGATGGAGTAGCGCTTCATTAACCTTGCATTGTCTTTCCCTGGGTTGCACAGACAGGCTATTAAACAACATCGTAGATGTCTGCAAATGGTAAACCGAACCCTGCGTTGACAGATTACACAAACACACACTCAAAACAGTGTAGGATCAAATGGCTTCAACTAATGTTTCTTCGTAGGTGTAAACCAAAGCTATAATTCAACTCAAACCATGGACCACAGAACATCGATGTGGTAAAAAAGGCTGTAATATCATTATGAATGTTCTTTTAGGTCGTTCGTTAATTCAATGACATTCCAGTGGTTTTTCAAATTAAAACTACAGCATTCCAGACCAAAGATTTACCACTTCCAAGAGCCCTTTCCTAATGGAAAATTAAACAAAAATGGACAGATTTGACGGAAAAAACAAAAATATTACAGTAAAATGTTAAACAGAAAAGGCAAGTTAGGAGGAATTATTCTATATATTTCTTCATTCTACTTTTTGTTTCATTATAATTAAATTGTTCATTGAAGTCTCGTTTTAATTGCTCTGCCATTCTGATGTTTGTGCCACACACAGATTGATATTGCTGTTTCCATGTAGGGGGTTAAAAATCCATTTTTAGACAGTCAATCATGTGTTTCCTCCTGCATGGGTAACTCTATGAGCATGACATCTGACAAATAACGAAACACCCATGAGAATACCAACTGTAAGCTAAAAGAAATCCACCACAGCTCATTTAACTGTCCAGACTCTATTCCATAAACTCCTACCTAAGGAACTGGAAGCAACCCTGATGAAAAATCCAGCATAAACCAGCATGTACTCTATGCTGGTCCAGGCTGGTTTGTTCTGGAATAGTGCTGGTCTAGCTGGTGGATCAGCACAGTCATGCAAACTGAAGCAGGTGAAGCTGGTTCACCAGCATGCTTGTAGGGTTGAGTGTGAGTTCAGTTAAAAGCAGTTAATAGCAACTAGATAATACAAGTTTAAAATGTAAGATGCTTTTTAAAAATACTTTCATACTCATTTGGGAACTCACGTGTCAAAATCCAGCTGTCAGTCGCCTTTTCAAAAAGTGTATAGTAAAAGGTATGTTCATTGCAATCAGGAGCATGAAATATTAGTGATAGCATGCACTTTCATCATTGCTGAAAGAAAATGAATCTATTTTATTTCACTAACTGCAACACTGCTTCAGTTACTTTTCCTCTATAACTGAGTGTTAGTTTAACATTGAGGGTTTTGATCTGCCAATGAACATGTAACCTGAATCATGTGTTTTTCTTTATTAAAACATCTATTAGAATTAATTGGATAATTGACTTTATTTAACTATTAACACGCACTAAGAAACATGACATGTAATACATACACAAGTTTTGTTGTGGTCTTTCTGGGATCATACCAGCACCCAGAAGACAACATACAGTGCTGGTCATAAAAAGTGCTGGCTCCAAAAATTGAATGCTATAAATGTACGAATGAATATTATAATTATTATTTTAATAAAACTGCCCACTTCTTTAAAGGAGAATTAAATACTATTGAAATACACAAAATACAGTTGTCTGAGACCACCTTGAAAAACTTTTTGGATTAAAAAATATATAAATATATATATATATATATATATTTTTTTTTTTGCAATGAAATAAATTGTAATAAATTATGTATATATTAAAAAAATCTATATGCAAATAAAAAATAGTCCCAACATTATAGTCCCTTTAACATAATTTTAAGCTTGTTATTAATTATTTAAAACATAATGTTAAATCAAATCAATCCAATTTAATCCATGTGATTTGTCATCAGTCACTTGTAGCAACTGGGACACACTACATCGTCTCACGCACACGTCATTTCAGAGCCGCACTCAAGTTGCCCCCCACACCAGCCCTCAGCTCCGAGCGCTTGAGGAGTAAGAAAGCATTGATTTCTTTGCCATCAGTCAGAGAAAAGCCGTTTTCTTGCTGGAAACTAAAACTGAATTATTTATTTCCTCATTCAATTTTTATTGCACTCTCCTGGTGGAAAAATAATGCTTCCTCAATTAGATGGTGTTCCACCCCCACTATCCTGCTATCTTGCCTCTTTCTGCCACGGTCTGGCTCTCCAGCTCTCCTCTGTGCGGTTAAATGTGGACATTGCCGTCGGAAATCATGGAGTGTGACAAAGAGCCACACACGGAGAAGGGAATTAGATCATGTAATCTGAACTGCTGGCACTGGAGTCACTATAACTAACCATATTACACACTGGCCATCTGTAGTGCTTTACTAATGTCTAAACAGAAAAGAGGAAAATGTTATTTGGAAGAGTAGGTTTATGGCAAAAAACAATTATACAACAGTTAGTTCCAGTCCTCTAATGTGATTGGCAAAGCAGCGTTCCAAGAGAGTTAAACGGTATCAACTTTTTCAGAAAGGAATATTCTGAGTTCAATTCTCTCTGGAAGAAGCTCTCAATGGAATTATCCTGTTTAAATAAAGGATTAATAAATAAATAAATTCAATGCAAGCAAAATCGGCAGCATTTGTGGCATGTTCATAACCACAAAAATATGTGGTAATAATATTGACTTGTCACAGAAAGTTATTACATTTTGATGGTGGATAAATCATCCCATGGATGATTATTAATAAAGTAGGGTCCAATGTTATTTTAGTATCATTTAAATACTAATATAGTATTCATAAATATTTTGTATTAGATTTTATTTCTATATTGTCAGTTTTTCTTTTAATTTTAGTCAATATTTGTTTTTTGTTTTCGTTAGTTTTTGTTTTCTATTTAGCTAATTTATTTAATTTCAGATTTAGTTTAAAGGGGTCATGATGACATCAGAGATCAAATTTGCATTGATCTTTTGACATATAAGAGTTTTTTGTACCATTAAAACATCGTGCAAGTTTCATAGCTTAAACCGTCGTCCTCATTATAAACAAAGCATTTATTTAATCGCACTCTAAAAACAGCTCGTTTTGATATTGCGGGATCTGTGGGCAAATTAAATACATTTTCAAATGCCCGCCTCCAGAACAAGAATCAACGAATAGCTACACATCATCGCACCATAGGCCCCGCCCACTGGCCTTCAGTTGCTTAGCTGACATTTGCCTACATTAGATGTGAATGTTGCATCAAAAGCAAATAGAACCCATTATAATCACAGACACTGTCTACACTGGATAGAGTATACAGATGTGCGTTCAGTTTCTGACACACACCTGTCGACAACAGGACAACTGGAAGAGTGAATAAACGTAAGCTTTGACGCCAGAACAGGTTTATTTTAATGGCGTTCCGGATCACATCGGAGGATTATATGTTTGTTTGGAGCATTTTTTTTTTTGAGAGCGATGTAATTGAAAGTTTGTAAATAAACTTGTTGAAAGATGAAGCAGCCAACTGTATTGGATCTAACAGCAGCATCAGAAACCAGAAGTAAATGATCCACATACTATATATACAGGTCCATTTTGGCATACAGCTCATGAAAACCCAAATTCCTGTCTCAAAAAATTAGTATATCATGAAAAGGTTCTCTAAACGAGCTATTAACCTAATCATCTGAATCAACTAATTAACTCTAAACACCTGCAAACGATTCCTGAGGCTTTTAAAAACTCCCAGCCTGTTTCACTCAAAACCGAACTTTATTTATTGAACTGTCATTTAAAAGCAAAATGACCAGTGGCCAAATCACAGTTGCATAGAAATTCAGTACTTCCAAGCATGATTGCGAGTGTGATATCGCTTAAAAAGATTTAAATCAGGATGTCAGGTGCCTCTGGGTAGAGGGGGTAGAATAAAAACAGAAAAGCATTGTGGGTGGATGGTGAAGGATACAGAGAGAGAGAGAGAGAGAGAGAGAGAGAGAGAGAGAGAGAGAGAGAGTTTGTTGCTCACTCCCCTGTTTAAGCCAAAGATCTCCTGGCGTCCTCTGTATTCAAACCTGGCTACAACAACCGATGGCTGATCACAGCCAAAGAGCCTGGTTTGACCCCTGCAGGTGCTTGGGTGATGTGGTCAGGTGTGCATAACAGCATGACAATGCAGCAGCTTGATGAGAGAGAGAGAGAGAGAGAGAGAGAGAGAGAGAGAGAGAGAGAGAGAGAGAGAGAGAGAGAGAGAGAGAGAGAGAGAGAGAGAGAGAGAGAGAGAGACAGACAGACAGACAGAAGTTGGGAATGAAGCAATGGTTGATGGCGACTAAGAAACAGCAGCGGGCTCTCCAGGCAAGAGATGAAATATTTGCAATTCTGCCTGGTCCCTGGGCTGCAGGCCTACACTCCATTTATATGGAAATTAGTTTGTCTTTGCTAAGGTGGGGATGGGGAGAGAGAGAGAGAGAGAGAGAGAGAGAGAGAGAGAGAGAGAGAGAGAGAGAGAGAGAGAGAGAGAGAGAGAGAGAGATGGGGGAATGAGAGGAATTTTATGTTTTTTTATCCACCAGGATTTGATTGGTTCTTGAAAAGTTGTCTATGATATTATTGGATAATATTATTTTTTTACTTTATCAATAGAAAATAAATAACATATAATGTTTTGTAGGTAAGAAAATATAATGTTTTGCAGGCAAAGAAAGGTTACATTATTTGATGAATGGTTATGACATTTGACTTTAATATTTTTTTGTTCACAATTTATAATAATAGCATGTTTGATTTTTCGGGCTGAATATTCTGTTTTACTCAGAAATGCAAATTTTCATGTTAAATTTAAAGGGGTAGTTCAACCAAAAATGAAAATTCTGCCATAATTTAGTCACCCTCGTGTCGTTCCAAATCTGTATGCATTTCATTCTTCTGTGAGACACAAACGAAGATATTTTGAAGAATGATGGTGACCAAACAATTTTGGTTACCTTTGACACACTGTACTGTATAGACTAAAAATCACTGAGAAGTTTCTCAAAATATTTTCTTTGATGTTCCACAGAAGAAAGTTTTTTTGGGTCAACTATCACTATAGAAGAACGCCACGCACTATGGGTCCAAATTTACCGATCTAAGCACATGGTCTAGAGTGCACTTAGAACCCACTTTTGCTAGTTTAACGGCGGGAAAAATGGTCGGCACGCCCAGCGCATGGTCTAAAAGGGTTGTCTCTATTCTCTTAATGTCATGGGTGTGTCTTGGTTTTAACGTGCAATAAACCAATCAGAGTCTCATCTCCCATTCCCTTTAAAAGCCAGTTGTGCTTGCGCCATGGTGGATTCGCTGTTAACATGGGCGGAATTTGCAAGCGTAAAAACTGAACGCTTCTCTAGCGGGGAAACGGATCTGCTTGCTTGCTTTAACCATCTACGGGACAAAGTGTACGTGTGTTGTGGACCCGCCTATAGGCGCATATTACTAACGCGCTCATTAAATAACAAAAAAAAAATATTGCGCCATTGACTTTAGACCAGGTTCCAGTTGGTCAATGGTGTGATCTATTTCAGTTGCCTAAAAATAGCAACGCGCCAACAATGCACCCGAACACACCTCGTGAACCAAACAAACTCCAACGTCCCTCACCTCCAGGCCTCAGATCATGCAGCAGCACTGCTGGAAAATTAGCACATGTTCAACAGACCATTCATTCCAAATCAGTCCATTTGTGATGTGCTCCAGAGCCTGGCTGAGTCTCGTTGGAGCGTTCATGGCCAGCTGCTCCTCTGTGATGCCCAGGGCATTGCTAATACCAATGCTGCTGCCGCTCTTTTCATACAATCAAGCTTAGTCATGACACCAGGACCCACAAGACCACAATGGTTGAGTCACATGATGGTGAAGGTCAGTCACGCTAGGACTGAGGGGGAACACATCACATAGGAGTGAGTAATTCTGTTCTAAAACCTAGTGAGCTGCCAGTTGTTGCCTAAATATAGAGATAAACAGAACATCGTAAGTGAACTGATCGTTTACTGATTTAAAATATTAAAAAACAAAGCAAATATGCATATAAAACTTTAAAATTAACACAATGTAGACTGCATAAGAAGGCAAAATGGAAGCAGCTCACTAGGTTTTGGAAAAGAGCTAAAATCAGGCAAGGCTGAGTGAACACGACAAAGAAGCCTTGTCGGGGGCTCCAGAGTTTAAATGTCCTCAGGGTGGTCTCTGAGTGATTGTCTGTTCGTGGAACATGGATTGTCTTGTGCACTGCCTCATAATCTGTGCCTCAATGCCTCGTTGAAAGGGTGGGAGTGTTTGTTTTTGCTTTGCACCAAGAAGGCTCGTTTTTTTATATGCCAGGACAAGGGTCTTTCTTGTACTGATCCTGTTTCCACTGGTATTGGTGGAAATCACTCTTTCACCCTGATTTTAGACTGGTTTTGAGATTACCTTCACAATGGTTCTTGTTTGGGTTCGTCTGGAGAGGCTGGTCTCGGATCAGTGTAGGAGAGATGAGCTTTCCGCGGCCATGGAGACAAATGTGACACTCTGGATTTAAGAAAAAAACAAAGAAAAAAAAACAAGAGGCATGTGTTGAACGAGAATGGAAAAACGAGACCACACAGGAATTGTGAAAAGATCTTATACTATGCTTTTTTTTATTTGTACCACGTTCAATTATTTTACCGTAAGGTATAGGGGAGAGCAGGGGCAAAGGTCAATTTTTCAGAAAAAGTTAATTTTAAAAGATAATGTTTATATTTTTGCTGTGGTCAATAGGCTATCTCACAATTGTGGTCAAACACCAGGTGGTTTTTTGTACTAATGTAGAACGACTTCAGTATAATTTCATTTTGAACATAAGTTGCACATTGTTACTTTCGACCTGGTTTCCCCATACACTTTGACATGTTTAAATAACAAAGCATTTGTATCAGGCACAGATCTAGCCTGTTTTGTTTGGGGTTTAGTGTAGGTGGTCCCTAATGCTTGAATAATGAGATAGGCCTACTGCAACCACTAAATTAAGAAATCTAGAACTGAGTATCTAGCTACACTGTGACTGCAACTTAATAAAACATGTAAAATAATGTATTAATGACAATATAAAACAGAAGAAAGTTTTCAGTGAATTAAAGTTAAGGGAAATATAAAACGCAGTAGAGATCAACGGAACGTCTATGACAGAAAAACGCCCACGTGGGTGTACCTGAGATAAAGATAAAGCTGCAATCTTCATGTCTGGAGGAAAGTTGTCTAGTGCTTTAATGCACCATTTACACAGTGTCTACTATACCGCAAGCGAGCAACACGTCAAAACTAGATCGCAACTAATGCAGCTGGGCTGGCACTGGCGCGACGCAGGCTCGTTTTTAACTGTCATAGAAATGCGATGCAGATATTCATGTTTTAGGCTACATGGATCCCATGTAACATATTGTAGCCTACTCGTGAAAATATAATGTAAACGATGTAACGTAACTGCATGTGTTATTCCAAACACTGTTTGTATTTATGGCGTATCAAATGTCTAATAGAAACGCTTCCACTAATTATTTTGGAAAGCGATGTATTTACGCGCTGATAATTCGTTTTTTTATATATAACTCTCGCTAGTTATAGTCAAGCACTTAACTTTTGTGGTTTTTATTATATGTTTATTACTTTTAAGATAATGTATGCTATAGTGTTGTCAGAAAACTAACAAAATTAACTTGTAGCACATACATAGCGCAATTTAAAATGTAAAGTCTTTCTCTTCAGGAAAATAAATGACGTGGTGCACATTTTTGTCCAATCAAATGCTTTTTTAAAAAACAAGAGCTGCATCCAAAATTGCATTCTTCCCTAGTAGGTGAAAAACAGTGACAAAATAAGTAGGCTACGTTATGTCCGAATTCACAGTAGCCTAATCATAAAACAGTAGGACAGAAAAGTACCGGGATACCCTACAACTTCTGAAGTGCATAGTGGTACAGACACTTTGTAGGCCAACTGGCAGTTAGCATCACTAGCCATTAGCCTACCCTTCAAATTGCACAAATTGAAATTGTGAATTGAAAATACGCCCAATGGAAACACATACATTTTAGCTAACACTCCCATATCGCAAAAAAGTTTTTACGATCATTCTTTAAAGATGCCGGGGTAGTATACGTAAACCTAGGCTACCAACATCCGTCGCCATGACTTTTTGGAATGACTTATCTTGAGAGGAAAAAAAGTCGCATAAAATCGGTTAATGGAAATGCCGTCATTTCGTAATATTTTGCTATCGACATTAAGAAAATATTGCAAGAGTTTTGCGCAAATCTGTAATGAAAACGCGGCTACTTGTTCCCTCGATAAAAACCCATCAGGATTTTCCCATAGGCTTTTGGATTATCACAAACATTAAGCTCAGTGATCAACAAGTTTATGATACTTACAAATTTTATCAAGATAATTATCACAGATGGACACAACTTTTATGAATTTAAAAGCCTAAAGGCAGTCACCAGAAGTAAAGAGCTAAAGGTAGGCTATTAACGAACTACAACACAGTCCCACAAATTCACCATCACTAATGACAGCACTTCGACAACTCTTTCAGATCTAAAAACATTTTTTTGTTAGAACGTTTGAGTTATAATAGTTTATAAGAGCACAGTTATAAGCATAATGAGATGTCTAAAAGAATGTAAAAGCAGAATGAGTTTACTTGTTCAGCATGATGTTTAATCTCCTCAACTGCCTCTGTAGTCCCATTTAGGCACTTGTTAGCAACCACCTTTTTAAAGACATGTAAACATCTTAAAAAATCACTAATGATATCAGGTAATATTGATGTATGTTATGTCGCAGAATAAAACGTGAAAGTGTCTTGAGCTTGTGTTCACCACAGATCCCATTCAAAAATGCTTTGACTTCGGGATGATGGAACTCGTTACAAAGTGATGTCATACCTGCACCACTCTATTAGATGGACACTTTACTATCCCATGAGGCCACGGGAGAGGATTTAAAAATGGCAGTGAAGCTACGCAACTGACGCTGGTAGGTCACGTGATAATGACAACATGACAAATGTAGTACATCTAGATTACATTTTACACATATTCATACTATATAGAAAGTACTTTTTTAGCAGCCGTGAAGTAATTATTCAAAATAAGTACCTACTCAAGAGAGTATGCGATTTCGAACGCAGTCCATGTCTTGCATTTAGTCAGATAGGCCTATACTAAAAAGTTTTTTATAATGAGCTGTTTGTCTGTGATTGATCAAATGATTGTGAAGAAAGTAGTTTTGTATATGGATTTGCCAGGCTATGATGTTCATTAAAGTATAAAGGCTGTTTTAAAACGGTAACCAGTCCTTTCGATATGTCTGGCCCCAGCTGTTTTAATAGGAAATAAGGCAGATATCTGAAACATGCTCCGCTTTGTGCCTGACAGGCTGATCGGTCTTGCAGGCTCAGTAAGATTAAGGTTAAGGCCTCGTCATCCTGTCAGAGTCATGCCAATAAAGCTTTCTGAATTGAGAAGCACTATCCTTCAATGGGCGGAAATATAGCAGCAAAGATTTCCGTTTTAAACAAACAGTATTTAGGGTATGCCGAACTCTATGTGGCTCAAATGAGAATTCTGTGGCCTTTCTAAGGCATACACATGGTTTATTTCTCTCTCCAGAAATCAATATACTTGTTCATCACGTAATGTTTGGGCTTTAAATATTTTTAATAGATATCCGAGGTCACTTTCCGTGCGTATATCAATTTCAGATAGGACTCGCCATATGAATGCAATCTTTATTATCGATCAGACGGTCAATATTAAACTATCACGGAAAGAGAATGCACAATGACATTAAATACGCCGGCTATTAGAGCCCTTGGGGTGTACCATCTCTGTTTAAAATGAGAACTATTCCTAACCCAGTATTTGTCAGAGAATCAATCAATGTGGCACATCAATATCTGTAAGTGTGTTTGTATGTGCACTGTCCTCCTATTTTGCAGCCATGTTTCTCCCCGGAAAAGCTGGATTCTCATTCGTATTCTGGCAGAATCCTCTGGCAGTGAGACTGCAGTTGCTCTCAGAGCAGGCGTGGTCACATGGGCAAACGATGAGGGAAGAAGACAAGAAGAGGGTTGGGGGAGGGATGGGGAGGGGATGAGATGCTCGAAACGGAAAAGAAACGGACAGGGTCAATAAAAAAGATGGGTTAGGGAAAACAAAGATGGATAGCTGAATGCAAATTCTAGAAGAAAAGAGAACACAAAAGGGCTGCACAATTAATCGAAATAAAACGGCAATGGCCTGACGCGATTACCAAATCATAAAGGACGTGATTTAATTAAATTAATATATTTTTATCTAGGCCTATTTCAGAGTGAAGTGTTTTTTGTTTTTACTCGTGAGCAGCTCATTATCCAGTATTTTCAATGTCTCGCAGTGGCTTGGTTCATAGTAAATAAAAAAATAAATAAAAAAATACATGCAGACAAAAAACATATATCATAGCCGCGATAATTCGTTCTCTCATTTTAGTAAATCATGCCCACAAATTAAGAATCTGTTCCCATGACTCATTCATTTGTTCCCTTGTTTTAGCAAATTGTGGCCACGTTGAACTTATTTGTTTCCTCGTTTTGATTTCCCTAAAACAAAGGAACAAATTATTACAACGTGGTCATGTTTTAGTAAAACAAGTGAACAAATTATATAGTGCGCACGATTGACTTAAAACGAGGGAACAAATTAGTAAAACATGCTGACGTATTAGTAAGTCGTGGGAGCGAATATTTAAGCCGCCTTTCCACTGTACACGACATTCACATTCGATTGTCGCATTTCGCCCCCTAGTGGCAGTCGCAAGGAACTTTAAAATTGGTCGTGAAGCAACCGTAAAATGATTTTTTTAAATAATTATTTATAATTGTATATATCCACACAAAACAAATGACCCTCAATACATCTAAAATAAACATAGATATTGATTTACTAATTATAAAAAAATCTGCCATAATTATTAATAACTGCAATTTTACAGAAATAGTGTGTACAGAATAACGTTAAAGTGTTAAAATGTTGGTAATTCTAGCTTCGCGCTCATAGTTTTGATTAGAATACATCACATCCGGTCAGCCGCAGAAGTTCAAATATTTCAACGCATCAGAAGCTCAAATCTGATCCAAAATCTCCGCATACACATATGATCAGAACTCCACGCAGCTCCCGTAACTACTCTCCATTGGAAATGAATGACTTCTGATCCAACGGTTGTCGTTTGTTGTGGAAAGGCGGCTTTAATTTGTGGACACGATATACATATTTCCCCCTTCATGTCATGTTTGGGGCTCCGCATATTTTAAATCGTATTGGCAATTCTATCAGAAATTGTACAGTCCTAGAATGCAATTCATGTTTTATATGTAAATGTATGTCTCTGTGTGTGTTTTTTTTTTTTTTTATAAGATGGCACCCGCCAGGTCGCATACTTCTGGCACAGTTGCACCAGCCAAGCAACTGCCATTGAGCTGAATGGGAATGTTAACAGATAGCTTTCTCGATTCCTCCTTGTTTGGACCTCATGGGTAGCAGGGGCATCGCACGCTAACCTCCAGCTCAGGCTAGTGCACCATTAAGGCCCGAACGATTGCTTGTTCTGTCTCTCTCTCTATTTTCCATCTCTTCCCCCTCTCTCCTACTTGCTCTCCCCCTCCCGTCGGCTGTCAGAGAGATGTGTGTGGGCAGCATTGTGATAGGAATAGATGTTCCCCTAAGCGAGACCTGCAAAAGCCATTTGAAATCTGCTTGATGGAGAACAGTAGGTAAGAGAGTGGGCCGCTTGCTTTTCTGTTCTCTCTCTCCCTCTCTCTTTATCTCTCTCTCTCCCCCCTGTCTGTTGTTCCCTCCTGTTCCCCCTCTTCCACATCTTTTTCTTTCTTTCGCTGTCCTCTTTTTCACCCTCTCTCTCCTCCCTGCATTCTGCCATTTAAAGCGTTCCTCCATCTCAGGTGACACTCCCCCCCTCCGTCACACCATTCGTTTGCCCTTTCTCTGTCTATCACACAAACTCCCTACCTCCTCTTTTCTCATCTGTTTTTCTTTCACTTTCTTTTCTTTTTTATCTGGGCACGCATTCCTTTCCACCCACACTCGACATACTCTCTAACTGATTCCAAGTGTCTGGGCCCCAAGCCTCATCGAACAGACGTGCATACACATACACACAATGCTTAAAAGAAGAAAAAAATGGGCCCATGAAGACCTTTTCTAGTATTAACCTCATTTACCACAATGATTTGCCTCACACCGTTTGTTCAGAACTGATGCTACTGCCCAGAGGAACATTTTATTGCTCAGTAGTTGTTCCTTCATAGCTCAGGAGACTTAATGGGTTCTTGGTTGTTTTATTCAGGTTTTATTCAACTTTCTTTAACTTCTTTAAAGGGGTAGTTCACCAAAAAAAAGAGAAGAAAATTCTGTAATTATTTCCTCTAATTCACTTTTGTGTTGATTTTGGACCCCATTAACCTTCGCTTTATATATATAAAAAATCAAATCATCTTTTGTAATCCACAGACGAAAGAACATCATACAGGTTTGGAAGGACCCAGTGTTGAGTAGGGGGGATTTCAGGGTGGTTGCCATTGAGATGATTTGAAAAAAAAAAATGTCCCAATCAACCTGAATTCACCACATTCTTTTTTGTGTGTACTATCCCTTTAACATGGTGCCAGCAACGGACAGATCATTGGTTCGATTTCTCAGGAGCACAGCTGCTGATAAAATGTATCGCTTGAATGCACTGGTGAAAGCGTCTGCAAAATGCATAAGTGTATTATGTTCCATGCTAGGCTTTTGATTATGTTAGCTATGTTTAGTTGCTTTCATGGAGATCTGGGTTAAGGTCTGTTTGCCTGTTTCTTCCGAAACTAAATTATCTGTGCTACCCACATTCATTTATATTTTTCGTTTAGCTTAAGAGCATTTTTGATACTTGATTAAATTTTCTCAGATGTTTCTCCTAAAACACCATAGGAAACATGAAATTAAGACAATTGTTGATGTGGACTAGAGAATATTATTTTATATACTATTTTATAATTTTTTTTTTGATTAAGCAAGTGACCATTTGCTCTAACATTGTTCAAACCATCTCTCTATCTTTTTTTATTTACAGGTGAAAACAGAAAACCTCATCCAATCAAAAGTGATTGAAAGGACACTTTCCGTCTCTGTTTAATGAGGTTGCTACAGGTCATAGCATCGTTACATTTTAGAAATGTTTTAGGCCATTTTATTGATAGTGAGAGTGGAGATTTAAGAGGAAACATTGGGGTAAAGAGGAAGAACGAGACGCAGACCGAATTCAAACCCATGTCATGGGCATGTGTGCTAACCGCTAGGCTAATGAAATGCAGTGACTAAAGTTGGAAGTGGAATACTAGCATACTGCTCAATATACACTGCGTACTAGTATTATATTTAAACAGTGTGTATAACAGTATGCAACAGTAAACATTTAGTACAATAATATTCTACATGGCTTTGTTAGTGTTAGTGTAACATGAATTCATTAAGGGGCTTCCAGTAATCGTCCTGCAAATAATATTTTATATTAAAATGTAATAACTTTTGGCTGTCTAAACAAATTATAGCAACTATTAAAGAAATAGTAAGAGTAGTATGGTTTCCGAACATAGCCTCTGATGTTGAGTTGAGTGCTGCGTTTTTACATTTTCCTGCTGTTGCATCATTGTTCTTTCATATGCTTTCTTGCTCAGTTCTTTCAGTTCCTCTGATTTTTTTTTCTATATTTTCATCAATAATTGAGATTTTGAAGTCGCCATGAATAATGCACAACGCATTGCTAACCATACAGTACATGCTCTGAGTCTTAAGCTGCGAAAGTCTTTGTTGTGAACTATTAAGAGGACAATCAGGACACTCGTCTTTATTTTCTTTCCCCTTTCTGCTCGTGTTGTCTTGTCCCCCTTCACACGAAATAAAATTTTCGCTCCTTGTCTGTCACCGAGATTACATGCGTTTATGACAGTCCTTTCGGTTGAAAAAAACAACAGAAACAAGGATAACCACCAGTGCCTGACAGAGGATTTCGCTCACGATCCCCTTGCTCCACAATGAACCCCACTATCACACAAACTTAATCCCATCTCCTTAAGAGTCAAAGCATTCTGAGCGTTGTGTGCATTGTGCCGACGTTATATTAATTTTTAAAAACCTTGTATTCCTTGAGACTTGCTAAGGTTTTTGTTCTGGAGGAAAATAGTATTATATTCTAGGTCCAAGGCTGATATATTTTCATGGCCTTGTAGCAAGTTATTTTGAGCTTGAGAGGTGCTGTAATAAAGCTCACAATCTGTTTTTCTATAAATGTCCTCAAGTAATGAATATTGGCACTGCGCTGGTTTGTGAAGGAACATGACTGAATTAAGCTATTGAATTTCACGGTTGTGATTATAGACATCAACTGTCAGCGTGAAACGATCACATTTCAATGACACATTCAAAAGTGCTAAAAAAAAAGCCTGCTTCGCATATCAACATCTTGTGCAGGTTTTTTTGGGATGTTTACTGTTAGCTCAACCCTACAATGTTTCCTGTTTCCCAAACGCATTCACTGCAAAAAAAAGATAACTCTTATAAGTACAATCAACTTGGATGTTTAAGTCACTTTAACTTAAATTACATTAAACTGACTTGAATGAAAATGAGTTGAATCTTGTATAACTGTATAACTGAGTTAAAGGAATGTAAAAACATATGTTGTCATAACTTGCCTAAATTGATAATATACATTTCTATAGATTTTAATAGATTTCAGCATTCAAATTGCCTGCACAAGGAGTGTGTTGCAGGATAGCAGAAGTGCATTCTTTATTGCATAAAGGGCTTTGAACTTGTTAAAATTGAACTAAATGTATCATATTTTTTTTAGTATACACTTTTATTAAGCCAAGTAGCATAACAAAATAAGCTACTCAAATTTCCTACTTTTTTGCCAAATAAAAAAATACTAAAGTTGGACAGAATCCAGTCAATTTTATACTTCATAACTATACACTTTAGGATTTGTCTTCCGTTTTGTGTAGATTCATTAAAACTTGGATGTAAATTTGACATCCCTCCAGATTTTTCTGGTTTCTAATAGTTCTCAATTGCCTACTGCTGATAACAAAATTTGGAAGCACTCAGAAATCTCTTTTTTTCCTGTATAGATCTGAGGTTTGTTTGTACTATCATTGTGAAAACACTGTGAGTCTTGCAGTTACGCAGGCAATTATGCACTGCTTACATTTTTGGTGCGGAACAGCTCCCCCAAGATCTTCATGAAAACAACTAAACATAGCTAACATAATCAAAAACTTGACATAATACAGGCAAAAAGGAGAACAAAAAGTTTGGGTTTGGAATACTAACAGCAAAACTTTTAAAACAATAATTCCTTCCCTTTGTTTTTCTTTTCACTTCACTCTTTCCCACACCTCAGCCGCAGTGTTTAAGTTCCCGTCATGTAAGAATTCACCACAACCCTCCCTAGAGGACGAGTCTGTTTACGCTTCACATCAAATGCGCTTTTGAACCACCCCGACGACTCTCTGAACATCTGTATACATATATACATAGAACCGAATGCTGACTTATCAGTGTGTTGTGTTTGTTTTGCAAATAAAGCAGTTCTGTGGCAGGATCCTTCTAAGCCGGTACTTGCTTCTTTTTGCATGGGTAACATTGGGTATGTCTAGTGGTTTTTACACTGGACATCAAGTGGCGACCTTGCACAGAAGCAACTGTCTTTAAAATCAAGCATAAAAATGTATTTATATTCTGATGATTTTCGTGATTTATGAGCTGGTTCTTTTCAGTGAAATCATGAAGCATGTGCAGTGTAGTTCGAATCAGAAACAGTGACAGTAGTTAGATTTATGACTCTGAACTGATTTTTAGTGATTCAAAAACTTCTTAGTTTGTGTTCACACTTGTAGTTCGGTTCGCTTGGTTCGTTTGGTCCGGACCAACAAAAAAAAAAGAAAAATGGTCCTGGTCCACTTAGTGTTCACATTGGCATTTTAACACCCATTCAACACCTTAAGTCAAAGGGAAATGTATCCAAACTCATTGGTCTGCTTTTATGACTCTTTTACGCTTGTTGTATGTGAGTAGCTAGAATCCCTCAGTCACACAAACAAAGATCTGCTGCAAGGAGACGCGGTTCTGATGCCTGTACTAAACTGTGATGGGTTGGTTCGTTTACATGGCTTTGGTCTGTGTTGCGTTCATATTTAGCCGCATAATTCGAACTGCACCAGAGTTCGTTTGGAAGCGGATCATGACCCATTTTTTCAACCGTTTGGATGGCAGCGTTCACGCTTATTCATATTAACCGCACTAATAGAGCGATCGCACCAGGGTTCGTTTTAATTGCACCAAACATGCCAAGTGTGAACACACTCTTGTGAATCTGTGCTTAAAGGGTACTTTGCAGATTTGAAATCAGTTTCGCATCAGCAGTAAATTAATAATGTGTATTTCTCTGTTACCTGCACTGAGATATTCTCAATTGTCAGTAAAATACTTTTAACGGCTTTTGTGAGAATTAGAGATCGCACTTCTGCATTTTTGTAGACAAAGTTATAGTTTGAAATTTTATTTAAAAAAAAAAAACATTTTGCCTTTCTACTGCATAGACAGCCAAGTTTTATTAAAAGTACATCTTGTCAGCGGCAAATTACCCCTTTAATCAGCCAATCTGACTCCTTTTGCTGAATCTATTTGCATGAAATACACCCAAAAAAGTGTTCAAGATTGGCTACATTACTTACAATTCCTATTTCCCTGATTTTCGTCCATGTTGGCACCTGCCAAATTTGTCTACCTTTTACTGTGTAGGCTTTAATTAGTTGCTTTGACATCAACAACAAAAGCTATAAGAAGCAAGAGTTTAGTTTTGCGGTCCGCAAAAATGATGTATGTAATGATGGCTGGAAAAGATTTGGTGGTGAAAAGAAAACGTCTTCTAATGAGCTAACAGCAACAAAACACATGATTTTGTTTTCCTTTCTATCCGCGACTCCTCTCGCATTTCCGAACAAAAACAAATCCTTGTTAGAGGAGTTTGTCTAGCAGAATACACAAGCAAAATCCTCCAATCAGCCCCGATGTTTTGAAAAACAAACAGAGGAGACATGCTGAACTCCTAAAAGGTGCAGATTTGGTCACGCATAAGTCAGGGGTCGAGTTTGAAAAGGCTTTGGTTCATGGTTGACTGGTCTTCTGTGGCTGACTGCCTGCTGTTAAAAACACACTAAATTTCACAAAGGAGAGGTCTGAGAAGTGGGCAAACAGATGACTGCTCTTTCAAAAAGGTTGAAGGGGGCATTTCGCTGAAGCTGTGCTCCAGGAACCAGCTTGAAGGTCAAACCGAAATGGCCATGTGCCGGTTGCTAATGCCTGTGGTGTGTGGTCAGCAGTATTGCACCCATTCACAGTCTTCACACAAAAGGAATTGCCTCAGCTTCCTACATGTGTTGGGGACAGTACCCATTTTCTGCTTATCGCTCTTTTTTTTTCTTCGCAGGTTAAGAGTGCATTGTTCTGCCGGCCTTTCTCAGCCTCTGTGGGTTGATGTGTCAGCGGATGAAGCGCTCCGGTCTTGACTGCAAAGGTCAAAATATAACAGGAGGAAATGGCCTTCATGTACATGTGCACAGCTTTGTTCTAGCCTACGCTAAATTTAGCACCCAGAACTGGATACTACAACACTTATCTTTACTATATCTGACATGTAAAGTCACAATGGTGCCACGTCACGGCTGTCCTTTGGCTCGCCGGTAACGGCCATTTACATACGGCGTGTCCCGCTTATTTGCCTGTGGGCTGTTTTATCTTCACCGCGTGTCGTCACGGCGTGCCATCTTTCTTATTCCCTTTTTGAACAGACACTTTTAATGCGATGGCTTCCCTCCCAGGCCTGGCATGCCTGCAGCTCCCTCCTATATCGCCACTGGCCAGATTCCCAGCCTGTGTACTCTGGCAGAGTGGCCCTGAAGCGTCAGCCGCTTCCTTGCAAAAGTAGCAGCCAAAACCGTTAGTCACCAGCCCCACTGTGAGACAGTGATGGCTGAAAGGGCCTAAGGCCAGGCCTGAAGAGGTGGCTGCTCGACTATATGTGTTCGGATGATTTCCGGAGGAGGGAGCTTGGCACTCCTAACACCTATATCAACATTTTTCAGAAGCCGGGATGTGAACAATGAGGGGTTTTCAGCACCGGCTTCTCCTGTAAAGGCTGACGAGGTGACAATGAGTCACTCTGTGCTACACCGGACGACTCTAAAGCTTCCAACGCCCTAGTCAGACGTTAGACCTCGCGTTGACTTTGAAACCCAACCCGCATCTGATGCGGGCTCTTTGTAACTGCATATCCGCTGTGATGCATTTTGACACGGCAAATCTGAGAAGAAAGAAAAACAAAAATGCGGCGAGGCAACGTGCAACGCAGCAAAGTTCTGTCAACGAAGTCGAAGGAACAGAGTCAAATGGAGGCTTAGGGCGGGTTTGTTATGACACCAAACAAGGGGCCCTCTGGAAAAACAGATAAAAGTGGAAACCAGAGACGAGGAAGCGCACAAACGAAGAATAAATAACATCCAGCCGTTAGAATAATTTCCACCTACAAATTCTCAGTGCTGTCTTGCTAACTAATTTATGTTAGCAATAATATAGAACTGGCATGAATGGTTGGTCCAAAAAAGACTAGTTTCAAAATACAACAGTTCATTGTCAAGCAAAAATGTAAATGATTTTCCATCTGGTTTTCAAGCAAATTCATGTTATCCAGATTGACGTAAACAAAAATCATTTAGCTAATTGGAGTGAACAGCTGAACGTACGTATCTTTAAAATATGAATAAATCCTGATTCATCAATCATTTTCATACTAAATGTATTCTAAATTTAGGGAAAAAATGTATCCAACCCATACACAAAAATCAGATATGGCCTTATAAATGTATTAATATGAAATTTTATTTGTATATACTTCACCTATATTTCATCTTATACTGTAAAATAGTACGAAAAACAGCATTATAGCTCGAGCTCTGAGGTTCAGATACACATATACAGCTGGCTTATGGGATGTCCATTTTAAAGGTGTTTATTACAACGTGCGCTCTCATGCGAGAGAGCGTCATATGTTGGCGAAAAGCTCTAAAGAATAAGTTGTGTGGAGATGGTGTGGGCGTGTTTTGCTAACATTGGGCATGCAGTCCCTCATTTAAACTACTCCCAATTCATTAACATTGCAACGAGGTTAAGAACAGATTCATGTGCGTATGCATGTGTTGTGAATTAGGCAAAACATTTTTTTTTTGTGAAAAGTTTTTCTGTGTATATTAAGACGAATAATCCATGCAATTATTGGTGTATGAGACCCATTGTTTTTGAGGTAATTACAAAACCAAACACACAACCCAGAGACCTTATTTTTATTGCATATTTACGATTCCACACCGACGTCATATATCCAAATGTGGGTAAATTAGTGGGACAGTGTATAATGACTCATGAGCGTTTGTTTAAGGTCAGGACCCTTGAGTGTGTTGACACAGCTGTCGTGGGGGCACTGCAGAAGAAAGACATAGGGAAGTTCATGTAAAGCTGGCCTGAGCTCAGGGTCAGGGCCAATGTTTACGTATGTGCATTAAATGTGAATTCTGGCATTTCAGTTCCTCCACAATAGACATATTGGCTTCCTGGATTTGGCATTTATGTTGCATTAGCAAAGTAGTGTGGATAAGGTTGTGTTTGTTTTAGTTGTGCTGCATTTCAAGGCTCCTTTGTCCAGATTCATCTCTCAACATGGCCCTCATCACTGTCAATGGAGAGGCGCCTGTCTATAGCGTTACAAGCTAAGGAAGTGTAGTGGGGATTGCATGCTCATCAGTTCTTGAGCTCAACCACTAGTGACCTTTATCCTTCACAAACTTCCTGTTGGTACGTATAGTAGAATATCTGGTCTCTGACATGCAAAATAACCGCAAAGTGAGTGCTAACTCTAAATTTTCTTTGCTAACACTTTTTATGCCAATTTGTTCCTGAGTAAGTTTTGTTTTACTAGTGCTCTGGATTTTGAGCGTATGAATGACAGAAGTCTTTTTAAAAAGCAGATATCTATTTCTAGAACTCTTCAATGGCAGTTCGATTTCATTTCTGCCACTGAGCAGTTATCCAAAATGCTAATTACGCAACTGTTCCCGCACAGGTAGAGATCCAGGCTCTGTCATCTCAATCTTAACAGCAGGCCATCCAGCGATCCGTTCAGATACATCAAGGATCAACGAGACACACTGTATTTATCTTTAACTTTAAACGTTATGATGCTCGACTGCTCATTCATATTCTCTGCTTCACCCATGGAGCTGGATTAGCATCCAGATGCCACAACGTGATGGGGCTCACCTATGTGAAATGGTCCATGAAGACACAAGCTGATATGTCCTGTATCTACTGATCACTTTGTCTCAGTTGACATTTCAGTCCCTTTGTCTGTGACTACCTGCAATGAAACTGATGGGAAATTTCTGGATTTGGCAGGGATGACATTTGGATGAATGGAGCTGGCTTTCCATCAGGTGACTCGGAATATTCGGTCATTTCACTGTACTGCACTTTTGGTGCTGTCCACTGCAACTAAAACCCTTTAAGGTAACCCTTAAGTTCAAAAACATAGTTGATATTGTATAAAACAATACTTTACATTTTATTTTACATTTGATTTATGTTCAAAAGTGATAGGTAGGAAATAGGAATTTGCTAAATGCAATACAAAAAAATCTGTTTCAAAATGGCAATCAGTATTGACAATGTTTGCCTTTACGTTTCCACAGAAATACTCTGCACTATTCTGCCGCAAATGCCTGTGACACTCAAGTCCCTACTGCCTTTTCAAAGCCAGTTAAACTTTCTTTGAACCTCTACCCTCTTAAGGAAAAAGCAATATTGTGTTTTATTTGTGTAATCTCGATGTTCACACTTTGTGTATGTGTGAGTGCAAGGCACTCCCAGTGTTTCCCCTTTAGTGGAATGCACTGTATGTCCTTGCTTTGAGATATTGCTGTGTCATGAGCACAGATAGATGGTGATGGAATTGGGATGCATTTCAATTGCTGTATTCAATTGGTAGAGCAGCCAGAATGTTCTTCAAAATTTCCACTCTTGTGTTGCACAGAATAAATACATAGTTTTGAATCGAGTAAAATGAGGACATTTTCTTTTTTGAGTGAACTATATCCCTTTAAATGTCTTGAGCATTTGTATGCTGTATCTCAACTGTGTAATTATCCCCACCGAGACGTTATTTTATGCACATGCTGTGTGTTGCATTCATATAATTGTCATTTGAAGAAGGGTTTTAGGGATTTGTCCTCTGTTTACCTCGAGCCTTCTTAGTGTAGCCTAGCATTCCTTTGTTGTCGGACCTTGAAAGGAATATAAATGGTTGCATTTGAGGATTAGAGACGGATTTGTTTAGAGCAGCGCGAGATAGATGGCAGTGCTGTGTTCCGTTTGCGTTTGCCTCAGCTCGTCGTCTGTGCGCGCGCCGTGAGGTGATGCTTCGCTTATGACGCACTAGCCTGCACGATGACGCGCTCTCTGAGATTACAGTCACTGAGGTAAATTGAGGAAAGAACGCCAGGCACTGTCAACAGCAGCGAGTGCGTGAATGGCGAGTTACACACACACACACACACACACACACACACACACACACACACACACACACACACACACACACACACACACACACACACACACACACACACACACACACAGGGGGAATAGTGTGGTTTATGAACGACACGAAGGGATGCATAACAATAAATCCATTTTTGGATAACTTTTTCGTTCTCCTCCACCTTCCAGCTGAAAATGACTCACCGTGAGAAATGTGTAAATGTCAAGGGAATTATTCGTTGCTGAGTTATTTACCAGCACCACGTACGATCCGCTGACTGACTGCGATAAAACAGGTTAAATTACTTTACGTCACCTTCACAGAAAATAAAAACCTCCCCACTCGTTCTCCTGGGGAGGGTCACGCAGAACAAACGTGTTTCTCGTGCTTCTCATTGTCTACTCAAATACCTGGAAGTTCATGGTGAACTGCCACAATATACATCCTTCCAGCCCGCTTTTATTATACCTCACAGTTGCACAGTTGTCACAATGACAAATCACTGATGTAATCAATACTTTTTACAATAGGAAAAATATGCATGACTTGAGATGTAAGGTTATGGTGTTTTCAGAATCTATAAATCATAAAGATACTGTAGATGTTTTTTTATGATTTGTTTTCACGTTTTCATTTAACCTGATTAAATGTTGTTAAACAAGTGCTTAAAACAAAAGTAACCTCATTGTCATCATTCTTCTAAGTTCGTGCTTAAAACAAGAAAAATGCATCCTCATTATATTTTTTAATTTAATTTTTATTTACTTTATTTTATTAACATTTATCGTTTAATATTTTTTAAACAAATTTGACCAAATTAATGCTTAAAGCAAGAAAAATTTGCATTTTTAAATTTACTTTAGCCTATATTTGTTTATTTATTTTCAATTAAATATTATTTTAATAATTTGACATTTTAATATTTTTAAACATAAATCTGACTAAATGTTGGTAAATGCCTAAAACGAGAAAAATCAAATAGCCTATCTATAGATTTGCTTCCTAACGAAATTTATCTTCATTCTTTACATTTTTTTTAACTGGAACACAAGATATAAATTCTCTATCAATGAATCTTTGTGGGTGCATAAATGGTTTCTCTTCAACATGTTTACTGTCACCAAAAACGAGCCTGACAGGATTTCTTTTTAGGATTTGAGCCCAGCCGTGTGCAAGCATGTGATGTGGAGGCGGAGGGGGCGTTTAGGGAAGATGATCAGGGGGTTGTGGAGTGTGATTTCGGATCAGACGCAGCTTTTTACAGTCTGATATTTAAACCCTTTGTCCTAATGTAGCTCTGTGAAAATTGACTCAGACTGAGGGCTGTGTAGGCAACTTCCTGGCCTGAACTCCACTCCATACTCCCACACAGCCAGCCGGCTCTTTTTAGATACTCAACATTAGGTCTGGCCAAGACTCATTGCAGAGTGTGGACTGGAGGAGACGGAGGTAGGCTGGAAGTGTTTGCGAATAACTTTCATGGCCTCGACTGAGTGCTTTGCAGACCTACCGGCATAGTGCAAGACGCTGCGACGAGCTGAAGTACAAGTAGATCAAATGCCATTGACTTGTAGTTTTCAATTGGCCCTATATAAACATGATACAGCAGCGCAGAACTATTCATGAGGGAACATTTTCTGAAAATTGTTATTTACTCACCCTCATGTTCTTCCAAACCAAAATGGTCACATTGTTTTTAGTTCATACAAAAAAAGTCAATAGAGTCCAATGTTGATTTGGGCTTCATTGACTTTCAATGGGATCAAGTGTTGTTTTGGACCGCGTTGGCTTACATTTTATGGACAAAACCGCCGAAACATCCTTTAAAACTGGGGTTTTCAACCTGTTTAACACATTTTCCCATGATCATATAGGACTCAAATTTCTTAGAACTTGTATGTTGTATGTTACGTTGTATGCTCGTAATGTATTTATTTTTTTAAGTTATAAAAATGACACTGACAACATCTCATTTGAATCGCAGATACTGAATCAGGACAAGGTGTTTTTCTCAGGTACTTGCTTAAACTGCGTCTGACAGCTTTCATGCACATCTTTCAAAATAAAAGTGCATCAGAAAAATTACTTTTTATTTTTCTTGTTGTTTCTTTGACTGCACACTCCGTGACCCACCAGTTGAGAAACACTGCTTTAAAAGAAAGAAGTTATATAGGTTTGGAATAATATTTTTGAGGGAACTATCCCTTTAATCAGCTGACAATACCAACATGTTGATTTGTAAACATGTTACTAAAAAGTCACTGAGCTAGTCTGTTAAAAAAGTGACTCAATTTGTTATTGCATTTAAAACAGTGCGTGCCATTGATTACATCATCCACGATTGTTCAGTTGAAGAAGAAGAATCTGTAGTTTTTTGTGTGCTAATGAGCAGTTATGACATCAAAGGAGGGAGGTGCTGTTTACTTTTGGCGGGTAAGACCGATGTCACAATGTTCCCAGTGTACTACATTGGGTCACTAATGGCCAAGGCTACATGCTGTGCATTCGAATCTACTCGTTGCACAAGTGCACCTTACTGCAGTGTACTTACTTTTTGTACTCCTAAATTAGGACACGCCTGGTAAAGAGGCACCGCTGATGAAGCACTGCACTTCCTCAAAGACAAGATGATGCCCACTTCTGTATCAAAAAGAGCATCTCAGTCCTCTAATCAAGAGGACTTCTGATAGTCCTTGTTTTGAGGGGTTCCAACGAAAAGACTCATTGAATTAAGGTGTTTTTTTTAAATGGAATAGATGCACTTGGGCATGCTCAAGAATAGAGAAGCTCACAGTCCCCATGCCAGCTTAAAATTGCTAATGTGAAAACTATACAAACATGATTGCATTTAATATAATGGATTTGCATTGGATATTTCTGTGTATAATGTGTAGTCACATTAGAATAACAATACAATATAAATCAAAAAGAATAAAATATAAAATGGATTAGAAATAATCAGGAAAGTTAAAAATAAAAAGTTCTGTCATGAAACTCTAGATGGCACAGGCTAATAGGTCCTTAATTCAAACTGCTTGCAATCACATCATTCTCTATGGGGCACAGCTGATTGGTTCCTGCTGTATCAGTAGCCAATGAGCTCAACCTTTAACGCTTTCAGAAATTCTCCACCTTCCCCAGCTCCACCTGAATAAATCTGCTATGGGTAATTCATGTATGCTATATTGTACAGCAGCAGCATGTCTTACTTGCTCACAGCAGCGTGTCGTGTACACTGTAAAAAATAAAAAAGTTGAGTTAACTTTAAAAAAAAAGGCAACCGGCTTTTTATTTACTCAACTTCAGTGGTCAAAGTTGTGCCAAATCATTTCTGAAAGTTCACTAAACTTATTTGATTAAGTTAATTATACCTTCCTCAGTAAGTTCATCTAACTACCAGTCCAACTAAAAAAAAAAACAAGTTAGCGCAACAGCAGAGGCCTGAAGTTAAGTAAACTCAAAAAAGCTTTGAGATGGTTGCCTTAATTTAAGGTGATTCAACTTTCTCCAAAAATGTCAGGCATATATTGGCCAGTAGCAAGTCCCGTACTTGCTCTGTAGCAGCAGCAATAACCAACAGCAGCAACGTAGCAGATCTATTCCGACAAAACCAAACATATCATCATTGTCATATTCATTACCAAGCTAAACACTATGAGAGTTTTCATGACAGAATATATCTGAGTTTGATGTGTAGTGAAATGAGAGAAACATAATAACACAAGTAAAAATGGGCAATTTAAAGCATTTCCAGTGGGAAAATTTGACCTCAAACCTGCATTTTTTTCATTTTCTTCATATTCAACTGATGCTACCATGACTAAGCTTTAAGCGTAAATCACATGCAGTAGTAATGTCTATGATGTATTGTCTCCATGGACTCTATTTGGCACAGGTTTCGTGTTTGTGCGGGCTGAATTTTTTAGTCTGCTTATGAAAGCCGGTGAAGACAAAGACACGCTTTGAGCCAAGCCATTTGGAAATTACCCCTCTACCTTCATCCGCTGGCCTAAAAACCCATCCAGAATGTAGTCAACCCCCACGCAGATCCATGTCTGAGGCTTGAGTGAAACGAAACCATCACAACAAATGACGAAAATGAATAAACCTATATTATATTATAGTTTTTATAAATTGTTATATTGCTGCATTCACATATATTATATATTCACTCCTAGATGGGTGGACAGACAGATGTGTATGTATATGTATATACTGTATATAAACTTGTACTTATAGATAGACAGACAGACAAATAATGAATTATGGCATAGAACAAATCAAATGCAGTTGGGCGTTTTATAAAAAGCAACACAATGTTCCGACGGTGGAGCTTAAATTAAACTGGCCAAACAAAAGCATGAATAAGCACGATTGCACACAGCGTTTTCAGAGAGGGATCCCCTTTCTTCTCTCTCATGCCGGCTGCTTCTGCGTCGTTGCTAGGCGACGGCACTCACGACCCTCCGCGAGTTGGAGGTGCTTGACACCGACGCGAGGGCCCGTCTGGCTCCTCAGCTGTCATTTCAAATGTAAAGCAAATGAAAATAGACACACAGGCATTTTCAATTAGCACGGCAAGGACGACCGACGACATCTTGTGTTCTTTTCGCCCCATCCTGTTTTGAAATGGCATTAGTCATGAAAGGGCTGTTGTTTTTCCTAAAAGGTGATGAAAGGGCACTTGCTTCGGTGACTACAAAGGGCCTTTTATTTGGGTTTATTTGGTAATGTAATGAGAATTGTTGAGCTTTTATGTGCCATTCTCTCTTCACTTGCGGCATTATAAACACCTTTTGCAATATTCATGCATAGCTTGGTCTATAAATGCGCATCTTTATTATGGAGGGACTGGGGCTAGTTGTCACACGTTAGTGAATATTTCTCAGGGTTTTGCAAGTCAATTTTTGAATTGAAACACCTTAAAGTCTTAATAGCGGGGCATATTGTCTTACTATATTGGTTAAATTGTCACAATGCAACCTGCCATTATGCTACATTTAAACAAAACTTTTGTATTATTATCATTATAATATATATTTTCTTCTAAAAGTATATTAACGGTATTCATCCGCACAGTCACGCAGAGACGAAGCACAACCAAAACAATGTTCTTCCACAAAATGCATGCAGTTTTGTTTTTAACTTCTAGAAGGCCAAAAGTTACATAGTTTATCTTTAACTCAACAGCTATAGTAAAAATATTATGATATTGAAACGTAGGTCAAAGAGAGAAACATCACTCTAATTTAAGAGAGTTTAAAAAGTAAGTGTTTTAAACCAATATACTGAGATAGTCCATTGTAATGGTCTGGGGGTATGTTCCTTTAAGACCAATTTGGTGTTTCCCCCGGAGCCCGAATGCATCCTTACAACACAGTAGGTTGCACCATGTCACAACTAGCCCTAGCCACCACCATATATAATGGAATATTTAATGCAAAACAATGTTAAAGCCTACAGGACATAACTTGTCAATTGTATGTATTTCTTGTATATGGAAGTAATGACATGTGCCACTAACACAAGGTGTGAGGTGGTCACAAAGTGACAATAAAAGTAGAAAGGATGCATGCATACAGACAGGCGTGATATCCTAAATGCATGTCACTCATGCAATAAATTAAAACATCTCTCACACACACAACAAGTATGGCATATAACACACAAACCCATGCTATCACACCAAACCCTGTTCAAATAATCCTTCCACTCTGGAAAGCCCATATTTTATGAGGTCAGGGTCAAAGCCCCAAAAGACATGTCATTTCCCCTTTCCAGATACAGACCCAGGAGTGGAGCTGGTTTCAATCACCAGGGACGGCAGGGAGTTGACTTCCTCTGAAGTTTAAACGTAAAGGTGATTTAAGTCAAACACCTAAACAAGGGAAGTTGCACATTCTTCCCTCTGTGCTAATGGCTCTTTGGAGAATCCAATCTTCACTTTTGGCCTCTTACTTCCTTGCTAATTTCTTACATACGTCTACTTGTAATAATTGTTATATGAAAGTCTCAATACTTCTTGTTGTTTTATGTTGATGAAGTCAATGCATCTTATTTTATAAGGTAGCGCTACAAATGTCTTCAATTTAAAGGTGAAGTTAAATAGGTGTGCTCCCAAGTCTCTACAATATTCTGGTCCCTAATGACTTTCGGTGTAAGTGTATGGTGTTCTCCAAAAGTGACAATCGTAATTTCCATAACAATTTGAGGTATTATCTATGTTTGTAGCATAAATGGTTATGTTTGGTCATGTGTTGTGCAAGAATCAATGAGGTTTGAGACTGGTTGAAGTTTAAGGTTGATGTCGCTGTATTTGTTGCAACCTTTATGTTCTTAAAAATCTTTTGTGTCTTAGCTGCGTTTCCGTAACCGTTCAAATTGCGCATATTGAAATTGTGAAATGAAATACGCCTATTAGAAACATGTCAATTTAGCAAAAATCTAATTTGTCTTAAAAAGAATTTACGAGAATTAACATAAAAGTCGATCATTCTTTAAAGATAGCACGGTATGTTTGGACAGTTCTTTATTAAACTCATAAAAGATGAAAGAATTACGCCACAATCTATCAAGACCAAAAACATCTGAAATTTTCTTCAAAAATATCCTCTTTTGTGTTCTGCAGATGAAAAGAAAACACAAAATAGTTTGGAACGACACAATGGTGAGTAAATAATGACTGAATTTTCGGGTGAACTATATATTGAAATACCAGGGAAACTTGAGCACGTTTTGAAATCTACATAATGAAATCATTATTTAGTTCATGCATTTCGGAAAGCAGTGTGCTATCATGTCCAGTCTCTCAGGCTGTTGGATTGTTTCCAAAAGTTAATAACGGACAGGATATCTCATAAGAAATGGGAAACAGGCCCGCTTGAGCAAAACCAGGAGCTGTAGTAAACTAGACTGCAGGAGAGTGGCTCGTAAAAATGAGGGATGGATAATGCTAAGGGCCAGAGCGGACCAGAGGGTCAGAGGTTCGTGCAAGAGATAGTATGGAGTGCGAAGATTGATTGCTGTGTTTAGCCTCAGTCATTTATCAGTCGAGTCCTTTTATATTTATCAGATGCACTTGGAAAGCGCTGGCAATGACTGGAGGTAAAAGTCTGTCACGTTTTGTATGTGTGTCCACATTTGAGAAGTGCAGATTTGGCCAGCTTCACCCCCTGCAGTGCAGCCAAGTCCCTATCTCACCCCCACAGATGCCAAAGTGACAACCCGCCTCCATGTCTGCATCTTCAAGGGCCACACTACCTCCTCAATCCTCCTCTACCTAACACCTCATCACAGTCACTTTTCTTCTTCCTCCTGGTCATCTAGCAAGTGCTGTGAATAGCACTCTCTATTCTTGGACGAGTTATTTATTAAATTATATCACATGAAGAGCGCTGTTTTATTTCCAACGTTGGCGTATTTCTGTTGAAACCGGAAATTTGGGTATATATAGACATATCAAAAGGATGTCACACCCAATAGCTTTTAATTTATATCAACCATGACCCACTACACCCTCCTTGTGATTTCTAGTAATATGCCAAGCAAATTCTCATTCTCAAAAGTATCTGATTGGACAAAAATGTGGACACGCCCTTAAGTGAAGGATGTCATCATCAATATTTTTAGTACGTTTTACTGAAAGACAAAATGTGTTTCATGTGAGTGCATTAGTTTTAACCAGCAATCGAACAATAAAATATACAGCGATTTAACTAATTAGCTAACTAAGTAGTTTTATTTATTTATTATATTTATTTTCTGCTTACTTGATATTTGCAGGTTACCTGTCAACATTTTTCAACTTTTAGGAGTGTACTAGCACATAGTTAGCTTCAAAGTACTAAGTAGCCTAGCTTTAATAAGCCCTTTTACAATCGGACAAGAAAATGTACAGCTTATTTTAATCAAGCATTAGTATTTTGCTAATGTATTAGTAATCATGTCGTGAAAAATGCAGATTATTTACATTTTTCTTTACTGCCGTTTACCAGAGAAACCTTTAGGTTCCTTTTGTGTATTTTTGCTTTATTGGTTTTATTCATTCCATTGCTTGTAATTAGTTTATTTGTTCATTTTATTATTAACGGTTTACTTGAAGTAATTGGAGCTTAAATCAATAATTGAATTAAATGAGAAATATGCAAAGGAAACATGCCATTGCTTTTATTTAATATTATATATAATACTGACTGAGCCTCTCAAAAGAAAGTAGTTTGCTCAATAACAGTTTGTGACAACCCTACTGCTGCGTTTTCTGAGCCATTCCCCTAGAACGTTGAGAAAAGGTTGTGTCGGGGTTAAACAAGCAAGACAGGGGTGTATAACCAGCGAAGAGTTAGTATTTTGACTGGCTGGCCTCTGATTTTAAAAGCACATCTCCGGCATTAAGAGAATGTTTGTTTGTCGAGGGAAAGGATCGGCATGGTCTCTCTCCATCGGTTTTGAGAGAGCAAGACATTGAGAGAAAATACCTCTGGGATATCCAAGTTCCTCTTCTCTGCAGCTCAACCTGCAGCAGCCCACAGAACCACAAGTGGCCTCGGGGCACAGGGAAAGGATGGGAACTTTTCCCCAGAGGCCCGCAAGCTGGGCAGTAGACACAGCAAATAAACAACCCACACTTCCCGTGTGTACAAGACTCTGTAAGGTCCTTAAGGATGGTCGCACTTCTCCACAAGTCTCTCTCTCCTGAGTCTACAAAAAACAGCAGTGCCACCCCCTTAAAAAAGTCTCCCAAGACAGGAGATCAAAGGCTGCCAGCATGCGATCTTTGTCATTCTCTCTCTCTGCTGCCCACACCGTGGTGAAGTTTCTTGTTTTCAAAGTTTTTTTCCCATTAAATACAATAAGAAGAGCACAACAACAATGAACAATGTGGGATCTGTCGCATGTGCTTGTCCCGAGGGGGCTTAAAGTCAGACGGGAAATTTCATTAGAAGTGGGGAGGAAAACGAACAGATAAACATTGTTCAAAGGACCTCATAATGCCACAAAAGTGCATTCCTGCAACTTTCTCTAAAGTTGGACAGTAACTTTGAAAATGATTCTGTTAAATTTGCGTGCAAGCTCTAGACTCTCTCCAGACACAGCCGGGTTGACCCACTTCTGCACATTTATGCTAGTTGGCCCAACTGTAGATTGCCTGCATCAGAGCTATACCTGATGAATAAAACATTGCATCTTAACATCCTATTCATTATAGTTATTAGGTATGTGCATGACATGCGGGTGAATTTTCAGCTTTAAAGATTTAGAAACATGAAAATGAACATGAACATGAATGTTCCTGTGGTAGCTGAACTAGTAACGCATGATGCTGGCAATACTGTCTGCCAAATTTATTTATGAAACAAATTATACTCAACATACTTTCTTGACCCTTAAAATATACAAATACCCACAAACAAAACCTAAATATGAATAGTTACACTTATAATAAAGTTAAATACTCCATATTAGGGTTTTTAAAAACCCTGGCCTTACCCTTTGTATGACCAATAGTAGGCTAAAAGTCATGCTTGCCTTAGCATGCTAATGGGTTAGCATTCATAATGAAGGCAAGCAATTCAGTGTTCACTGTACTCGTCTTATATATGAGCTAATTTGGTATCTGACATGGAAACTGGCATGTTTACATCTATAGGCCTATATTAGCAAACAACAGCATGCTAACCTGTTATTAACTGTAGGCTATGCTACGAGACAGTGACATGTATGAAAAAAGCATTTAGCCTGGGTAATTTTCTCTTTATGAATCGTGCAACAGAGTTCCCTGAGTGCACTCATCACTTCTTATTATACCAGTAATAACCCTTAGGTGCTTACTTGTCATTTAGCAGACGCTTTATACGCAACTCATATTATGCTAATTGCATGGGCAGTCCCCTTGGATCAATTTGAGTACAGGCACGCAATCATGATAGAGTATTTCCTTGAGCTAAAAATGTGTTGATCTTGTTAATAGGACATTTAATGCATTACATGTATAATATTGTTGATCCAGAAGCTAATTGTATGTTATTCTCTCCATCTTCTAGACTCCAGTGCTACGCAGTAAGAAGTGTATTTCTCTTGGGTTTCGCTCCAGCTACAGAACGGGGACTATGAAAAGCCACAGACACAGTCATGGTCCACAGAAACTTCAACAGCCAGAAATATCAGTACCCATTAGACTGCAAGCACCGGCAATGGCACTCATGAGAAGCCACATGACCCAGTGTATCACCCCACAGTCTGTTGCAGAAGCTACTGTAACAGAGGCCAGCTAGTAAGAGCTGTGAGAGTAAACCTCACTCCCCTGGAACCCAAGAGGCGCTCTAAATGAACAGAGAGAGAGAGAGAGAGAGAGAGAGAGAGAGAGAGAGAGAGAGAGAGAGAGAGAGAGAGAGAGAGAGAGAGAGAGAGAGAGAGAGAGAGAGAGAGAGAGATTTTGAGATTGTTTACCAGTTAGCCAGAAGACAAGGTTGAGATCAGATCACACATTTTTGTTACATTTTTATTGAACAGATTATTGGTAATGCTTTGTGTTCAGGTTTGACTGTACTCATGTAAAACATTACACTTCAAATGCCTAAACATAAAAAGACAAAAAAAAGCAATAGACATTTTATATATATATATATATATATATATATATATATATATATATATATATATATATATATATATATATATATATATATATATATATTTTTTTTTTTTAAAGTGTAGTATTATTATAATTATTAATCAGAAGAAGAAGAAGAAGAAGAAGAAGAAGAAGAAGAAGAAGAAGAAGAAGAAGAAGAAGAAGAAGAAGAAGAAGTGCTCTCGTGCGTTCTGCTCCCGCGCAACGCAAGAAGCGGTGATTTTAAAAAAAACGCCTTCATATGACTGCCCCATTAAAGGTGAGTAAAGTCGCCAAAATTATTATGCAAAATATATACTATGTGTACACACATTAACACACTAACACGCTTAATTTTATGGCTGTTTAAAAATGTATGTTTTACACTTTAAAGAACGTATATTGACTATACACATTGACAGTAAGTTAGGCCTATAACGTTAGCAGAATAGGACTGACTGTTTTAGCTGCGATGCTAACGAAATGTAGCCTAAACGAAATTACTTTGTGGGTCGAAATGAGCACTGTTAAATCACAAACAATGATTTTAGTTTTGTTGTTAACTTTTAGACAATGTAACGTTAGCGCTCTTTTTTTTTTATTTAACTAACTTTATTTGTTGTCATTGGCATTTGTGTTAATTCGTTGTTTAACTACACAAATATACACAAATTGGGTTTACATGTTTTAAGGGGACATTCCATGGCCTTACGAAAATTAGCCAAGGGTTTATTATAGTAAAAGTGTAGTAAACATTGTTTTCTGTCGGATTGATTAGTATTTGTTTAAACACAGTTGTACTACAAATAGGCCTAACGTTACCATGGTAAAACTATGGTTAGTGTAGTGGCAAAAAAAGTGTCCTAATTAATGTGAATTCATTGTTTGTTTGTTTTTTTGTTTGTGAACACTCAGCATAATCATCTATTCAACCAGTAATTTTATCAGTAACATTTTTTTTTTGTTCACAGCAACTACTATATATGATAAAGGGTGTATTCTATAACTATATTTTACATATTTGTATATGTATTGTTAAAATACATTGTGCTCATACTGATCATATATATTGTACTTATTATAATAATTCTAACCAAAGGTTATTGGAAAAATCACATTTCTTTTTTGGAGCACCAAACATCAGTGACCTTTAAAAAATTAAATTATACCATAGTACCATAGTAATAACGGTAAATTATACATAATTACAAGTAACTAACCCCCAACCAAACCCTAGTCCTACCCTAACCCTATAGTAAGTACATGCAGATGCTTAATATTAATCAGTACTTAAATATATAATTACACTGTAACAATGGCACCTTGAAATAAAGTGTAACAAAATGTTTTATAGTTTATTAAACCATTATTTTCTCCATATTTGTAGGACTAATGGTCATTGCAGGAATCCTTCTCTTGCCGTACCTGTTACATGACAATCCTGCTGGACTGTACATGATAAACAAGGTCAGTTTTTATTTATACATGCAAATGTTTTGGGCCATTGACAATTGAAATAATCAGCTTAAAGTTTTGCCAGTATGTCAGTTATTGCTAGTGATTTTGTGCATTTAACTACTCCACAACCATAAAAGGACATTGGATATTATTTATATTTTTAACTCTGTGACCAGTTGCATTTGATGTTCCTAATTTTTAAGACACTTTGAATAAATGTTTGTGGAAAATTAATTAATGTAAATGTTTTGTAATAAAAATATATCTTATCCCTTTTTTTCAACCAACAACCTCCACAGAACCTCACACCAACAATGGTGATTACAGGAGACCCATTTGGTGAAAGCAGCATTGCGTTTTTTCTTGATGGCGAAGAACTGCTTGCTGATGAACCTGACATATAACAATGGGTGTAGGCCTTACTATGAGTGCCTACTTTCTGTTCAACATTAAGTACAGGAAACCAACTAAAAGTACACTGACTTTTCTGCAGTATCTGTTGGGCATTCAGAAGGAGAGCATCAAGCTACCTACAGTTGTGTTGAGGCTTATACATTTCTTAAAATGTCCTGTGTGAATATTCCCAGAGTGAAAATGTTACCATTGACTGCATTGTAAATTGAATTGTAGTCAATTTGAATTTTAGGCTACTGGGAATATTCAAAAGTTTTAAGATATTTGAGTCATATTTATATTTTACAGTTTTGTCAAGATTTAAACTCTTAATGTATCACAATATTAACATTATACATGTGCTAGAATGACGCTAGAGACTGCTGTCTTTAGCATTCTTGTTAGCAAAAGCTAATTTGACGTACGATGTTGTAAGAGGCTCTTGCTATGCACTGAAAAAAATTCAGTGTACTAACAATTTTCTCTTTGAAATTGCTAGTAAATTTCACAATTAATTACAAGGAAACAAGTTGTAGTCGCTATGAAATCAAAATTGACAATTCGTTTTTTAATGGAATATTGCAGTATTTATTGTAAATTATTTATCCATGCACATCATTCATTTTTTCTATTCAAATGCCCTTGTAATCTTTAATCAAAATAACTTTCCCTTCCTCTTGTAGCGACATATTTACTGGAGCGTGGACGAGGTCTCCTGCTAAACAAATAGCTAATAAGCTAGCCAGAAACTCTGTATAGCAACCACTCCCCGCAACCCATGCTAATGACAAATGAAGAGGGTCAAGTAGTCATGCCGGCCCCACCCGTCAGATGTCACGGTGATCAGCGCTACTGACGAGCGGGCAGGATTATGTTCGAACTATCGAGAGAGCATGTCAATATGTCTTTCTCGCGCACTGCCACACACTGACACAGCAGAAGCCTCCTTGTACTCCACAAAATTGATTTGAACAAAGCAAGGGCATCACTCACGTGGAAGGAGATGGAGAGGTTGCCACCATACTTGAGCTGCTCTGCGCGCTTGAAACAATTCGTACATAGGTCAAACGTGAAGGGTGTGAACTTCTCTACTGAAAAGACTGGTAAATGTTGTGTTTCGCATACTGGTTTCCCTGGCCTTTTCAGCTGGTATTGTTAAGAACTGAACAGAAATTATTTACCTTAAGAACACCTTAAAGCTACTCAAATGAAGTATTTTGGCCTCAGAGTGCAGTCAGAAAACAGATCTCACAAATATTACGGAAAATTGGGCATATTTGGAAATAATTTGAAAGTCTGAGACACACATTAACTACAGATAGAAGATTTATTTCTTTGCTTCTTATCCACACCCTGTTCTTTCTTACAGATAAAGGGGGAATGTTCCCTCAGGGAAACATGTTACTAAAAACATTCACTTGCCTCTTGAGCTGAAGCTAAAACGAACACCCTACCCAAGAAGCATGATGACGCATGTAAATGTTTGTGCATTCTTTTAAACAAACCAGACCGTAAGGGTAAGAAGTTAGGACAGTTGTTTGTTATTCATTTTGACTAACAAGTGTAGGCTATGTCAAACTCCAGACCACTCCAGTACGTTTCCAATAAGTTCAAACCTGAATCCTGAATCATGTATTTGTTTATAATAAATTTGTCTAGTTTCTTCCAGAGTATGTTGCAAATAAATAAACTTTGTACGTCTGGAAAAAGATTGAATAGCTGTCAATTTCATAATTACTGTGTGGACAACTGGTCATATGAGGTGCCATAAGTAAACTCACAGCCTTTGGCAAAATACATAGAGCAAGTGACAAGCAAAGTAATGAGGACAAAATGTTCTCTTATATACGCATGCATGCATTCGTGCACACATGCAAAAACAACACACTCCAACACTTACCTAATCAATTCAGCGTTGCATACCTTCTTGGTGCGGCCCTTGTTTAGAGGAGTGGCCTTTGTGCTGGCGTGTTTGGATGAGCCCGGACACTTGTTAATGTACATAATTTACCATTACCTTTATCCTGATGGAATCTTAATTGTGCTTTTACAGTGCCTTCGAAAAGCCATTCATCAGCGTCACAACCGCACACCCACATTCACAGGTGCACACGCTAACACAGGCTTAATGACATTTCCTTGAAATCAAAGCGAATTTGCTGTTTTCATTTGGTTTTGCTAGCCCTCTGTTGCTATCGATCTGTATCCCAGCATGCCCTGGTGAAGCTGAAAATATCACAGCAGCCAAATTCGCATTCCGTTTTCATCTTTATACGTGTTTACTCGCAAATGTACCGCTGATTTTTTTGAAGGCAAGCTTGACTAGCATAATGATTTGCAGCAGGGTGTGTCCCAATAAAGTCAGGTGTTCACTGTCTGCACATCAGTAGATTTTAGTTATAAGTTATTTAACTCGTAGAGCACACTGAGACCCAGCTATCCGTTTACTTGATTAAAATAGAAGCTACACTTGAACTTAACAGAGAAGGCTAAATGGCTACAGCGTTAGTAGAAAAGCATCCTTTTAACCATGACATTTAGACGAGTTCAGTTTATTTAAAACTTGTAACTTCCATGTTACAATAATGTGTAAACCTTATAACGAAATAGCCATTTTGTATGTAGGTTTTCTGCAAATGTTGTAAAAACTGTGAGTAAAAGGTTTTCATTACTCATTTTCCAGAAAAATACAACACAACAGTAAGACTTGTTTTCATATTTATCTTTACTGAAAGTATTAGTCTCACTGCAGAACTGGTTAAAGTCTTAATATCGTATGCCTTTAAAGTAAATTGATCTTGTTTCAAGTATCTTTTTACAGCAAAATAAAAGAGAAATACTGGAATGATACATTGAAGAGTTTGTTTTTTTGCAATGTAGCAGGTTGTTGCTCTGCAGTTGCGAAAGCGTTTTGCATGTTTTAGCACATCATGTGGTTGCTGGGGTGTTGAGAGAAGTATATATAGATATTTTGGTCCTATTAGATGTCATCGAAATATTTATTGGTACCTGTTTTTATCATAAGTCTCATTGTTTAGACAAGTACCTCTCTTCAGCAAACACATCATTTATTGCATCATTCAGGCCTGTAAAGTTTAGGAGTTTTAGATAAAAGAACAGTGATGCATGATTCAGCAAACTCATACTAATGAAAACCAATCACCATCATTGTGAAAGAAGTAAAGGTTTCAGTTTTGGAAGTGACATTTAAATGTGCATCTGTTTCTGTGACTTTCTTTCAAATTAACAAATGGGTGTTCAGTTTGTGAAGAAACTACACATTTAATGAAACATTTTTCAGGAATGAATAAAGTTGTGCAATGCGGCTGTCACTCCCATAACCAAACTTTGTGTGTACAGAATTAGATTAAGCACACAACAACCATAATAGCTGCTGTTTGCACACAGGACATGGTTAGGAACAGTTAGGAGCTCCAGCTCACCCAAATGTTGGTTTCTACAGTGTCAGAGACACTTATCCCAACGGTTGTCATCGATCTGGGATTGCTTGCTCAGGGAAGTCCTTTGGCCACCTCTCTTGACCCTCCTGACACTGTTACCCCAACGTCTTCCGTAGTTACCATCAGGACTCTGCATGTTCCTCTTTCTTCAAATGTTCTCCACACCCTCGACAGCACACCTGTTCTGGATCCCAGACAAGACCAAACAGCCGTCTGTGTGCTTTCTGCTGTGAGTCAGTACATTGCTAAAATGCCCGTTCTTGTTGTTTGGCTGCCAAGCCCACCTAAACCTTGTGCGCACAGCATCTGCTGGACTATAGATCAGGCCTGACAGCACTTCCTGAGTGCTATGATGCTGCAGTACATTCAGACTTCCCTCCTGCTACTGCAGGTGTCCTTAGGGGTTGGGTGGGATTCTTTTACACAAGCAAATATTTGCTCAAACAAGCAACACCGTTGAGGTATTGTTGAGCGATGAATCTCATTGATCCTCAAAGCAAAAATGTACATGGTGACAAAAATGGAAAATGGATGGGACGATAAAATCATTATTTGGGATGTGTCACTATGGATAACTTGTCATTTGTCTGTCCAACAACCAACTAGTCATTTAGTGAGATCTAATAGTAGGCTATATCATATTTTTTGTGAAAGTTTTACATGGAAAAATCATGGGAAATCTTGGATCCGTCGCAGGGCACCGGCAATTCAGCATTACATATTCAGACCGATGTCTTTCGCCAATGCAATGTTTTTAGTGTTGTGTAGGACTGCACGATATTGGAAAAAAAATAAGATTGCGATATTTGGTTTTTCTGCGATAAATTGCGACATGAACGATTTAATCAATTTTATTAATTATTTATTAATCAATCATTTTGGAACCATGGTGTGATTTTTGAATTTTTTATTGAGATTAAAAATATAAAAAAATAAGAACTATATTCCAATAACTATTATTGTATAAATATAATTTATTGTATTAAACAACTGCAAAATGTCAACACTAATATTTACAAAAATAATTTCTTCATTTTCAAAAGTTATCAAGCTTTTATTTTGGCGAGTTGATAGTCAAATCGTGGATGTTGTGAATTAATTATGTGCCGCTGGTTTCAGAGTGAATAGTGTCACTGTTTATTTACATCCATGCAGCTCATGATCTGGTGTTTCAGCAACACATTTATTTATTTAAATCGCAACATTCATGATTTCACTATCGCATTAAGCCATATCACGATTGATTTTATTTCAATATATCATGCAGCCTTATCTCCTCCCACAAATGTTGCATAAAACAGTGTTTCAAATAAAAGAGCTGCCTCATGTAAATGGGGTTGGGGTCAGGTGAACCTGAAATAGGGCTGACTCTTAAGACTAATGAAGTCATGGATTTCAAGTCATGAATTAAGTTGAAGTCGACTCCACCTGGCTCCATATATTAAAAATATGTAGCTTTGAACATCCCTTCAATATACACGAACAAGTATCTCATAGTAGTGTTTACTGCCACTAGCTCTATTGAAAGAAGACCCATAGTGAAGACCTCCATTGGCTTTTGTTGCCCTTGAAAGAATGCTCTGTATAAGCCCTGAAAGAGCCAACTGTTTCCACATGCCCCCACCAACCCCTCCTCCAAGAAGGACTGCAAATGCTTCACGTATTAATTCAAGGTATCTGGTTGCCCTGTATCTTGTTTTACAAAAAAGCCTGTAAAAGACAGATTGGTTATCAGGACCAGCTGTCCCAGGCACGGCAGACCAGCTCTTTAGGAGGCCAGCGGACTTGTAGACACAGGCCGAGAGCAGATGGACAGAGTCCAGGATCAATCCGGTAAATCAATAGCCGGCGTCTGATTTGAGGAGTGGGCTTGGGCTGGAAAGGTGAGGTTGAGCGAGAGATACGGAATTGAGAGGATATGAGTAAGATATGAACTGATGTCATTACCTGTGCATTTCAATAGGGGGCATGAGATGTCAACAGCGGCGGTGGGTTTGTAGTTTTCAGTGTCTTTATATGCAGTTTACTGAGAAGTACATTTTCAAAATATTAGTTTCTTGAGAACAAAATAGACACTTTAGTAGGTCAGAATGATATACTGCAAAACATCATTTTCTTACTTAGTGTCTTTTTGTCTTGTTCCCAGATTTCCATATCTAAACATTCTTAAAAGCAAGATACATTTACTTGAGAACTTGAGATATGTGTTTTTGAGTTCATGCCTAAAACAAGACAAAAAATCTGCCAATGGGGTCAGAAAATACACTTCATTTAAAAGGAAAAAACAAAAACACTGAGTAAGAAAATCATCTTTTGCACTAGTGAGAGTTTTGTTGACAGTTGAGCGTCAATGTACTTTTTCAAAAACTAGAGGTAAATGCACAAAAATCCCCCAACTTCCTCTCTTTCTTATATAAACACAAAAACCCTCATCCGTCTTGAATAATCTGAAAACTAACTTGAATCACAGACAGAGCAGAAAACAGGGTCTGGTATAGAGCTAAGCAGGCTAATATGTTCAATAGTCCATCCATCTTCCTGCATGGATATGTTGCTTCCGTGAAACAATAAGAGCCTGGGTCAGACCGGGGAGCTCCCAACACCAGGAACAAGACAACCTGGTTTCAGCCTTGTCTGCTCCCCTCCCCCATTTGTAGTAGCATCTGTTTTGTGTTAGCCTGTTAGCCATGTTAGCTGCAGATTCCAGTATATTTCACTTTAGCACAGCTAAAACTGTACAATTCCGTTTCAGACACTGACTCCCAAGTCAAAAAATAGCAAAAAGTAAATATGCTGTGACTGTAAATGACTCAAATGGTCACTAGCAAGCCGAGAAGAGAATACGGTCAGAGGGAGTGCACTAATGCACAGGGTTTCCTGTGAGGGTAATGAGTACCCACAGTTCCCTGCTGAGAGAGGAAGTAGACTGTAAATAGAGGGATTCCCACCTCAGCAGCGCAGCCGTTGTCATTGAGATAAGAATGGAAATTTCACAATGGCTGCCGTTTGGGGATTCCGGCCTCCTGTTCTCTACCAGACACTTTCCTTGCCTGTTCAAATATCTTTTGGGTTTGCCTGCATGGCTGATGGGAGATTCTGCTAGTTAAAACTGTTGCACGCAGGTGACAAGAGACATGAAGCACTGGAAATTCTCATGTTTGCTTCCATATTAGTCTGAAACAAAAATATACTGCCCTGTTTAAGTAAATGGGGGTGTAGTTAGCAAAAGAATGGATCGTTGAAGATATTAAAGTTGGCATGAAATGGAAATATTTTCTAAATGCATCTTATTGCGAATAATTCATACATGCATATTTTTCATTGACATGTTTTGAGCATTTTAATCAAAATGTCATAACTACACCTTCTAGTGAAACGACTGACTTCTCTCTGGTGATGTATGCCGGATTTCTCCAATCTTTTTTTCCGTTTAAACCCGCCCCTTTCTTACAAGTGACTGCAAACTTGCATTCAGCTGGTTCCAACCAATCAGCAACTGGTGGCTTGAACCAAGTCCCGCACTAATTTATTTTTTCCATAATACTTTTCACTCTAATGTGTATAGAATATAATACGGAAGAAAAGATCTGTCGCTACTTCCATTTCATTATGACTTTAATTGTGAGATATTTTCTTGATGTTAAAAGGCAATGAGTAACTTTTCCCTTTCCCTTTCAGTCGGTCACTCCCGACGCCATCTCTCTCTCTCTCTTACTCTCTCTCTCTTCCATCATAATCACCCCAACACAGCAATGGCTCAACTAATGCCGTGAGATTGGGGCGGGACTATTTGTTTGACCCACCAATGAAATAGGAATGATTGGGAATCTAAAATCATCATGTTTAAAAATGATGCTAATGCAGAAAAAAATTACTATCTTCAGTTTTAACAAAAGTGCTCATACATAAAAAAGCGGCACAATTAAATTACAAAGCTTTTTAAAGCTCTATTTTTACCCCCTCGGCAATTGAATCTTTGCAGCCTATTATGATTTAGGGCCCCTTTCAAACATGTCAAAAGAGTCAGCTGGTGCTGCTACAACACCTAAAAGATCCAGATCTAAATCCTTTGTGAATTGATTCAGCACTTTTGAATATTTAATGTTAATTTAATGGCTTGGTTTAACAAACCAGACCCAAATCTCAATTTACCCTGTCAAGCCGTCATTGATTTAATTTCAGGATTTATAGAAACATTCTCCTTTCCTGGAGGCAAGGTTAAACGATGTTGGTATAAAGAGCAGGCAATGCGCACTGTGAGATTTTCCTTCTCCTTTTTACATTTCAAAGCATCTAACTATCTCATTTGAATTATTTACTTGGGCACGTGATGGAGAGCCCAGCAGTAGGGTATTGATTGGACTGATTTAGGACCTGCTGCTTGGCTAAATGCAATTCTCTGCCGCGCTGATGCGAGTGTGGGCGGTCTGGCCATCTCGGAGTCCATCGTAAAAAAAAGCATCAATCAATCAGTATGTAATAAGGTATGGGTGTGAAAACCTGCTCTGGTTATTTAGCTAAACACAGGCAGCTAAATGGCAATGGCAGTACAGTCATTTGCGATTCAATAAATGCGCACAAAAAACAGCAAAAGGATTGTACACTTTTAGGCTCTGGTCCAAAACCTAGTTAGTAGGCAGCTGGTTTTAAGCAACCCAACTTAAATGAAATGACCAATCTGGAACATTCACACAATTGATTTCAATAGAGTTTGGTGTTAGCATGTAGCTTAGCTAAAAATGTAGTTTAGTAAGGATAAATGTACACAGCACACACATGATAGTATACTCTTTTTTTTAAAAGATTGATCTTTTACTCACACTTTCAGTGTTAAATGTATTATATTTACAGCTCAGTGTTCACTACAAAGTACACTACCAGTCAAAAGTTTTGGATCTGTAAGATTTTTTATGTTTTTAAAAAAGTCTCTTTTGCTCACCAAGGCTGCATTTATTTGATAAAAAAACAAACAAAAAAAAAAAACAGTAATATTGTTAAATATTATAACAATTTAAAATAACTGTTTTCTATTTTAATATATTTTAAAATACAATTTATTCCTGTGAACAAAGATGAATTTTCAGCATCATTACTCCAGCCTTCAGTGTCACATGATCCTTCAGAAATCATTTGAATATGCGCATTTGATGCTCAAAAAACATTCATTATTCTTTTCAATGTGAAAACATTTATGTAAAAAATAAAATTCAGGATTATTTGATGAACAGTAAGTTCAAAAGAAATGAAAGCTTTAGCTTAAGTTCTGTCAGGACGACTCAATCAGCGCGTCATGTATTACCTCATTCCTATCCAATCAGGTGTTAACAGTCACAGTATAAAAGATTGGTACTTACACTCGCAGATGCTGACACTGCCATTCCCCTCCATCCTCCCCAACCACCACCAAGATGGTACCTTCCCCTCCATCCTCCCCATCACCACCACCAGGATGGTCCCTTCCTTACCTCCAGGGGGTCGACTGCGCCCCTGCCTTCATCTCAGACAGGACATGCAGATTCGGCTAACCTCGCTTTGCTCGCTAAGGACGGGGCCTACGCCAAAGAACTTGCTGAGCTGTCAATAAATGCATACAGCTTTTCAATTTATCTCCCGAGTCTTTCTGGTAGAACTGCATTTATTTGAAATAGAATCTTCTGTAACATTATAAATGTCTTTAGTGTAACTTTTGATCAATTTAATTCATCCTTGATGAATAAAAGTTTTGATTTCTTTCCCCCAAAAAATAAAATGACCCCAAACTTTTGAACGGTAGTGTTTAATGTTACAAAAGCTTTCTATTTCAGATAAATGCTTTTTTTTTTTTAACTTTCAATTCATCAAAGAATTCTGAAATAAAAATGTAAATAACTGTTTTCAACATTGATAATAATGAGAAATGTTTCTTGAGCATCAAATGCGCATATTAGAATGATTTCTGAAGGATCATGTGACACTGAAGACTGGAGTAATGATGCTGAAAATTCAGCTTTGATCACAGCAATAAATTACACTTTACTATAGGCTATATTCATACAGAAAACAGCTGTTTTAAATGGTAATAATATTTCACAATGTAACTGTTTTGTTGTTGTTGTTGTTGTATTTTTAATCAAATAAATGCAGCCTTATTACAGAAGAGACTTCTTTTAAAAACATTAAAAATCATACCGATCCAAAACTTTTGACTGGTAGTGTACATGAGATGCTGCCTTGAATTTGGCAAAAGTAGCTATTTTAGAAACCAGCATAGGCTTATTATGTTAACTACCTTTTAGAACAGAATACAATGTCTTAAAATGCTACTTACCTAAGTAGCTCACTTATATCAGACACCATATTTCTATCACATATTCAGCATGCGTTCATATTTGAGAAAATATAGCTCACACTTCTTTTAAGGGCACCTTGGGAAAAACAGTTAGTTACCGAATCATATTTTGCACCGAGGGGACGGGAGTGATGATTAAGAGAATAGCCAGCATGGGTCAAAGGATCATATGTCCCTCTCCCTTCTCAGGCCAATGTGCACAGATCAATACATAATATCTTACAAATTGAATTCGACCTGAATCGACCCAAAGAGGCGGGAGCCTTGCTCTGCGATTTGTAGACAGCTTCACTGCAAATCCTGATGATCAGCATGGATTAAGTGCATATGTGCGTTTATGAGTTTTTGGGGTGTATAAATAGGTTTGTGACATATGGAGAGTGTGAGCCATGGAAACAACGAGGGAAGTACGGCATCAAATGCTCATATTCACAAATACTCTTGATTATTCACATACCGTAAACTGCACTTCTGTGTTGAACTGTTCCTGTTTCTGACTTCCTCTTTTATCACCATAAACATGCCTGTTTTAAGGATAGTTCACACAGCTTCAGCAAACACCAACGGGTTTAAAGAGATAGATAACCTAAAACTGTTATCATTTACTCACTCTCGTGTCCTCCCAAAAGCGTACAAGTAAATGTATTTTAAAAGTGGTCCACAAATTGTGTGCAAATATTCCAAGCCTTCTAAAGTCATGATAGCTTTGTGTGAGAAACAAGCAAGTAGGCAATGCCATATTAGCAAAACTTCTGAAAAATTGGCAGGTAAAGTAGTTAATTTGTTAATAGTGAATAGATAAATAAAGCACTGCTTACGTCACTCTCAAACCAAGTAGCTTTTTCATGGTAAATGTGGTGAATTTGAATGTTCAAAGGTCAACAATTTCGAACCCAATGCAAAATGGGTGTAGGGACATTTTTCACCTTGTGTCTCACAAAAAAATTTCAGATTGCACATTGAGATGATGCATTTTGTATCATTTTTTGCAGTATAATGGAAAATGTGACTGCTTTATTCCCTGAATCTCGAAATAACCGAGAGGCTGCTCACTGCAGAACCAATGGGTGGAGCTTGATGTCCAGCTTGCTGAAAAGAATGGGTTGAGAGATGGTCCAACCCTACCTCTACCCATAACCCTATTGCTAAACATAACTCCACCTAGTATGTCCACAGAGGGGGAGCTGGACGTCATTTGGCTCTTTATTGAGAATACTTGAAATTATCTTTCCTTGGAGAGCTTATGAGAGCAATTGCGATAATCCGATTCATTAACAAATCATTCTTTTGAGTTCTATCTTTTCAAAGAATCACTTGATCTGCAAACCAAAGCATCACGAGAGACAACGTTAAACTACCTCATGTCTCAAAGCACATAACATTACAATAATGGACATAAACAACTTAAAGAGCCACGCTAATGATGTGTGATGTCTGCGCCAGCAGGTGCGCGGAGGTATGAAAATACATACGTTGACAGGCAGGTAGGACACCATATCATTGTATTCGGACCGAATGCAATGATTGGACGGATATTTTATGCTCCTACTCCTTCAACAGACGAGATATACATATAAAAAACTTTAGACAACTTAACTTAGTGATTGCTATCAGGATGTGAAGAGACTTTCAACCAGCATAATAAAGAATATTTCTGGAACAAATCACCTACCCTGCCTTAGATAATAGAAACTACTGGCACTAGTGTTGTCTATACGATCCACTTAAGTTCAAAGTACACTTTAGTTTTGACACAAACACTTAGTGTATACATACAGCCAAATGCTGAAAGTTTATCCTTGTCCAGTGTCAGGGCTATTTTTCTTCAGAAGTTATAACCAATAAAAATGTCTTCATACTTATTTAGTTGTGTGTATCTCTTAACCACCTTAAACAAGCTCTTATCGATGTGGGTGCAGTGTTGGGGAAGATACTCTGTTACTATCAAAAAGTAGCTGGCTACATTGAAACTACTTTGATTTTTGTTTTATACAATGACATTGTATATTAAAAATAATTGAATCATGAGCAATCCCTACAAATGAATCATGAGCTGCTTGCGTGAGCCGTGAGCACCAAGCTATTTCACTTTTTTTTTCTGTTCGATTGACAGATGCTTTGCAAAAGCAAAACACACCATTGGTGATATTTTAGGCTATTGTATATTCAGTCATCAACTGCATGAGAAAGAGCAACCAGCAATATTTTTTATAATTTGTGATTTTGTGTTCAGCAAAGGAATTAGTCAGATTGGGAACGACATGAGGGTTAGAAAATAATGACAGAATTGTCACTTTTGGGTGAACTATTTTTGTAACACACTAATAAATAATCCAACTAATCAGAATTTCCTGTATTTGTTTGTAGTGGCAGTGTGAACTAGCCCTTACATGGAGTCCTTTTTGAGAAGATAATGAGGAATATTCTATGTGCAAATTGCGTAAATTCCTCTTAATTTTATGGACTTTTCATGTTGCTCTCAATGCAAATGTGTTTTCAGTCAGTTTCAATGCCAACCACTTGGTTAAAGACAGTGTTATGAAACCATGGGTAAAGCTGTTGCAACAAGGTCAACTGAATAAAAGCATACTGTTCCTGTGTATACCGTAAAAGCGCATCTATAGCCTATGTGTCTTTATTCTAGAGTGTGTGTCAGCGTGTGTGTAAATGTGAAACTGGCTGGGTTGTAGCAGCTCGCCTGATGAGCTCTTTGGGTGAAATGACTGTTTCTCTGAAGCTGTTCGGATACTTACCAGAAACCATTTCAAAAACCTTTAAAAAAAATCTCTCGGACAAGATTTGAGCAGAGCAAGGCACATGCACACTTATCAGTGCAATCTTCAGTGTGACAGCGTTTTTTTTTTACAGAAACCTCACAGAGTCATTTCATAAATAACCGCGTGATGCATTTCTCAGGGTTAAAGTGAGACTACAATAATTGTTGCCATGCTTGCAATCTTTGCGTCGCATTAGAATAAATGGGCTCTCGTGTTGGCGTTGGTGTGTGGGTTGTTTCTTCATGTGTTCGCCAAGGTTAACGGCACATTCATTTGAGTCTATCCAATTGATGTCAACTGATCGATTGAACAGAGAGCCTCTTGGCCAAGCAACCCACCTACTCCCATGAGTCTCGGAGCACGGTGTCCCCCATCCCATCGGTCACATGATTGCAGATGTCTGAAAGACCTTCTCCACATTCTGCACCGGCCCGCTTAACAAAATCCCTATTGATTGAACCACCCCCCCCCCCCCACCCACCCACCCATAGAAAGGCGAGGACAGCACTTCGGGGTTCTTGAATGATCCGTCCATGAACAATTAAATCCAACTGAGAAGTGTTTATTTTGAAACCCAGCGAATGTCCCTCAGATGCTAGAGGCCTTTCTTGTGGCCCAGAGGGACTAAATATGGTGCATATACAGTCTCTGGTGGATATGTGTCTGAAAGTAGGTCATCAAAATGATTTAGTGACAAAAAAACTCAGTCTGAATTAATATCTTATTATGTGCAGCACAGAGGCTGACGCAAAAAGCACCTATCATGACATTTTCTTTAGTGTGAAATATAGCTGTTGCATGTGAACAATCTGTAAAGTTATAAAGCACAAAGGGAGTTAATATCTCCAACAGAAAAAAAACTGCCTCAAACACCTCGTTTGTAGTCCTGCTATTATTTCTTTGACTTAGCTAATATGTTACATGCTTGCATAATGTCTGCCTACTGGCTGCTTTGGTCCCTCCTCAAAGAACAGCTGGGTAAGGGATTTCCCTATGCCGAGGAGACACTGTGTTTTACTTTGTAAGAGCATTAAAACATTGTATGGACTTACAATACAAACAGTTACCATAGATATAATATGGTTTACACCTGCTCGTGAGGCATAGAGAGAAACCCGATTATAGTAAGGGCCTTTACATTTCCAACTCAAGCTCTAAGCAATCACAAGACTGGGCTTATCGGAAAAGCGGCTTTAAAGAGACAAGAACTAAAACTGAGCGGTTTAAGCAGTAGGTGAAAAGAAGAGCTGCAGCAATGCATGAGAATTTAAAAACTATTTTTTTACTTAAATCATGTAAATGTACTAGCAGACCCCAAAAATGTAATGTTGAACTTGTGAATAAGCGTAATATGGGAACTTTAAAGGTTCCTCTCAACAAAGAGATCTTGAAAAGGTGGAAACACTGCATACCAAGCATACGAAACTACAAAATGCCAACTGTGGGAATAGATACATGTATTGCACAATATTTCAATGGCTTAAACGCCCCATGTTTTGGTGTGGCTAACATTTCAAAGGTGAGAAAGTATTTTGACAGCTGAATATGCCAATGATCTATTTAACACCTGATTTGTTTTATTAGATACTCATTGTCCTCATAAACAGCAGAGCTATTTCAACACCCTCAAAATCCTCAAACTATTTACTTTTTATATTTTCCTGGTTTTATAACACGTTAAATTGGACCTATTATGCCTATTTTTACAATGTGTAATATAAGTCTTAAGTGTCCCCAGAATGTGTCGTCTGAGAAGTTTCATCTTAAGATACCCCACAGATCACATCCCATGCCAAAATGCACCTTTTTAGGTGGAAGCAAAAACACACTGTTTTTGTGGGTGTATCTTTAAATGCAAATGAGGTGCTGCTCCTCACCTCCCTTTCCAGAAGAGGGCTGTGCCTTTAAAGCTCGTGCCTCGGATATCCGGAAACAACAAAACAGGATAAACAGTATGGGCCCATTTCCACAGAACGCATTTACATTTCACTGCACTGCTTTTCCATTATTTTCTATGTAAACACGCTTTAGACGGATCTTAAATGAGAATTTTGCATAATAGATACCATCACCAGTTCATCTTTTCAACCTCTCCCCATCCAATCACTTGGCTCCATTCTGGTTGGTAACACCCACTATTTACGATCCAATCAATCCCTGATCAAATGGTCAAAGTTTGGCTGGTTAGCATAATCTGATACATTTTGTAGATATACACCATCTGGACCCAAGCATATGTTTCTATTGATTTTTTTAATGAAATAATAATAATAACAATAATAAATTGCAAATATTTCTCTCTTTTTTGTATTTTTTTCACATTTTTAAATTTAAATTTCTATTACTTTTCCGAATCTAATTTCGGAAATACAGATGTAAAATTGATTTGCAAACTAAATGATAATATCAACTTTAAGCTTGAAAGTAAAACCAGCCAAGCTTAGAATATACCATTACTAGAAATGACTTGACAAGTTTGATGCTAAGTTTTTATGTTTACCCAGTGGGAGTTGGCTGCTGTTTCTTCACACATCGAGCCAGATATTATTTAGTATGCCACTCAACCACCTAAAACTTTAACACGCACACACACGCACACACACGCACGTACGCACACACGCATGCACACACACACAGACACACACATAGCACCTGTCCTTATCAGCTCATTTCTGTGATCTGAAGAGGGTGGGTGGGTGTTAAGACAGGGCCGTATGGGAAACCAAGCTGCCCGTACGATTATCACAGAACAGAACTAACCGGGTAAGGGGGAGGGGGAGGGAACGGATAAAGTGGTAGAGGCTTTTGTGAGGCTGACACATAAACATCAGCTGAAATTCAAACATTCATAATCACTGATATAGACAGAGCGGATGCCATATAGACAGAGCCATGGAGTGGATGACAGTGTTTTGGTTGACTTTCTCTCTCAGCTTCTCTTTCAGTCATCGGCAGACACGTAACACAACAAATCACACCTCATTTCGGGACCTAGAAGACTTTGCCCAGATGTCATGTCTTTGATTGCAGCATGAAAGGAAACCACTGACTCATATTATTCATTCAAATCATGGCTTGCCTGCAAGAATTTAGAGCGTAAATTGCCGGAGGAATCGCGATCGCAGCACTGTTCATCGAGCCGGTTGGTTATTGAGAGGTGGTAAAGGTCAGAAGAAGGTCACCGGGAACGGACTTCACTCAGGTTCTCCTCATTGATCTTGACTGCAAATAGCTTTCGGGCTCTTTATGGCACTAGTGTGGTACATTTAACTAGCAAACATACAAAATGACTGGTAAAGATGACATTTACAGCCATTTTTTGTTAACCGCCCGGTAATTGCATTATAATAGACAATTTTGTAAAATAAATCTTTCCAGTACAGCCCATATGGCAAAAAAAATAATAATTTGGAGATATATTTTTAAATACTTTATATATTTTATATGTTTTAAATACAACACTTTTAAATACTTGCATATATATATATATATATATATACCAAAATATATTTTCATAATCTCACCAATAAATTCATATAAATATAGCATACAAAGCTGCAAAAAGACTTTCTGAGAAGACAGTGCCTTTCCAAACATCGGACTATGGCCCTCGTGTAGCATTTCTGAGCGAGCACTCTAAAGTTCATCCCCTCCTTTGTTTATTTTATGTCTTCGGCAGCTGTTCTTACTCGCTCTCTCTGTGCGCGAAATGACGTCAAAAGACAGCGATTCGCGAGAGCTCCACCAGGGCTCCTTCTTTCAGTTTGTAACCATAGCAGCCGTTCCCACTTCCTGCCAGAGTGAGGTTTCCTGTGTTCATTCATTTCTTTTCTCTCTCTTTCTCAGCTGGATTTAAAGCACTCTGTTTACAGTACCATAAAAGGACCTTGGTGAATTAAGTCGAAGGATCCTGGCTCAATGGAATCTGGAAGTTGAATATCACGAACATGCTGTTCCTTGGCATGAATTGTAATAAAAACAATATTTTTAGAGTGGCTTTGACTGTGCAAAAGCTGCCACCATAATGCTAGAGTGTCGTGGGTGGTTGCCAGAGCTTCTGTGATGATGAGCTTGTTTTTTCATTTTGATATTTTAAGGAGGGCATGACGTAAAAAAAAAAAAAGTCAGGGCAATACAACTGTCCTGATATGATACAATGATTAAAATGTGTACATGCATTAAGGTATACAGGAAAATTTGGTTAAACTAACATTTTGACACTACACTACACTACACTACACTACACTACACTAAAGACAGAATATGTTTTTGCATTCCACTTTTCCGTTGTTTTTTCTATGTACACATGCACGAGATGGACGCTTTTGACATGTCTTTTGCAGCATGACAGCGTTATAAAAATGCGGTGATCAAGTTAAAAGCAGTTCAATGTAGTTCCCCTAGAACTTATGTGCGTTTCCTTTTCTATGTTGTGGATACTCTTATTTTCCACTAGCTCTAAAGTCTCTACAATATTCAGGTTTCTAGATGTGGCGCGGATCCCTTCAATGTAAGTCTGCTGGATTATATTTTGCCAATTTTGTTGTACGCCAAATGAAATTCGCAAGTCAGATTGTTAGAACGGTAAAGCACACATCTTTTCAACAAGCCGCAAAATCTGAGGTATCATTCATGTCTACAGGCGCCACTAATAACTGCCATTTTTTGTGCGCCCTGCAGCCCACTTTCATTAGACGTGACACCTCTAACTCATTTCAGACACTTGTACCTTTCAAGCACAGAGCAAGGGACGGCACCTTTTGTACAATACAGGTCACCCCTGATATCTATTATGCAGATATAGAAACTGCCGAAGGGAGATGCACTTTACGCGAGCCCTCTGCGGTTCTTTAATCAACACCTGCATGTGTCGCATTAGTAGCTTTGTTTTCCCAAGGCTGCACAGATAAAGGGTTTACGTTACAACACCCGTCTTTCTGGGCTTGTACTTCTCCTCACAAGCAGAGTAGATGCGTCTGTTTCGGGCATGCGTGGGTTGGCTGTATTTTCCACTCAGTCAAACCTCAAGGATGTTGAAGTCTCACCGTGAGGCACGAGACTGCAACCACAGTGTTAGTTAAGGCAGTTGCACAAGGTCTCCAGGATTTTGCACAGTTGGGTGCCGTTTGAAAAGTCTTTCGCAGGGGTGTTCCTGAGGTGTCGGAAAGGCCTCAATGCCAAACTTTAAATGCCAAGTGTCTTTAAATGGTACATGTGCAATCTAACAAGAACACCAGCTGTTCTTCACAAAGTAATGAGTTATGTGCCTGTAAAAGCTTCTCCTAACCGATGATCTGAGACTATCAGAGCTGACATTTAACCAGAGAATGCTGGAGCTGACTCTTGGAGCTGATGGTCCGGAGACCCTTTAGGTGATGCAGGTTGGTCGTCTTCCCACCTGTTTGGGACCGGAAGGATTCCTTGGCCTTTCTCGAAGCGTGGCGCAATAAATCATGTCATTTGCAGTGCAGGCCTTCAGAGCCCTTGAGCAGCAAACATGTAACACAATTAGCTTCGAAATCCCGTAATTAGACCACAGATCATTTGGTGAGGTTCTGCCTATACTCGAGGAGCAGGTTAGGTCATGTACGGTAAATGAGAGGCAGCGATTATTAATTTCAAGGGTAATGTTTGCAGCATTCAATGTGCAAGCTGAAACGAGGTGGTTTTAGCCTTCTGAAGCATGTGTCATGTTAAAGGTTGCATGTGAGGGGGTTCAAGCAGCGCTGTACTAGAAAGACGAGGTCAGACCACACTTAGCACGTCCCACATAGGTGTGACATCAAAAAAAATGTCCCAGCACTAATTACACAAACCACATACTGTTAAATTAATGTCATGAGAACTGGGGTAATAAGGACAAAGCATGTAGGATTTGCATGCACGATCGCTGACGAATAGCCAGAATCTGAAGTCTGGTTCCATGCTCCAGAAAAAACTCACTGTTAATTTGCCATGGTGGTTGACCAGGGTCAAAGGTTAACCCTGGTGTTGTGACTGGACAGCTGGAAAAGCATGAGAAGCATCCAGAACAGCTTGGTTTTGTCCGAAAGCAGTAGAGAAGGACAGAACTATGATGGTATTAAAGGTCCATTCAGCCCCAACAGCTGCATAAATAAGATGAACATTTAAACAGATCACCATTCTTCTCTTGCAAACTACTCAGGAAACTAACAGACGTGGACGGAGAGCAAAAAAAAAAAAAAAATGCCTGTCAAGAAATCACATGAGGGTTTTCACTTTATAGGCCTACTCACTTTGTCACTTTGTGAACCCTTCTGTAAACGTAGTGCAAGACTACAATGATGCATTTCAGTCTTGTTTCACACAATAGTTAAACAACAACGACAACAACAACTATAGCAAAGGGCTGGTTTGTACACGTGAAGCAAAAACAAGTTATATTAAAAGTGGTAGGCGACAATATAAACATGTTATCTTTGTTCATGAATGTTAACTGTAAAAAATGTTGCTAAACACTAGCTATTTTTGCATTCATGGCTTGTCTTACCATAAGTAAGAGATGACAACACATGACGCTGTACTTGGAGCTGTTCACGTCCACAGATTCACACTTAAACATTTCTCTTTCTCAATTAACTCCAAAATAAATCTGCAGTGGCCGTGTGGTACAGCGGTCACATGGTACAAGTCGTAGCTCTCAGAAAATTACGAGTCTAATGTTGTGAGTATGAGTTCTATGATCACGTGTATATGCTTTTTACAAGTCTGAATAGTTAATTACGACACAGCGTGAACGCAGCAATTGATTTCGTCGGTTTTGGTGTGTTCCGGCCTTTAAAGACGTTTTTTTTTCACACAATATTTGTCTTTTACACAAAGCACCATTTTTCAATCAGCTAATACAAAGAAATGTTATTATCATGTGACCAGTTTCAGCTGTGCCCAGACGAAAAGTCTTCAGAACTCAACCTCAAGATCTGCCGTTCGTGGTTTAAGTCCTTGCCCACAGGCTCATCTCTATTCCCCATTGCTAAGTTTCGTTTTAAATATGCACCTCTAACATGCGCTAACTGCAGTTTTCTTCTCACCAGCTGGGTGTGGAGGCAGATGCAAAGCTAAGACAATGCATAAAAGGGTTGTCTGCTTCTGGGAAACTCGTCTGACGGAAGAGTTTTAGCATTACAGGAAACTTAAAAGGTTAGCCTTCAAGCTTTGCCTGGGCAGCAGTTCTTACTATGATAACAGTAGGTTACAAAAGTAGTTCTTTGTTCTTGTGTCTGCATGCACTTGGACTCAAGTTTTATAAATTTCAGTCTCTGCATACCCTATTAATTGCCAATGACAATTTTACATATGAGTTGCACAAGTGAAGAAATGTAGGCCTATGTGAACTGCAAGATAGGGTCAGATTCTAAAAATTCTATAAAACCCACGGACATTGATGGCTAATTGACTTTTGCACACAACTATCAGTTTGTTTTTTGTCGGTTTCTCTTTTTTTATTATTATGAATTACAAAGAAAGTGGTTTCAAAGGATAATTTGAGTTGGTGCAGAATAAGGAAATGAGTCAATGTGAAGTTCACGGAAACTTTGATTGAAGCAGTGAAATGAGAATGTTAGCAAGTTGCAACTGCTACTGCTACTAATCAAAAGCTGGATTTTAAGATTAGTTCATGGAAGGGGTTAATGTTTGCTAATGATAATACATATAAAAACTATCCTACCTGTAAATAGCATTACTGAGGAAAACCATAATGAACTTGGGGAATTGGTTTTGATTGTGTAGTTTTTACCAACAAAAACTACACAAGCTGCACCACATAATGTAAACAGCCATAATTCATTCTCCATTAATATGGGGGAAAAGATAAAGAAGTAGATATGTATTATTTTAGCAGATGGGTTTTTCAAGCAGTGTGACTATATTTAATCTAAAGTACTCTAATATAAAAAATATTGCCTATTCAATTTACTTGTAGCAATAACAGAGCAAAAAACACGTCAAGATAAAAAAAAAACGATGCTTTATAATTGTGTTTGGCATTGCAGATTGAAGAGACCCAGAGGGAAGTCACCCACATACTATTTCTGAGATGACCCCACTCACTAGCTGGGATTTTAAATAGAGTAGTTGGAATTAGCGTGCGTGGTGTGTGCCAGTAATCTTTCTCATTTGAAAACCAATTTAAACTCCAATGTTTGTGTCTTTTGCTTTAATTTTTCTGCAAAAGGCTTCCTCTTATGTTATGAGATATTTAATTTCTCAATTCATCCGAGACAGTGGGAGCTTTGAGCTGAAGTCTTCTCCATAAAACAGCATGTGTATGTGCACCATTTGCCTACAGTACCAGTCAGTCCTGCCCTCACCCTCAATCTGTCATCTCGTCTCAGCTCTCGAGAGGACGACGCACTGGCTGACAGATGGGGGGAGCGTTGGGAGTCTCAGTCGCCGTCACTTCGCTCGATCCGGCTCTGATCTGGCACCCCTGCGGTTGAGCGAACAGCAGACACATATAAATCTGTAGGCTTTAAAGCTAGCTTTCATCACGAAACTGCACAGCCATTGACTCTCCATGCAGTACGTAGATATACTCCACTCTTGTTAGAAACTATAAGGAATTGGTAATAGAAAAAGACACGAATGAGCAGTAAGGTGGCAACACAAGCTATTAAAATATAATATATCTAATAAAAATAAAATCTATCTATCTATCTATCTATCTATCTATCTATCTATCTATCATATGCTTAGCTCATAGCTTTTCCTAATATATATATCTTGCACATTCCACAGTCAGATAAATTCCACATAAAGACAAAAAACACAAAATACACCAAAAAATTTAATTTTTTTCTTTCAATTTATTACCTAAAAAAAGAAAATGTCCTATCACAAGTCACACTGAAATGTATTGCTTAAGAAAAAAATATATTTAGATATTTTCCTTTTTTTTTTTTTTACTCGATTATTTCCATTATATTCCACAAAAACAAAACAGGGCACAGCAACGCCCTTTTTTCCCGCCTTCTTCCCACTTTAAAAAAAGCACAAAGAAATACATAATTCACAGTTACCATTTTGGTTTCATAAATTAATACAGTCACACATGTGCTACACCGGTCTATAGCTAGAACATTGTAAATTGTTTTTTTTTTTCTTGACTCTTGTAATCAGTTTTCATTGGCTACAAGAAAGAACAGGCAACTTAAATGATGTGATCAGAACTCCAACAAACTATTGAAAATGCACCCCGTTCCCTCCCTCCACCCTCATTCAATTACCCTATCCTAAAAATCAGATCATCTCCGATGCTTTTTTTCAGTTTTCACTTTTTTTTTTTTTTTACCGCTTTACATATAGGTGAGGCACACACAGAGTATATTTCATACATATATAAAAATTAAATAATGATTTTCTTGGAGAAAAGGGAGAAATTGTCCTTTTAAGTCATTTATCTGAGAAGGGAAGTGCATGTTGTCAATGTGTCCTTAAAGGACTTCTCAGTTGAGAGTTAGGGCACTTTGTCACTATAGCACTGCAGTTGAAACTTCCTTTTTCGATTAAATTTGTTGCTTCTTTGTAGGACAGCAGGGTTCAAGGGACGCAATCAAACAAACAACGGAACACACAGATGGAACCTGTTTAACCTCCAGGTTGTGACTTGTAACAATCATAAAAGACAATATTCTACCAGAGCTCCTATAAATTGATAAAAACCTGCATAAATGCGAATAATTTGTTCTGAATTTTTTTTGTACACACCGATAGGGCAAAACTTTAAGGCACCGAAGCCTTGACATAATAGAGCCTCCACCTCCTAAACACAAAAATTGCCCCAGAAAAAGTGATGCTTTAACAAAAACACAGGACAAAAACAAAAGAAACATCCCTATGTTGTCCACCACTCTGCAAGTGTTTAGATAATGAACGTTAAGGCCACTTGAACAGAAAAAAAAAGGAAAAGACAATGTTCCCTTTCAGGTAGGTAATCTCATTGCAAACTCAGTGAGTGCAACATTGATGTGGTTTAGGACATTTTCACGTTTATTTCCAAGTAGTCATTAGGGGCGAATGTTGGTTGGTTAGTCCCAATCTGGACAGATCAATGGGAGTGTTGGGGTTTGCTCTGAGAATCCCTTTGATGTTGAGAGTAGAAAATATTCCATTGTTCCTTAGTTGGTCCAGAAATGATCCATGTACAGTAGAATTCCAGTCCTGTTTTGGTTTGCAACTGATATGTAACATCACATTTCCAAATTGAAAATCCCAAATAGCTGAATCCCCCCCCATCCCATCCCATCCCACCCCCCCCCCCATTTTTCACAAATTCATGCTTGTATATCTTTTCTTTTCAGCACCAGTTTCTCAGTATTGTTATTATTATTTTCTACAAAAAAGGATCAGGATAATTCACACTTTTGCATGCAAAGAGAAGTCCCATATAGCAGCAGAACCGTCTGTCTGTGGAACGCCTGATTGAATATGTCAGTACGTCTATATATGAGGCACTATCAGAGTGTAAAGGGGGGAGATACGCTCCAGTCTGGATGTTTACGTGGGAATCTGCAAAGAAGTCTGGCCGAACGCACAAATAAGGGTAATCTTGTTGAAATTGTGTCACAACTGTCAGTGTTTGCTGGAATAAAACCATTGAACGGCGGGTCGTTTTAGTTGAATGCATAAATGAGAGATTCCCCTCTGCCATTATAATGCACATTTGTAAACTATTCCTCTGGCACCCCACCACTCTCTCTATTATACACATTTAGACCGTAATGGATTTAAATGATTATAAAACATCAGATTCATTTCACAGCATGACTTGAGCCTTGCTGAGCAACTGCTGTTTTACATTTGGTTGGTTCGTTTTATTTCGCGGAGGTAAAAAAGAAAAGTCGTTCTTTATATATATACTAAAAACAACCAACTTCACAAGCCTCGCATCTTCAATCACATCAGCATATTTTTGTTTCGTTTCATATTCTAGTTTCCTACTTGAACCTCTGACTCTACTGAGCTGTTGTTGAGAAAGACTTTTTTGTATTTTTTTGTACATTTATATACTAAACATGCACTGTGCCATTTCTTGCTTATGTTATGATATCATTTGTCTATTTCAAATCACAGGTGTGTGTGCAAATGATCCCTCCTCGTCTACAAGATAAAAAACCTGAATGCTTTGTGGGTAATGCTACATATTGTTTCAGAAATCATCATGATTCAAGAAAAACAGGACTTTAAAACAAAGAAGATAACCCCCTTCAAATGATTCTTGAACTGTGAATGCCCATTCTTAACGAAAAAAGGAGGATGTAGGACCAGTATCTGATTTTTGTCAGTTCATCATGCCCTTTATTTGGGCAGATCCAATAATATGGATCTTCCCCCTGGATAAAAAAAAGAAAAACAAAGAAGGAAAGAAAACAAATCCCAACACCGATGACGTCTGCTATGCTCATTTGTGTTTACTTCTTGGACGTTCAGAGTCCAAATTCTGTCCATTTATCAGTCCAATCCATATCCAAATATCGTCATTTGGAAATTTAGTCTGTTCCAAGATTGTAGTCTATCAAGGACGTAAGGTAAGTAAAAGTCTGTGAATCTTCCTTTGTGTAAAGTCTTTGTGGTCACAGGATAGACGAGGAGTAAAGCCTACCATATTCTGAATGTGCATCTGTGTGAACAGTCTTCGGAAATTCTCCTCTCTAAAGTGTAAACCTCAATCTTCCTTGAAAATGGTGCAATCATTGCGGCTTCAGGCCATGATGAACTCCGATTTCATATCAGCTTTGACGTCGGGCTTCCACACAGAGTCCTCAAAGTCCAGGTCCAGGGAGCCTTCGCTAGACATACTGCTGTTACTGTTGCTGCGCCCGGCCTTGCGGTTGGGGAGCCAGTGGTACGGGGCACGAGAGTCTCGCCGGGCCTTCCTGCGCAGACGCTTCTGCTGCATGAGCAGCTGCAGTCGCTCCACCTTGCAGCGTGTGGCACGGTTCTCCGTCTGACGCAATCGGTCTCCTAAAGAACCATGGAGAAAGAGTACGAGTTAAAGTCTAGAGTAAAAAATAAAATAAATAAAAAAAGTCAAGCCTTGAATTGTTGCTTCAGACCACTTGGCACTGATTAAGTTAGTATAAACTAGCTAAAGTTGCTAAGAATGTGCAAAACTACATAGTTCTAAATCAAATCCTGAGTTTTTAAATCAAATCCTGAGTTATATGCCATCTTAAATTTGCAACACTCATGACGAGACACAAAAAAAAGAAAAAAAAAGTGAAAGACGTGAAACAATGGCCAAAGAAGTCCGTTTGAATGTGTATGGCTGTGATGGGTAATAAAGGTATTGAAAAAGGACAATTTGTGCATGTCAACAAATATATATATTTAAATAAAAAAATCTGTAAATAATAATAATGATCAATAAATGACTAGAAGGTTGTTGAATGACTAGTTGACCACTGTGACTCATCCCTAGCTGGTGCATCAAAGCATTCAGGCAGAGCTGGTTGACCAAGAAATACTTAAAAGACTTAAAGTGGACACCATTCACATTTGAGCATCTGATCTCAAGCTATATCCACAACCCCAACAAGCATCCAAAACACAACATAAGCTAGTGACTATCTACGCTAATGTTTTGAACAGGGGGAAGTGCTGGTGCAGTAGACATATTTGGTCTAGGACAGAATGACTCAGTGCTTTGGATCCCGACTGCTAATCCTGCCGAATGTTATCAAAGGCCGGGTGCTGGATAAATAAACTAAAGTCTGAGTGGTGACGTTGATGTTCTTAAAAAGGCATGCTGCGATTACCTCCGGCCAATCACACTCTCTTTTTTTGTCAGTACAGAAATAAGCACACTCTGCTGCCGTCTCATTTTAGAAGAGCATCTCAGTATGTGGCAGCAAGTTCTCTCTTCCCTTATCAGAAGTGGCTCTGGCAGGCGTGTCCTTGAGATACGCAAAAGGGAGAAGTGCATTCTCATAAAGGAACCTACATGTCCGTGAAGAGACCACGCCCAAATGTGCACACATTCCTAAGCGATACAATTTCTATAACAGGAAGCAAACACCTTGCCACCTTGGGGGGTGGGGGGGGGGGCACAAGGGGGTTTTCCACTCCACAGCTCAACCCTAAACCTTTCATTTATAAATATATTCAAGAGAATGGAAGAGAAAAAGAAACCACAATCTATTAGCCAGCTCCATTAGGAACTATCCCAGAATTAAATAATGAAATAGCCGGCTAGATTGTCAATAATCCCGAGCATAGACTTTCATTGCATGTGCTCCACCACACATACGCACACAGCACCAGCAGCAGTAGCTTTTAACATGGATCGATGGCAAATTAAAAAGACCTATTGATTAAACCTTAGCTCTAGCACAGCAATCCATCTCCAGGCGAGGACACTGCTATTGGCTTTCAATAGAAAATGCAAGCGAATGGAAATTGTAAGCGAAGTGAGCCGGGCCCCCCCACCCCCCTCGCTTTTCCTGGCCTGAACGAGTAATCACCCAACCCCCCGATACCAAGACCCCCACCCCCATGTGCACATGGTTCACCCCTCCCCAATACCTCAGGAGAGAAAGACAGACAAGGAGGTAGATTGAGAAAGACATGCTCTGGAATTCCACCTAGATTGCAATAGAAAAAGAATTCAGATGTATATTCTCATTCACTAATCAATTACATTCACCTCTCCATATCAAAATGAAATCAGGATTTCGTGTGGCTTTAATTTCCCCCTTTACATAATACCTTTCGGGGTGGGCGCCTTTGAGCCATCTAGGAAGAATTTGCAAATGTAAGTGGTAGTTTTAATCATTTGGATATTTGTAGAGAAAGAACAGGCTGTACAAACAACAACAACAACAGAGATCCACCAAACAGTTTCTTCCTAACCTGGTTAGACAAATCAGATTTGGGGCTTTCTCTGGCATTTTAGCATGATTAGAGAGGTTCTGGTCTTATAGGACTTTACAGGTTATGAAGGTCTTTGTTCGACTGCACAAACTCAACAGATAAAGCATTCAGAAAGGGTTTTTATGCTTACAATACTGTTTTTCTCCTTCATCTGCCCTTTCAAAGAGTCTCGCTGCAACTCTAGGCCTCAAAAGTAGGCCAGCCACCTCACCTTGCAGCCTGTCAGCTCTTCTCTGCATACCAACTGGGGCTGGTGAAAAAAAAAAAAAACCTTGCTGCATAAGGCTGCGGTGCCCCAAGGGACCTAACTACAAAAAATCTGTGAGGGGAAAAAAAAGCAGAGGAGCTCATTAACGGCACTGGGCACGGTAGGCCACTGTCAAGGTATTGTACGAAGCTTACAATGGTCTCAAAGACATTAAGGCAGACCCTTGGCTACTAAGCCAAGTTCCTTTTTGTTCTTTGTGAGAATTTGTGGCCTCTGCCAATGTCCTTTCTCACACAGTCGCCCATTCAAACAGATCCACGTACACTGTAAAAACATGACCACTATTTTGGCATGGCTTGGGGATTGTGCTGCAAGGAAAAACAAACTTAACTGAATGTTTCGAACAACCCCCGCATCATTAAGAACGAGCGTGGCTGCCCGGGGGGAGACTCAATGCACCCGTTTAGGGGGTTATTATTAGGCTGTGGCATGGCTCACCAGCCTGAAGCCATCCCAATAGATCCGCATAAGCTGTCGTGAGTGCAAAAAGAGTGAACGGCTGTGGTAGGGGGGCTGGGATACACTGGGAACAAAGGCAGAACAAGCAGTGCAAAAGCTCTCCCTTCTCTGTCCCTTCGTGCTTCCTAGACCCCTCCCTATGCTAAGGTTTGGACTCGTACACATATGGGGGGTGGGTGGACAAGAACAGAGAGTAATTTTGCTGCCAGCAACGATTGCAAGTGAACATCATGGACAGAAAAAGCCCCTCCCCCCCTGCATTCACCCTCTCTGCCCTTCCCTTTCTCCCCTCATCCTCCTTCGCCAAAGATGCATTGTCTCAGAGCGAGCAGTGTGTGCTGCAGTGTCCTCACTGCGCACTCGGCATTCTCAGGCCTGCGGCTCAAATTAGGGGGGTTGGGGCAAAAAAAGGGCTTGTGACAAGCTCTGCCCGAGCCTCAGGGGAAAGGAGCAGGGGGAGGAAAGGACAAAACAACCCTGGCCCCGCCTCCTGCCATACAGCTGTATGGGCCCGCGCATGAGATACACCTGGCCTTCTTTCTAACCCCCTCCCCCCAGCACCCGCATCCCTCCTCCTCAATACAGCCGCATGACGGAGGCCTCAGAGGAACATAAATAAAGACAGAAATAGGCAAATGAGAACAAGCTATGGAGGGTGGAAGAGATTACACAAAAAATCCCTCTGGAATCTAAAAAGTAGCAGCGTGCAAAAAGCTGGGATGTTATGCTCTCGCCTCGTGCTTTTGAAGGGAACGAGCTGATGTATGAGAATGTATTGATCCCTGCATGGAGGGAGAAAGATTCAGGCCGAGTGCTGATAACCACGTGAGAGAGGAAAATGGAAAGGAGGAGGATTAAGAATGAGGAGAGAGAGAGAGAGCAATGGAGGGAGGATTTTTACCCAATCGATGAGGCTGTTGGCCTGTCTGCAGGTATTAGGTCAGTTAAGCAGGGTTTTGGGTAAACATTAAGCCCAACCCAATGTGTCGGCCCACAGTACAGCGATATGGCAGTCTCTCTGAGCTTCCCTTTTGCCATTGATCCATTAAAGATCAGCTTAATTAACACTTGTCTTCGACTTGTTTGTTTGTTTGTCTTGATAAGTCTTCTGATCTTTTCGAGTATTTGTGCAGCAATCACTCTACATCAAGGGGAGATGTCTTGGCAGAGGAGGAGGGAGTTACACAAAAGTATGTCTCAGTGTGTCAGACATCAAACTTTGGCCTCTAATGGTTATTTTTTGTCCTGAACTACTGATTTCCCCCAAAATACTTTGAAAATGCAATACACTCATACAATGAGTTGAATATGCTTCCTTCCAGATGATCATGTTTTTAATTTAGCCATTCAAATTCATTTTCATATATATTTTGGAGGCATAAAGGTAAAAATTATGTTAAAAAAATGATTTCTGATTCCTCATTTTAAACTGAAAAATAATAATAATCACATGAAAAGAATACAAATATTTTATATTTTTAATAATAATATTAGTAGTGATTATATGTTAAATAATGTTACTTAAAAATAATAATGTTGTGAAAATACTGTAACAAAATTACTTCACTGCTTATTAATATTTAAATAACTATTGTTTATTGTTAAATAACAAAAAAATCGAAGTCATGTAGAGTGACTATTTAAAATAATACAATGGAAAATTGACGTTAAATGAACAACTTACCAAAAATAAACCAAAATAGATACAAAGAGTAAATTTCTAGAACATGGCATGTGTTTTAAACAATTTTAAAAGATATTCTTTATTGTGGGCACTCTTAAGGGTCATTGACCAATCTATAGGCATTTATAGCATTTGCGCTGTTCAACCAAAACTCCTCAGGATCTTCTAACAAAGTGACCAATTTTGCCCCCAAGAAAATACTCTTTTATAGTTTGCAATGCTTTGCAATGCTACTGTTAAGATGTACTCTGAGATCAGTAGGTACTCCTGTTCTATAGGCCAGCTGTAGTTAACTCCCAGAGAGCTGGGACTGGCGCCAGCGTTGCCTCTGGGTTGGGAGGAGCTCGGAGTGGGTGCACAGCATAGGACAGGCATTGTGTTCAGCCATCTGCACCCCTAGCAAGAACTAAACCAGGGAGCAGCCAAAGCCTGACATCTCCATTGCTTCTCTGATGCGATGGCATCAATGACCCAGCAGGGAGTCGTGGTCTCAAATGACCACAATTTGCATACTAGGAGCAATAAAAGACATCGGATATGGCTAGCCATGGCCCCCGCCTGATGAGCAGCAAAGGATAGTCAGCCTGGGGGGGGGGGGTTCTTACATGCTTGTTGGCAGTGAGCAAGGAGGGGGAATGAATTATTTAACCCCAGGTTGAGCTGGGCAGGTCTGAGCACCACAGTGACACGGTGAGAGCCCTGGGGCACTTGATCAAGCAATCCGCACAGAGGCAAACTGTCTCTTTTGGGTTAGGAAAAGAACTTGGCAATGTTTAAGCACAAGGGAGCCCAGGACAAAGAGGACTGAAATCTTGACATTTCACATCGCCGCAGTATGTACACAGCAGCCAGGAGCGTTTGCTTTCGGTCGGAATAAATGAGAGAGGGGAGGAATTCAAGCACCCTTCCTTGTTCTTTCTCTCTCACCCTGCTAAAATACAGCTCCACCCTGACGCTCTTGCACAGTCCAAACTAAACTAACCCGAGCTGACAGATAGTACAGAACATTGAGGGGCGAAAGCATTCCTGCACTATCCGTCCCCTCCCAGTTTGAAACTTGTTTCATCCCCCTTCCTCCTTCCATTCAGCACAGTGGCCAGGCAACACCAAATCTAAAGGCCAGCCCTAAGTTTTAAACCTACAGGCATTCATTCTTTCACTCGCTCTACAAAAGGCGAGGCCTACTGCACTATTTGAGCACACTAGGTCAAACAAAGGGGTTGCCTGCAGTGGGCAAAGTGGTCTGAGAGACCCCGGCGAGCACAGGAATTTGAGTCAAGAATAGCGGACCCTCTTTGCAGCCCCAGCTCTCCATCCCCCCATCCCCCATATTCTCTCCAACCTCACTGCAAACACTGACTACAGTCTGTCAAAGCCAAATATATAGAATAATCCACAACAGTGTGCATAGATGGATGTCTAAACAAGTAGGATGGGGATATCAGGTTTGTTTGGTCTGCAATCACATCAAGTAGACAAGTTGGTTACCAGGTGCTAAGAGATAAAGGTCTTAAAGAGCTTAAAACAACTGTCTAGCGATCTCACAATTAAATCTCCCCAACACCATGGGTTCACAAACATGTTGACAAGCAAAGCAGTTTTGTTCAGAAAATAGGCACAGCGCCCTTCCATTTTTTTCTCTCTTGCCCAAGAGGAAGTGCCAATTAATCAGTGGGCAGTCACTGGCCGGATATAAACAACAATTTTATGAATGGCCTCTTGGTATTTTCCCTCTGCCTCCTCTTGTTGACTTTCAAACACAATAAGCATTCTCTTTGAGTTCATTTTTATTGTGTAAATCTCTATTTAAAGGCTGATATCAAAACAAGCGTCCATTTAGTAGCCCTGGCTCTGACTGCTGGGACAGTTTTTGCTGATGAGCAAGAAGGGAACCAGTAGGATGGCTCAATTAATTTAAATGTGGGATCAGTATAAAAGTGAGAAACAGGCCAATGACTGAGTATTATGCAAGCATAAGAGGGGTTAACATAAGGGAAAAGTTAGCAATGCATCATCTCAAAAAATGCGTAGGATTCCTAACCCCTTTGTGAAAATCGAGTGACCGAAGTTATTCCACCCAAGTAGTTGATGATATGTTTTCATATTGTGCAGTGTTAGCCTGGTATGCTTTTAATCTAGTCTAGATTGATAACAGGCCCATGCTTTGAACAGTGCAAGGATGATATTTCTTCATTATCTCTGTACTCTCCAACAGTAGTGTTTCATGACAGAGCAGTTCAATTTCCTTCTCAGCGCTAAAGTGAGCTGCCCCAGATAATCAGTTTTTACCAGACAGAGCGGGGTACCTGCCATACGTCTGTGAGCGCTATCTCGCTTCGTTATCTCTCTCGCTCTGGCTTTCTGCCTTCTTCCTCTTGGTAACAGAGTAGTCCACCCCCATTCTTTGCCTCTCAGAGGAAAGAGGACACCGTCAGAACAGAGACAAAGCCAGACATGCTGTGGCTGCTGGAGCATGACTACCAGGGCCTGAAAGAACAAGCCTAATTCCTTCTCCCCCTCTCTAACATCTTCACTTTTCTTATCCTTACACCCTTGTCTTGGACCTTCTGAAGCTATGTTAACACTGCCTTGGATTTGAAGGCTAAATACTTTTAGCTACAGTAAACACTCAGGACATGCATCAGTACAAGGCCAAATTCTAGCAAATGCAATAAAACTTACCGGGAGGCTTGCACATGCGGATCTGGCTCTGGCACTGCACCAGTGGGTGGAGGGTGGGCTGAGTCTCAGAGGGCACTCTGGTAGGCAGGCCGGTTAGTCCGGAAGTGTGGGGAGGTGAGGGCGGTGGTGATGGTACTGGTGAACTTGGGCTGTTGCACTGGGTCTGGTAGCGGAGCTGCGTGAGTGATGGTGGCATGCCCTGGTAATGCCTGGTGGCACTCAATAGGTCATTCAAGATTTGGAGGATGGTGCCAATGTCCCTTCTGGGACGTCCGGTGCTGTCCTGACAGTTGGGATGCAAAGTGCCTTAGGGAAGAACCAATATAGATGTTAGATATACATTTTAGATATAGGTTAATTAGATTACATAAATATTCTACATAAACAGAAAATTATTTCAATCTTCCATTAAGAAGTTGTACCTGAAAATGTCCCGGAAAAGACTCCAGGAGCATGGTTCACAAAACTTTCAATGATAGCGCCTGGTTTGCGGGACCGCGAGGGAGTATTACAGTTGCCAGACGTCTTTGCTGGGCAGTTAGCCTGTGCAAAACATGGGCCAGTGGTCAACCCTTAGTATGGTTTTTACATCTTAGTGCATCTTATCTAATTGGTAAATAAACTCTATTGCCATTATTATCCAACATTACTGAATTGGATAATGTAGGACAAACTGTGGCTCACCTCTGGACAGGAAGCTGCAGGACTGGGGCTGCTTGGAGAGGTGGGACAGGCCGAAGATGGCTGCGGAGAGTGAAGAAAACTTCCAGGGAGTTGAGAGGGGTTCGGTGGAGGGCTACAGTGCCCTGAGGCTGAGGTGGGGTACATGGGAGGAACAGATGGGATAGAGGGGGAAGGTGGGAAGGCCGCAGGGTTAGATGGGAGCTTTGTGTTTGGATGGTGAGGATGTGGGTGGGGGTTGTGTGAAACCCTCGCCATCCCAGAGGCAGAGCCCGAAGCTCCATGAGATTGTCCTGTTGTGCCTTCTGGACTCCCACGTGATATGAGATGGCGATGCTGTAACTGTGGGCCGCCCGAGTGCTGCGCTGCCAACTGCAGTTGGACAAACATCATATGATCGCCTACTCGCAGAGCCAGGGTTAAAGGAGACCGGCCAGACAGGAAATCGCTGACCTGTGAACAGGAAATGAAGAGGGGGATGGCTTTGGTTATTCCATTTGTACTGCTATAAACTGGAAAATAATTTGGCAATATGACTGAATGCCTTTTTATGAATAAGCAGAAGTTTACAAAAGGCACACACATCACTCTACCATTCAGCACACCCACGAAACACTAACTTCTGTCTGGCCCCAGGCCTGAAAAATCAGCCATAGAAACAGGATGCAGACCCACTCGCCACACAGTCACATAATAGCTAATTGTTTGAAAGGCTGGACCGGAAAGGCTTGTCCGTTTTAGGAGTACCCAGAATGGTAGTTGAGCCATGGGTCTCTCTGACCCCTTGAAAACAAGGCGAGAAATACAGAGTGCTTGTCTTGACTCGAAAACAACCTTCTCCTTGTTCGATCTCAACCCTCAGACTCTCTGTGTTGCGTCTGCCACATTCTGAGGATGTTCTAACACCAATGTGTGATGGTAAATATGTAAAGATGCAGAATGACTAACACACAAAGAAAGAATCAAAGGCACCAGAAAAAATACAATGAAAGCAATGAAGATCCCCCCAGCAGATCTATACATCGTCCAATCATGCTTGTGCTGGCTGACCTGTTGTTAACCTTTTGAATCACTGGGGTCTACCCTCCATTTTTTTCTCTAGCTCTTTTGCTGATCTATTTTTCCATCGAACAGCCACTCTCAGTCGAGTGACCTTTACCACTCTGTGCATTTCACTGACAGACGTGGAGAGCCAGACACGGAGACCCTTATTCCATCTTTAAGGAGGATAAAGTTTTAAAAAAAGATATCCATATATGACTATGAACTCAAAAATACACTGAATATCCTGTTAAGTTTGATTGCAACCCATTTAAATGTCAATTGTGAAATTGGTGGCTCACCCCTGACTGACAGCTGTCTTGTGAGTTGATTTGCATCTAAGGCACAAATCAGACTCCAACAAAAGGTTCCTATAATTACTCTACTTCCATTGCGGAGTGACTTCGTAATAGGACAAAGGCTTTGAATATCTACAGCAAGGAGGGCGCTGAACATCCAAGCACTAATTATTAAAATTATTTGGGCCTGCGAATCATCAAGTAAAGCGTGCCAGACCCCATATTAGCCTTGCAGATCAGTCATCATAAAGCCCAAGCATCTCACTGACTCACTCAAAGCCCAGACTCATCCCACATAATGAGAGTGTGTGAACCCCCATAAAGCAGTAAAAGTGCCTCTGAAAGGTGAGGACATGGTCTGCATAGACATTCCCCACAACAGCCGTCAGTTTGAGTCACACAGACCTTTGTCAATTACATCGGCCAGCCCACACGCTTCTGGTGCAATAAACGAATGACCACAAGGACACAGTGGGTTTACAGATCTTCAGTCTTCACTTACATGGCGTGAGAAATGCGTGCACAAGTATACAGTTAAAAATGTTTTTGTGGTGTTTTAAGTGTTCTTGTCATGACTAGAAAAACTAAGAAATATTAACAGACCATTATAGAGAGTCTTGGTGGTTGTGGAAGAACGCCCATATTTAGTTATCAAAAGAGTTTCAGAAATTCCAGACTTTGGCTAGATCTGTAACACTGCTATATAGAATCTATCAAATGTATCGAGTCTGAAGTGTCAACATGTATGCCTAAAATGGATAAGGTACTTGAAAGAGACCTCAAGTGTACATTTGCACAGGTCTCTTTCTTCTAAAGGCCACGACTATCTCTCTTGTCAAGGCACTCAGATCAAGTTCTATAACCGAGCGCACTTGACACTGGCTTGGAAATGCCGGAGGCCTACCTGGATTCACCCTTTCTTTACTCACTACATGAAAAATAAAAATAAACAAACTACAGATCACAAACTCCAAACAGGCCCACAAAGAATAGGTGACCACATTTTTTTTCTTTTGCCAAAATGTATTACATTTTAATAAAAACATTTATTAAATATGTTATTAAACATTAATCATTCCTTGTCTTTTATATATTAACATTCACATTTAGGCTAATATGCTTTTAGCGATCAATAATAATGCTGTACAATGCAGAAAAAAAGATTACTAGTATTTTTACGTAATTATCCAGGCAAAGTATCCGTACAACAATTATTTTTTTAATTATTTGAAACTTAGTCTCAAAAAATGTAATGTTTAATGTTATTAAACATTAATCATTCCTTGTCTTTTATATATTAACATTCACATTTAGGCTAATATGCTTTTAGCGATCAATAATAATGCTGTACAATGCAGAAAAAAAGATTACTAGTATTTTTACGTAATTATCCAGGCAAAGTATCCGTAAAACAATTATTTTTTTAATTATTTGAAACTTAGTCTCAAAAAAATTTCAGTCTTGATATTTTCAATTGTCTATTTGTATCTCTAGGACTTGTTTTCAAAGGACTTTTGTTTTACTGCATAGGCAGATTTTTTGCTTTTTGTAAACAAGTTCACTGAAAGTGAACAAAATCTGCCAGAGCATGACTTGTATGGAAACAAATCTTAACATCTCATGCAGAGTTTCTTCTCATGTAAATTGATCTTGTTTTAAGGATTTTTAGACATTTTACTGGAAAACAACTCAAAAAGAAATTTAAATGAATTATTCAATCATTTCGCAAATTTAACACTAAATTCAGTCTAGAAAATGCAGCAAATGTCTGCATATTCTGTTTGGGTTCATTTAAAAGCTAACAAAGGTAGATACTGACATGTCTATGGCAACAAGTTACCATGTTGAAGAATTCTATACTTGGATAAGCCAACATTGGTTCACCGGAAACTGACTAGCGCTACTATTCCTTTATCTTTGCACTTCATCCATTTTGATTTGTTGGGGAGGCATTTTGCTCTGCAGTGGGCTGCGGTTGCTATGCAGTGAAGAGCGAGTAAAGGAGAGAGAAAGAAAACATGATAAGGGGAGACAAGGGAGGAGGGCTGGGGGAGAAACCTTGTAGCCAGAGAGAGGGTGGAGGGGTGTAAGGATGCCAGTAGATGCTGATGAAATATTCAGTGAGAGTACGCCTCTGGCTCCTTCCGTTTTTTTTCTCCCTCCCAACTCTATAGCTGACAGTTTTATTTATTGGGGTCCCTGCGGTTCAAAGAACTCATTTTCAGGCGGTTTCTTCTGTAGCACAGGAGATATGGGACAGAAGCTCGGAACAGCACCAGGCTGACGTTCACCCACAGTCTGAATACACCCATCTATAAAGGGTCAAATCAGAAAACAGGTTCTTTGATACTAACCATGACTAAAAGACTACTGGTCACCTATAAAAGGCCTCAGCAAACACAGAAAGTTCAAAACCAGCTTATTAACCCTCATCATCGACTGGCTGGTTTTGAACGCACCAGGGGGTAGTAAAGCCTAGTCTTTAGGAGCACGAATGTCGTGGATGCAATAACAAGCTCCTTTACAATAATCAAACAGTTGCATCTTTCTTCAAACCCTGAAGAGACGGCTACTTTTAAAGATTTCACTCGAGGGGTTTGACCTACTCAAGGTCTACATAAGATTGAACACAGAGGATTCAGTGGGTAAAGGCTATATTCGATCATCCAGAACTTGCATGGAGTCTCTTTACATCATGTCTGTAGACCAAAACTAAATAATTTTAAGGCACAGACAGAAACAATTTCCTTAAGAGGATAGTTTATCCAAAAACGAAGATGATGTCATCATTATATCCAAAAGATTTTTTCTGTTGAGCACAAAAGAAGATATTCTGAAGAATGAAAAAAATTAGGTCCATCTGAAAATACTATTCAATTTAAAAAACACTGAGATTTAAAAAATATATATCTTTTATGTTTTCCACATTATAAAGAAAGATCATACAGGTTCGGAGGAACATGAGGTAAATGAAATTAAGATGGCATCTTAATTTTTTTGCTACTGCCGTGTCCCCTCTTCCTCACTTTTTCCTCAGATGACTGAACAGATTAGTCTGGGTAGGCGAGAGACTGAGTCAAAACAGACGTGTCGCACTTGCAGCCAACAGGATTCAAAATATCTACAATCATGGGAGTCAGCATTAATTAATGACTAAAAAAACATTTAGAAAAAGGTCACAGAATAAAGAAACACTAAGAATGACAAATATAAGGAACAGTGCTAAAAAAGTAACAGCTCAGTACAGAAGAGGAGTTTAACACTAATTAAAAAAGCTTGTGGCATGGTTATTGGTTAAAGAGAAGTTCTCCATAGTCCCCCTCCCTCCCTTCCTCCCTCCTTCCTTTCCTCCTTTTCAGTTCAGTCACGAAACTGAGCACTTCAATCACAAAGGCGGATGGGAAACAAGAACAGTCACGAATCAAAGTGATTGCCCATGTCAACTTAGTCCCCCTTGGATCGGGAGTGCTCTCTGTGCAAACACACATAGGCATGGCCCTGATCACAGATCAGATGAATGCAAACGAATATCTCCTCCCATGTGCCAGCTGTTCACACAACATGGCAAAACCCACCTTTTCCATTTCAAATATTTGCTAAATCAAAAAAATTAATTGTGGATATGGCACGAAAGCCATCAGCGTCCTGTGTAGCCTTGCCACTCAGTGTGACGTGCGATCCCACCGCTTCTATTTTTGTCTTCAATCTATACCTAGGATTCTGACTCATCACTGTCCTCCCTGGTAATCACATACACTCCAGACCCTCCTCAAGGGTGACGTCACTATGGCCATTTCTCATATTCAGTTCCTCTCATCCTTTGCTCCCTCTGGGAAGGGGGTTGGGTGGGTGGAGATGACAAGGGGGCGACAGAGAGGTGACTCGCTCTATATAGTTGAATCCCATTATTTGCATCTGTCCATTTTCAGACACAATGACAGGCACCGGACCCATTCTAAAGTGAGTAGGTGGGTGTCTGAAGGGTGGAGAGTTATGACAGGAAAACATCTCTAGTCTGTGGCACTGAGACCGCTTGCTTGAGGAAACAAACCAATGTTATCCCCCAAGGACAAAGCGAGCAATCTACCTGCCTATAGAGGTGGATTAGCACAGAAACCTCTAATTAATGTACTCCGTCGCCAGAAGAATCAGACACCAGTCATTATTTCGACTTGATAGGCATAGTTTCCAGCAACAAAGCGCTGCTCGAATACAAAAATGGCGTTTAAATGTTCAAGAGGATCAATCAAGTGGACTGCATAAACTGGGCTATATTTTCCCTTGGAACTAAGAAACTCCTTGATGTCATTCCGTTCTTCCTCTTTAAATGGCGGAGGGGGAAAACTGGAGACTATGGAGAGACACGCGAAACCACAGCAGCTTTAAATTATAGGCCAGAAAAGGCTGTTAGGCCAGAGTTACAAGGGGAAAAATGCCATTCCAATAATTGCAAGCCTTCCCTTTCCATAAAATAGTCTGGTTACGAGGGAGTCTGAGATAGATCTTTCCCTGGAAGCTAACACTGTAGCTCTTGGAATTCTGCTATGTATATGTGGTCGTCCACTGTAACAACCAAGACTGCCCTTAACTAGCCGTACATGACAAGAACGGTAGGTATCATGGAATGCAGAACACTTTTTACAGTCGTTGTGGCTGCACAATTGTGTTGACTAATTTCAGTTCTGAAGGACTGATATGTCTCACATTTGACAATGTTACTGACTCATTTCATGTCTGTAACCATGAAGCTACAAAAAAAGACAAACGATGACTAAAAATTACGATTTCTAAAACGGGGTCGTTTCATAAGCAACCAAATTACATAGTTAGCTGCCTACAAATAGCTAATTAGATCAGAGAAAAAGCACATCTAACGTCTGCACGGCACTGCAAAAGGTTTTTTTTTTAATGAGAAAGGACAAACGTGAGCCACTTTTAACAGGTTAAAAAGCTTTTGTACAGAAAGAGGAGACACTGCAGCTGCCAGGAGAAGGCATATTGTGCATTAAGACTAGTGTACTCTGTCTACCCTTTCCCCTTGTACACAGAACCACACTTCTCTGTCGTCATTTCAGATTGGTGCTTTACTCTCTTACACAAATGCACGCACTGATGTCCCTCACACACAAACACAATAACCCAGGATTTTCCTAAATATCAGAAAGAAGATGCAGTGGAGGTGGACTATTTTTATGCACATACAAAGTGTATTTCACAATATTTGACTGTCAATATCCAACATTAGATGGGATACCTCATTTTACTTAATGTTTTGATTGGTTAAGAAAACACATTAGAAAGTGTCATAATCATATAATAGTAGTTGCAGAGTTTCTTTCATTTGAAAGGTGGCGTTTCAATGAAGTGGCTTCTAGGTGGGGTTTGCCTCGGCTCATAGATGTTGCCTAGAAACTGGAAGGTGTTTCTTAAAATATGCATAGTAAGTGTGTGGAGGTCTGAGTTAAAAGCTTAGAAGGGCATCATCTGTATCCCATTACCCTATGTGTCAGTGCAACATCTTGCCCAGTAGAAAGTTCAAAAACACACAAATGATCCTTTAAAAAAAAAGAGCCAAGTGCGGGTGTTCAGTGCTGCCCTGGCAATTAGGTTAAGTGTATGCACAACTGTCCATTTTAATGGGCCACTGTGTAATTCAAACATCTACTGGGATGACCTTATTAGAGTGAAACCTTACCTGGGTTTCCGTCAAGCTCTCCAGCGCCTGCATTACTGACTGCTCAGGTCTTGATGCTTGAGACTTTAGGAAGAGAGAAATTAGGGTAAATATAAGTGTGACAAAAAGGGTCAACGAAGTACAACAAATATAATGTAGCTCCTGTTATTTTTACCATTAGGCCTGCTTCAACTGTCGGAACCAGCGTTAACTTGCTCCCATCCGTTATTCCAAAATCTTGAAGTTTTCCTGAACTCAGGCGTCTAGAAAGATCAAGGAGATGTTAGTCTTCAAAACTCAAGATGTGAAAAATTCCAGCATGTTAATTCCAAAACAGATCTGTGTACGACTTTCTTCTGCCAAACACAAAATGAGATATTTTGAAGAATGTTGTATAACTGTTTTCGTCAATGGGGTCCGAAATTGTATGAAAACCTTATGAATATTTGTTTTTGTTCCACAGAAAAATAGTAACATAGCTTTGGAATGACATGAGGATGAATTTTGAGTGAACTACCTCTTTTCAACTGTACTATAACAGCATGAAAATAACAGTTTGGTCCGGACATGATGTACATTTATCTAGATAGATATATACAAATATAGAAAACAAAGTAAGCTTATACATGTGTAGCCTCCACCTGTAGACAAAAAAAATGTCTAATACTAGTGCATACAAATCAGCATGTTTAGTCCAAAAACTCCCCCGCATGAATCCAAATGTTTCAAATAAACTGTCTAAATGTATTTTTAACCCACCAATCCTTAAAAAATTTCTGTCCTAGTGGCACAATGTACACACATGTGCTCAGGCTAAATGTCACCACCTCCTGCCAAACAAAGGGACTGAGCACTTGGCCTGGAGGCAGCTAAACCAAACAGAAGAGATTAAGCGAAGCTCTTCGTTTTAAAAGGATGATGTAATTTGGTGGTGATTATTTGTGAGGGCTTTTCAATCAGCTCAATTCAAAGCACAAACAATGCAACTGTTTGGGTCATTTGCAAGTGACCAAAGAGCTTCTCTCTCACCGCCTAGCTCCACCACCCAAGTGCAATTGTTAGGCAATGTGGTAACTGCCCTGAAACTAACATTGCCTCTTATTTCCTTAACGTTCGCTTAGAATATTCTAACACAGCAGCGCAAGTCCCACTAGGAATGCTTTATTCCTCCGACATCAAGTTTATAATGACAATTACTAATGCCATGCATATTCTAACCAAGCAAACGAACCAGTTTAATCAAGAGATTAGGAAATCTATTTATATGCATGTCCTACTGTCAGCGGGAAACACCTTTGGACCCTTTATAACCTGTAAAGCTTATATTGCTTACACAATGTTTTGAAATAGTAGTACAGTTTCAGATATCACAGGTTTCAAACTGACTGGCCTAACTGACTTCCACAGCACACACTGTCAACAGCTTAGAACACTTTCATTTCTCTATTCAAGAGGTTGTGGACTGCCACAGCAAAAAATAATATTAAAATTTGGTGTTGTGCATGCAACAAAGTGAAACAGGGCTCAAAGAGTGTCTATGGCAAGCCATTTCCTTTACTAAATAGTTACTAGTAGACTACTTATTCCTGTACTAGTAAGAGACTACCTTTCTTTGTCATACTACTACTTATTCCGGTAGTCATCAACTGCTCATTCCTTGCATACTAGTGATTATTGTTTTGCCTGTAGTCAATATCCCAATATTTGAACTATACTAAATAATAGTAATTATTTGAATGGTTAAAATGACTAAACAGTACCACCACTACTACTATATGAACCACAGATCTCCTTAGAATTGCAATTTATTACCAGTAACAACAGTAGTTACCTGTCATGATTGAAATAGAGTCAAGTCGCTAAATAATACGCTAGTTATAGTATTCAATGAATAAGTACTAGTGTCTAACTGAATGCACTAGATATCTAATGAACATTTGCTAATGAAGTGGAAAGATTACTACCAGTACTAGTAGTGATAAAAATGTTAAAACGGCTTGCCATCGAAGGTGGCTGAAAATCTCCATTAGGAAGCCCAGCAAAAACCAACCTTCTGACGTGCTCTTAACCATTGATAAAAACAAGCAACCGTGCAACCTAACAGTAACACATCAGGCTACTACTCACGTTTCTTTGTGTAGCAGAGCGAGTCTTTCTTTGGGGACTTTCAGTCTTTGAGAGAGTCTTCTCTTTAGCCCTTCCACGGTCTCTTCTGCGGGAAGGGAGAGTTCGAAGCGTGTGCCGGTGGTGGAGTGGATGTACAAATTCATGGGGGGCTCGCCGGAGACGCTCTCGCAGGACGGCGCAGTTCCGCGACTGCTGCAGCTCCGGGCGCTCGGATGCTGGTCCATTCGATAGCCTACGATAAGAGGAGACAGGGTCGGTGGAAGCGGACGGATGGATAGGGCTGGATCTCTCAGTGGAAAGCTATCTATAAAAGCTCGTGGAAAATATTCCCAAATGATTATTCCCGTTTGGTGATCGATCCTGCTGTGAGCCTCCAAATTAATAGCTTCTTTTGAACCAGTATTTAATTCTAATTTTCCGATAGTGCATAAACATGGATATTCTGTAAACTGTAGTCCTTTGTCGTTGACAGTGTACTGCAAAACCAGCGCAACGGATTTTTTAAACCCCAGCCCTCATCTCGAAGAGAAACTCCAATGAAAAACACGCATAATAATGCCCGTTGTTTCGCCGTATCTCGCTTCCACTGTGCAGCTATGGTTACACCCACAAAAGCGCTGTCCAATCAGAGGAGGCTTCTGTAAAGACGTCACACGCTTGTAGCCAACGAGGGGACATACTTCTCACCCACGTGGAGCACAAACCCCGCCTCCTTCCTCTCCCCCCACATCGCTGTCCTCATTGAGGACAAATCCAATCTGAGTGGGCGAGGAGCTCCAGTCCTGTAGTTCCAACCTACTCTTACCAATTCCACACCATTCACGAGGCAAACTGTCAAAGTAACAAAAGTCACCGACTATCACCTTGAATGTTAAATGGCAACACTAAACGGCATGTTTCCCAAACAACGCATTATAAACGTGTGCATTATAAACAAAAGTGTCTAGGTTGCATATTTATTTCCTATTGTGCAAATTATTCAGTGACTTTTAGGGGTCGAATTTCCTGTCAGTAATTATTATTTTTTTGAAGTTCGTCTTGTTTACGAGATTTTGGTGTTATAGTTGTAATATGTCAAATTTAGTTTGTTCAATCGCGCTACATGGCTAGTTTCGTCGATACTAACAGTGATCTAGGTTTACCATAATTCGCTGTTTGTCACTCCCCCCCCCCCCCCCTTTTCTTTTTTACACATTGATTTATGGGTGATTCGTCAATGATGACAGCAGTTTTGGGAACAGTAATGTTATAAATAAATAAAATTGTATTCATAAATAAAAGTGAACATGTCTGTGTGTGGGACAAGTTCAATATAGAGAAATTTAACATACAAAAATAAATCTTTAAAATGAGTCAATTAAAGTATAAAGCTATAATGATATTGAAGAATCATCCATATGCAAATCTATACATTTACAACCATGTTCTAAGAGCCTGTAATCCGCCTACGTGTGCAGTTTACGTTTGAAAGCTTGTATTATGATTACGATTATCTCTATTCAAATAGTCCTCCATAAAAGACAGTATGCTCTTAAGGAAACGTCGCGTCCCAGACCAGTCATCCAGTATAAACATCGCTTGGGGCGATACACACAAATTGACACTTACGTCAATCACTCACAATCATGTTCTCGTGCCAAATGTGCTGTAAGCTACAGTCTGCAAACGTCTACAGATGGTTGGGCCAGCTATGATATAACACCTTATCTGAAGAAACTACTGATAAAAAATAACTTGTTTCGGGTTATGGCAGATCTGTGAAAAAAACAAAGTCTGGCATACGGCCCAAGTGGTTGTTCCTTATGCCAGACTTTACAACTTATTCACGTGGTGCGTGAGCAGAGCATTCACTGAGTTGTGTGAACCAGTGTGAGAAAACATAATCTATCCATCCATCTACAATTTACGGTGTAGTTTTAGCGCCTACCAGTGACCAAAATAGTTATCTGCCCATTTCCAAACAAGCGAGGCAGGTCCAAAACAACTTTTTTTTGTCGTATAAGCAAGAAATTAACATCAAGTGCAAGTTTATAAGCTTAATATTTATTTGGTACTAAAAGGAAAAGTTCACGCAAAATTAATTTATGTCATTTACCAACATGTTGATCCAAACCCAATTGACTTATTTTCTGCCGTAGAGACCAAAAGTTAACTTAGGCAGAATGACAACCTCAGTATTTTATGGAAAAGGATGCTGCATCGGGACCGGCTGTCATATTCTAATAATCTAATGTTGTGTACCACAGAAGAAAGAAAGTGACACAAAACAACACGAGTGTGAGTAAAATATGACAGTATTTTAAATGTCTTTAATTAAAATCTCTTTAACTTCCCATGTTCAAATAATCTAAGGTCAGAGCTGGTAGAAATTACTAATAGATTTTTGCTCAAAAACAAATATAAAAAGTCAAATTAAACACGTAACTTGCGTTAAACTTACTGCAAAACTCAAAAGAATAGAAATCAAAAAGAAAAGACAGCAACGCAGCTGTTGCATAAAAAGTTAAATATCCTTGTTAAAAATATGAACTGAGACTTACCAATGATTGTGGCGAAAACGTCAAAGTTTCGCGACAATGCCTCAGAATCCTCCACAAGGTTGCCTAGTTTTGGCATGTATAGAGAAAATATTTATATAGTTTAGATTTGTCCACAAAGAATGTCCGCTAAGATATGTCTGGGTAGGTTAAATGAATCGGCTTTCCCAGTGCAGACACTGGTTTAAATCCCAAGTCTATTCCAGTGTTCCTGCCATTCGAAACAACACCGTGTGACAGCATTCGAGCGTCGGAGCGTACCTCTTTACAAGGCAGTTCATAGAAAGGGTGGAGTCTTCGCTTCTTGCGATGTCAGCATGTGATTTAAGGTGGAAGCCTTAAATCACATGCACTATTTCATTTTTATGGACGTTTCATAACATTTGTATGAATTTATACAGTAGTTTCACTCAGATGTAATCTAAATGTGAAAACGAGGTTCAATTGGATGGTAAAACACAGATATAGCCAAGTTATAAGATCCGAGCCACCTTAAAAGATGTTAAAGTGGAGAAGCCATTGATTTAGGAGGGTCGTGACTATGTCCTGACGTCATAAAGAAGTAACCGGGCAACCAGTCAAGGAAAACACATTGCTTGGATACGAGAGAAGTCTACGGTAAACAGCAAACTAACGTGGAATTCGAATCTCAGGAAGTTGGTAACGCCACTTCGATATAGCAGTAGAAATACTAAAGATCAGTATTTCAAAACATTATAGTAGCCTACATGTTATGTAAGCAAATAATTTGAGTATTTTATAAAAAATATATATAAAAAGGTAGACTCCACCGTAGAGCAAAACCAAACAAATGTAGGACTTTGTAATTGATGTGTCTGTGCTTAAGTACATGTACATTCATAAAAAAACGAGTTGAATTTATATACATAAAAAGTTGAAAATGGCTTATTTTGATGAGTTAAAACAATGTAAAAACATATAGTCATAACTTATTAATCATATAAAAAAATTGCTGCCTTACATTTTTAACCTCTTCCACTCCGATCGCCCGTGGGCGGGCCATAGAGCTACGTCATTATATTTAAACTTTTTTTTATGTTTCTGGAGATACTATAACCCCCCAATATAGTATCATTTTAAATCTTAAAATCTCATCTTTACACAGATTATAATGATATGTGTGCATATGGAACACAAATAATTCATATAAAGCTTTAAAAAACATTCGTCACAAAATCGCTCCTCCCCCAAAACGGCGATGCAGAAATGTAAATATGAATATGTATTTTTTTACGTATCTCACAAGATAGAAAAATCATATCAAAAGAAAGCTCTCATTCTCAGAAATGTGACTATGTAGTTTGTTTTATTGTTTTAACATCATAGTTCACATTATCTCCACAAGAATTGGGCAGTAAAATATGATTTCTGTGAAAAAACAAAGACAAGCGTCTCATTTCTACTTCGATTACAGGTGCTATAAGCTAAAATCAGCCACAAACTCTATATAATCTTTTACCTTAGGATGTTATCTTTCAAATGAGCCCATTTGTACTTTTCTGTGATTTCCTCTAAGTAAATAATCCACTGTTATGTCGCGGATGTCCAGAACACAAAACGCGCTAGACGGGAGAAACACGCGATGTACACATCATCATCAAAACGTGCAAGCCTCCTCTAATCATGACAATGATATACATATCAGGCACGTGTTCAAAGCTGAGGTTGTCAGCTTTCCAATCACATGTCAATCATTTATCTAGTCCAGTCACATGCTGAATCATCCAACGAATCAGTGGAGTAGGTGGGCGGGATCACAGGATCGCTTTTGTACTTCACGACGTTGTTGATGATAGTCGCGCCGCGAGTAGATATAAGTGAATGACAAGTGACGAAGACGACTGGAGTCACTGGACTGACAGAAAATTATTGGATATATTTGTATTTTTTCGAGCGTTTTGATTAAAAAATGCCATCTGTAGAGGGAAAAGCAGCTAAAAAGGTGTTCTCTTGCGTTGAAGCAATATTAAAAGAGCTTGAAAGAAAAAGTGACGGTGCATCGTGTAGCGTGCATCTTGGGCCTAACGTTATATACTTTCATATTTCTATAGTCTCTCATTTGTATTTAAGTTTCAATTTGTACAAGTGTTGTGTTTTAGACCACATAAATTCTACAAGACAGTTTTTTTAATTGATTAGTGTCTCCTGAAAGGAGAATACATTTGTTATGCTTTTATTCACAAAACACAAACAATGTTATTTGGTCTCATTCCTTTATACCATTTTGAGTTTCTCAGATACAAAGATTAAACCTGAATGAAAATGAAGAAAATCAATCGATAATTAAGTAAAGTGCTTTAGTATGTATTAAAGGAAAGGTTTTTGGGGTAACATTAGTAAAAAAAAAAAAAAAAATTGCATTAGAGTATTAGAAAAATCCAAAGGACACATATATGCACTAAAATGATACTTTACCTCCCTTCGGTTATATTTGAATAACTCTTGCTCAGAATGTGATAAAGAAAAAATCTTTTTTTCTGGTGGATACTGCCACCTAGTATAGTCAAACAATATAATCAGCAGGTCCCCAGAGCAAACAGTACCTGAATCACAGATTTTCAAAGACAGGATTGTGTAAAAAATACAAATAAAAGTCCTATTTTATTTTGTTTCTCGTAATATTTTAAAAGCATACAATGCTATTTATGAAGTTTTGCAATCTGATTTAATACATTTGAAGGGTTTTCTGTACAATGACACTAGTTTTTAAATTTCCTACACTGTATGTGTCTAGGTTGAATATTTAAACTTGGGTGTGTTAAATTCAGGCGGAATTCCAAAATATGCCTTAGAGTGGAAAAGGTTAAGTAGCCTACAATCAACTTGGATGTTTAAGTCATTTCAATTTTCAAATTGTTGATGAATAATTAATTCTTTGTTGTACTCCTATTAAGCTCACTCAATGTGGTGTAAGAACGTTTAGTTGCTTTCCCACCCTAAAGGGAATTTTATTGAAGAGGTTGTTTGCTCTTGCCAATTAAACAGCTTTCAATGAATCAATTAGCCTTATTCATTCTAGAATGTCTGTCTTTAAATGGAATGGGTGGATCTTGAAGTGTCATATACAATGAGTAATCTTAATGCCTATTCAAACGTGAGACATGTGTGGGACATATGTGGGCGTCTGTGCATGTGTGGGTGAGCAGCATTCCAAACCATCAAAGTCACTCCAGTTCCCATATTCATGTTCAAGAAATTTTCAACAGCCCTTATCCGTCAGCCCATTCCGATTGTTGTTTACCCCCAGATTCCTTTGTTGAAACAGAGAGGGAAGCATTGAGACATGCCTGTCAGTACACAGGGCCATGGCTCATAGGTCTGTCAACAGGAAGTTGGGGATAAATGAGTACTGTGGGAACACAGAAATTACACAAGACATAGTTAGACATCCATTCTAAAGGTTATGAAGCGAAAAGACAACAAAATACGTTGCAACAAGTGTACTTTGCAGGTGTATTTCCTTCAACAGGGTGTGGGAGATATTGTATGTGAGTGTTGACTGTTTTCTATTTTAATATATTTTAAAATGTCATTTATTCCTGTGATAGCAAAGCAAAGCTGAATTTTCAGAAGCCATTACTCTACATAACAGTCACATGAACCTTCAGAAATCATTCCAATATGCTGAGTTGCAGCTCTGGTAACACTCTTTACTATCAATGTTAAAAGCAGTTGTTCTGCTTCATATAACTGTGGAAACTGTGATCCATTTATTACATCTATTTTGAGATATTGACAGCTGACTCTACATAATGGTGCTTACTCAACCAAATAAATATATACGTGGACATAAACTATTGATTTGAGTTACCTGTATATTAGCCAGGCCTAAATCTTAAAGCTTACACTTCCTGTAAATCGACTAATTCGTTGTTGAATGTTTATATGTGAATAAAAGCCTAAATTCAATCTGTTCATCATATAAAGCGATCGTGTCTCTTCAGAAAATTTTGACCAAACTGCTCGATTTATATGGATTAGTTTTATAATCTCTTTATAAACTTTTTGAAGCGTCAAAGTAGTTGAGTAGCTGTCAATAGAGAGTACAGAATTGGCACAGATTTGATTAAAAAGATCTTCATGCATGTGTCCCGAAGATGAATGAAAGTTTTATGGGTTTGGAACGACACAAGGGCAGAATTTTCATTTTTGGGTGAACAATCCCTTTAAGAAATATCTGACCAATGAATTCTGTGATTAAGGAGAATAAAGATTTCCAAAGAATGTATGTAATTTAATGTAATGTAATGAGAAGTTAATACTGAGGCCCTCAGCCAATCAGAATTGAGGAACTAAAATAACTTGTATAGATTATGACATTTATAGCTTACAATTCTGAGTTTATTTACCAGAATTGCGAGTTTATATCTCACAATTCTGACTTTATAACTCGAAATTGTGAGTTTATATCATGCAATTCTGAGGGGAAAAAAGCCGTAATTGCAAGATAAAATGTAGCAATTACCTTTTTTTGTTTTTTATTCAGTGGCGGAAACAAGCTTCAATAGCTTTTTTATTATTTAAAGTGGTTAATCTTCAGCTAACAATGAGCCCACTGATGCAGGTATTTTCGATATATAATCACAATATTACATCTTTTGTTCCAGGCCTTAGTAGCTCTGTAGGCATATTGCATTTGTATAGTCTGCCATTAGTAGCCACCTGCAGAGCTTGACCACATTATAAATGAAAAAAGCACTCCTTTATGCAAACCGAGAATAAGCACAAGGGAACTCGACCAACACGTCAGCCAAATTCCAGAGCAAATCAAGTGTGTATCGCTTGTTATTAATCCACATTTCATTTCATTTGTCAATATGATGAATTAAGACAAAGCGAAATTACAGGGGTATCTTTGTTAGCCTCATGTTCAGCAAGGTTTAGTTTTTCTCCGCAAACCCTTGTTATCCACCACCCACTCAGCAACCCACACTCAAACATGCATTCTCCCATGTACTCTAGATGTCCTGCAGGCTTAATCCTGGGTTGGCTCGGATTAGCAACTTCCCACGTTAGGCTAATTTAATCAGAACACTGCCTCTATAGAGAAGCAATGCACGGGGGCAACGTGGCACACTGGCATTTCACCTGTATCCTATATGTTTGTGGTAATCTAATCATTGATATGGAAGGTAATTCTGGCTCTCTGATTCCATCTGTGACGTAGAAAGCTTGGTCATCCTGCATCCAATCAGACTTTAAAAATAGAAGCATACACTTCACAAGAATGCCATTATTTCCCGTCTCTGTCTCTGAGCTGCAGTCCCCACGACTGGCTTTTTGCGCTAATGTACCTTATTGCTTACTTCCTCATTTCCCTGTGCTGTTCGAGTTCACCACAGAGAGTTCAGTTGTGTCCATCCGGTAAAGCATTTACATATGGGCCAATAAAGGTTGTTTACTTTTACAACTTCCCACATAGTGGCAGAAGGAATCAGCTTATGACCTCTATGAAGTGTTCTTGGAAAAAGACGAATTAATTGAAGACTAAAACATTGTTGTTTCCTAGACAAGTTAATCCAGTTTCTGAACTTGATTGCACTCTCTGTAGAGAATGTAATCTGAAAATGTTCTTTATGTTGCTTAATTGGTGACCAGAAGTCAACAGAAATATTAAAAGTGGTTTATATTTATTTCGGTTAAGATACTCAAGAGTTGGTCAGGTTCATTATTTAAAAAAAAATAGATAGATTGTTTTAAAAGTATAATAATCTTACTACTGCTAATATACCAGAAAAGAAAAGGTTTCAATATATCCTTATACCAATTCTTTTCAAAGGAAAGGTGTAATTCGTTCATGCAAATTAATTCTTCTTTGGTCCTTTCAGTTCCTCATTAGTTGATATTCAAACAGCTGCAAAGGTATTATGAAGCAAGAATTTTACAATACAAAACTGTTTGGATCAAAACTGAATAGAATTACAGCGTACTTGACATTAAAAATTAAAAACACAGAACCATGCCACAAATAATGAAAAAGTTTGCATTTAGCTATTATATCCACATAAGTTTTCCTGGAGAAAGCTATCCGTTTGCATTCACAGTCATCTCAATGGCACTTGCTTGGCTGGTGTGGAACCCTGTGGAAGAATGTAATGTGAAATCTGGCGTATTTATCATGAGCACTTGTTTCTGCAGCCAGCCATGTGACTAATCACTCTAGAGCTGCAGCCAAATGACGTGGCCACGATGCTAATTGGCTGATGAACATACACTCTGTACAGTTCTGAACTGTTCACTGGCGATTATCCTAAGTTGTGATGTCAAAGGCAGCACAGAAAAAAAAGTGGGGTTAAAAAAACTGTCAATGGAGAAATTTGGTGTAGTTACAACATCTACCAGCAGGGGCTAATGGGCCATGCTAAGAAGCAAAAGCTTGACCCTTTATGTTGCATCAATCATTCTTTATAATGCTTTACATCATCAAAATTCTGACTGGATGCCTTAGATCAGTTGTGGGCCCTGTGTCTCATCTGGTTGCCCATTGACAGCAATATTGTCAAGCAACATTGCTCAAAAAGTTGCCCAGTGTACCATCAACTTTAACCTCTTAATACATTTCAATTAATAACTCTTCCCCCCGGGTTTCACAGACAAGGCTTAAGCCTAGTCCTGGACTAAAATGCATGTTTGAGCTGTTTTAACTGAAAGAAACTGTTTTGTATCAAGATGCACACCAGTAATGTTTTTTCTAAGGCACGTTTATAAAAGCTACTTAGATGTTCTAATCAAACTAAGGCCTAATCCTGGCTTAATCTAAGGCCTGTCTGTGAAACCAGGTCATTATGCTAAGAGGCTAACAGAGACTGATGCAGTCCATGTTTAGTCATGTCGGGGTATAACAGATCAGAATATTTGATATGTGCAGCAGTTCTAGTGCCTAGCAGTTAATTTGTCATAGAGGTCTATTTTTGTACTCTTGTTAACCTCTCTGGCACCAAGCACGAGGATGTGTTTACATGCAGCGCTATGTTAATGTTATGCTAATTGTAGCGGCTAGAGACCACGCAAAACAAAAAATTGCAGCCGCGAGGGGCTAAACACTGAGAGATGGAAAACACTGTGACGCGCAACAACTCAGTTCCACTCGACGATCTCATTTCCATCATTTATTCCACTTCAACACAAAAAAGTACAACAGGCACTGCAGTTACCAAGTTGTAAGAACTCCATGCAAGTGCGGAAGTGCGCGAGTGCAGATGCGGATGCGGATGCGGGTGCGGTCAACAGAAAGTGTTCGCTCCCAGCCTCACCCCCTCTCTCTGTCAAAGCCATAAACCCAGGTGATCCAGTGAAGCAAACATATAGACCACAATCACTTCCGCCCAAACTCCGGTGGACACGCCCACCACCTACAATACTAGTGCTGTGAATATTATGAATGAGACCATAAACATAAAACACATAGGAGACTTACGCTGGCTCCTACACTAATGTTTCTGAGGACTTATTCACCTCACTAAGGTGCATCATTTGTTGGATGGGTTACAAGTGCAGTGCGTCAACACACTGAAGGTTCATTAGACGTTTTGTACGCTGATATTGCATACTGTCCATGAGGTATTCATACTTAAATATCTTACTGCAAAACCACACCAGCAACCTTCTATTTATTACATGTAGTGGCTTCCCATAATCAGAGGCCTTGTGAATTCTAAGAGGCGATCTATTTGGGGGATTGTCCTCGATTGAACCCAGTATTTTTTTGCCCATGTAATACCTTATCAGCATTCTGTAACCACTGTGATAAAATGCATGCTACATAACACCATGGCTAAACAGTTAAGATGACCAGTCAGTTATAACTATGTAGTAAATAATGTCCAGTTGTTCCCCAGTGCACAATGGATTTTTTTTTTGCGTCAAGTCACCCTAAATCTGAAGCATCAGAAAGCTTTTACTAGTTTGAGTTAGTACGGGAAATGTGAAAGCTAGCTTTAGGATGCACGTTATCTTTCTGGAACGATGACAAGTCAGGAGTTCCTGGGAGCATTACCTCAGAGGGATCATCATAGCATAACTTGGTGAAAGAACAACAAGGTGGTAAACATAAATAAGTTCACTGTCAAGCCTTCGTTTTGGCTTCGGCTAGTTTGCATACTGCAAACTGCTGTCAGTATTACTTCTCGTCATTATGTTCACCATGAAAATAAGTGACCAATTGGCATCGTTTTCCATCTAGCGCCTACAGTCAGTGCATTCCTGACCTCGCCTAACAGCCCAACCTTCCCCGCCCCACCACCTGCTAATACCGGGCCAGCTGACAGAATTAGATCAATGGCTGGGCTCATGGTTATGTTTGATCTGCTGTCTGCCAGCACTGGAAAGCGTCATACATTTGCATGCGGGTGTGGGGCCTTGCACCAAAGTCCGGGACTGCATAAGTGAGTAAATGGTGCTATGTCTACTTCGGTAGTGCTGGATGGAAACTAGCATGATGACTTATTTTCCTAGTGCTTCAGCATTAAGACATGTGATTAGGAAACAAGCACAAGTCACTCTATGTTGGGTAAGGACAGGATGATAAATTTGAATCTACATTTACTATCGGCCTTTCAAATAAAGATGCCAATTTTGAACTATTAATTATGAAAATATATTAAATTATTAATGCAAAAGAACAATTCATGCCCATGACCTGTATGCAAATTCCATAAGGGATGTTCCAGTGCCATGAAAACAATTCAAGCTTGAAAACCCCCCAAATGCAAAGCATATTATTGTGAATTATACGTTCAGTGCAGTGGCTACTACGAGCAACGCGACATGCTAAACCACAATTATTAAGAGCTGGTATCGCAGGAGTTAGGGTTTGTTTGTACAGGATGCTTTCTTGCCAGCAAGACGGAGCACAACAAAACTGTGAAGGGCTCTCAAAGTAGTAAACACAAGTAAAAACGTAACACTCTTGACGTGAGACAAATAAAAATCAGAGAAACGATAAAAAAGCCAACAGCATCTGATGCATGTGTACGTTGTAGACCAACACTTACAAAACAAAGGTCAGACAGAATGAGCAAAGCAATTTAAGTGACTTCCAACAGAGCACATTTAGGGTAATTGAATGAAAAAATAAGGCGAGATGCATTTTTTTTTAGAAGTTGAACTTCTAACTTGATACAGCCTTCAAAAAATGCAGCACTCAAGACTCAAAACTCAAGTGCAACAGTCAAACTTGTCCACCTGGTGCATGTATACATAGAAAATAATGTCAAATCAGTGCTGTGGAATGCATAAACTTGTTATTTGTGTACGGCCTTTTGCTGTACATTAATGATTTACATTCTATCAGTCTGTGTCCCCTGGGAATCAAACTTATGACTTTAGTATTAATTGAGCTATTGAGTTAATTGATTGAGTTTACTGGGAGAGTTGCCATTGCAACTCTTTTTTCTTTTTTTAAGATATTGTGTGCAAACTCACTCGGTGTTCTTGCCAAACAAGAGGTTCTGCTTTGAGAGTAGAGATGAATGTACAGAAGATCAAATTGACTTTTTTTCTCTCTCTTTATTTAAACAGTAGGTCAATGTGAAAACTGGGGTTTCCCTAATTGGTTTTCCATGCAGTGCTGCAGGGTTGATTCCACAGTGAAATGCATTCTAAGGGGCAATGTTTTGCATTTAAGGGGAAAAAATCTGAGCTTTTTTCCAGCTGGATACCTTACATGGGAAAAAAAAGTGATGGAGGTGTAGAAAGAAAGCTTCTTGATTGGTAAGTTTAAGACTAGACATTTGACAGGTGACATGAGCTGCGTCCCAATTCAGAGGCTGCATGCTTAGAAGGCCGATTGCATCGCGCAGCGTGGCAAAGGCTGTCCCAATTCGAAGGCGGCCTCCAAATGCGTCCTTCATTTCCCATGAAATTAAGGATACAACAGATGGATCCTTCATGGCCTTGCCTACCCCATAATTCATTGCGCTCCAGTGACAACAGTATTTTATTTGGAGAAAAATTGCTGAATTACACTTAATTGAAAGTATTGGGTTTCAACTTACTCAAATATCTAATGATACAAATGTATAAATAATAATAAAAGCAGTTCAAATGTTGACATATCTTACTAAGATGCGATTATATATAGTTATACTCTTCATATACAGACATGGACCATGGTGAACACATTTAGACAGTTTGTGTTGTCTGTTTTGTTTTCAGACAGTTTAATATAACTTTCAAAAAAGGCCAGTACAAACGTTACTGTCACAGTTGCTAGACGACAAGAACAGTCCTCCGTAGGCTAGACCGTCCCATTTAACAACGCTCTGTCTGACCCTTGAAGGATGCTCTAGA